>CM047805.1:56233853-56551078 GCA_026214975.1 Gentiana macrophylla
ATGGATATCCTATATTGATTTAGTATATCTTCCAGATTTACAAGGATCAATTAACAGCTAGCCAATGAAGCACACCGAAAAAAACGTGGTATACTGAAAAATGATTACCTAATTTTGGATCGGAATTCCCTATGCTAGATCTAAATGTAAATAATAAGGTAAAAATTTGCCTCGCTTAATTTATTTTATAATGATCAATATTACCATAGAATTTTATTATTCTATATGAAATGGATACAATTTTATTTTCATACATTGTTATGCTAGTGATATAGACAACATCAATACGATGAATCAAATCAAGATCAGAATAATATTACAATATATATCTATCGATTTGATATGAAGCCTTGAAGTTCAAGCTAAGCATCTAACGCAATAGCGTTTTGCCCTTTTGACAATTTTGAAAAAAATGATTTTTTTGGAGATTATTAATACATTGAACGAGCATATAATGAACACGAAGTCCATTCGAAATCATAAAACCGTAGGGCAGAACGGTCATTTTCTTCCTAGCTACCTCGATCGAGGTTTCCCGCATGATTGTTCCCCAAGTCTACCGGTCGCTCTAACCCCAACCAATACATCAAAGCGACTTGATAGTCATAAACCGTTTAGGTATGGCCGGATGGGAGTATGTCGAAACAAATAAACCGATGCAAAAACTTATCCTCCCAAGTGGTAAGTGTGGCTTCTTGAAAATTTCGAGAATGTTGACCTATATACCACTTGACATCAAAGTATGCACCGATCTCCTCTAAAAACACGTCCGAATGGTCATACACATTAGAGCCAAATTAAAATAATCATTGATAGTGGTGGGTGAGATAGCAAACATGCGGCCTCTAACAGTGGCAGTGTGGGAATGGGTATGCACCTCTAAATAAGCAGAAAATTCTTTTACCAGGGACCCGTTACAACGAGTAGGCGGCTCAGCCACATACTCCCAATCATGATAAGCGATAGGATTGCCGATTTTGTACCCGCAATTCTCAAGATTTATGCCTCTTCCGCGATGCACCGTCCCATTGCTCCAATGATAAGCGATAAGATTGCTCCAATGTTGTCCCCGCAATTCTCAAGATTTAACTTTCAGACTTTACCAAAAATATTGTTCTAAAAATAATCCGGACACTACCCAGTGAAAAAGTAGTTTCGCAGGGGCGAAAGAGCATTTCGCGAAGCGATCGACCAAGCTGTCTCCGATTAAATCCATTACGCCTCGAGTCGCTTTCACTTTAAAGTTCATGCTTTGATTTCGCTCTTCTTCGGTTTGATAGTATACTTTTTATTCCTAAATGAGTATACTATCCTAGACACACCTACGAGACACTTTTTCACATTTCAACCCTTTCATTTGCATTTGATCATACAGCTTGTTTGGAAACGAGATACGGGTGTAGATATGTCGACCGTGGAAGCTTTTACTCGTGGCTGGTGAACCACTTCCTTAACCCAACGGTCATCGGAACATGGCAAAAATAAAAAACCTCAAACGTTTTAACGTTACCTTATTTTGACTCAAAGAAAAGAAAAAGAAAAAGAGAAGAAAAAAACCTAAAAACCTAAAAAAAAACATCGAAAAAACCTAAGGGATAGAAGTAGTTACGAGTTTTAAGTCCTCGGCTCGACTTTCCAAAAAATTCTCATTTCATTGAGCTACCATCTTTCGCCTTCAGATTTGCACCGGTTAGCCTTCACCGAGGTCCGCTTGCCTTCTTTAAGAATGAGCGTCTTTCCTTGGTCGTGAGACCTAGGAAAACTCAAATCATCTTGACCATCCAAACAGCGCAGACCTCAGCCACTATCTCAGAACCCAGTGAGTTCTTAATAGATCGAACTCTACGAGTTAACTTTCTAGCTCGCCTCCGTCTATCTTTAGCACTCAAGCTCTCTCGAGTCTCAGCGTCTCCTTTGGATGGGAGGCCCCACCTCCATCTGAGTTTCTACCTCGTCATCCGAGGCGTAGAGGTATCTACTTGTACCGTACTGACTGAGGTCGGCGTCTCTCTCTCCAAGGTGAGACAGGAATTCTACCTCACTACTCTCATAAAGTGTCAACACCACCAACCGCCTCGGCCTAGAATCAAGGCGGCTTCCTCTACGCACTATGGACTTTGATTACAAATACTCTAAGCGGAAGGGGATATTTGGGTCTCATAATCCCATGGACTTCCGAGCCATTAGCGTCGAAAAGAGTGAGCTCTAACTTGTCCATGTTAACCTGGGCTCTGGAGGTGCCAATAAAAGCTCGCCCAATATGATCGTGCGATTAAGGTCCTCATCAATTTCCATCACAACTACATCTATCAAAAAGCGGAGCTTTCCAATACTAATGGTCAAGTTGGGCATCGTCCCAGTTCTGACGATACGTGAGCTATCCGTACAGTGAATAGTCATCAACGTATTCGGAGGAGTAAAAATCATTATCTTATCACACAAACTCTTAGGAATGACATTCGTGCTCGATCCAAAGTCAATCAATGCTAAGCTTGCATGTTTGCGCTTCTAAAATCACATCTACAATGAATGCACCGGGTCTCTAGCTTGGCGTGTCGGGCATTGTTCTCTATATCAACCGCCTCTCTACAGAACAAGGGACTATGGGCAAGTCATCGAGTCCGACTCAGAACTAGGATATTCAGGAGAAAGGGGAAGGGATTGTAAGTACTCGGGGTCGGATTCAGATTTGGACCTAGAACTAGAACTAGAATCAGAATCAGAGAAAACAATAGGATTACGAGCACTCGTACCTTGGGAAAGAAATGCATCCACCTTTCTTCTTCTCCCCTGCCTCCGTCTTATCCTATCTTCCATTCGCTTTTGTGTGTCCGGCCTTAACGGTGTTGTCTTAGTGCGCACCACTTTTGCTTCTTCATTCATAGCATCAGAAATTGGATTGGTTGACATTTTGGCTCGGCTCGAATAGTAACTCGACGAAATGATATATTGCTCTGGCTCTCTGCAAACATAAGAAAAAAAAACAAACAAGCGTCGAGAAAACTAACGATCGACATGATTACTCATGCTTTCTTTGTTAGATCTACCGACTAATAAACCGGGTACAACAGCACAACAAAGAACTCGAGAAAAGCGAGAACGGTCTCGGCCGGCGGCGGGAATATGGGTTGGCTCGGCCGGGCGAATCCCGTTCGGCAATTCTTGGCATTTTTCACAGCGAGACGACCAGGAGGACACTAAAAACGTAAAAGCAGACCTAAAATGGAAAAATCGACATGAATAAAAATTATTTATATATAAAATTGATTTTTGGCTCCCGCAACGGCGCCAAAAACTTGATGACGAGGTCAAGTAATAATAAAATACTTGACCACCATAGACCAATACTAGCAAGAGGACTAGGTCCATAGTAGTATACTCATAGAGAATCAAGGTCGATCCCACAGGGAACCAATTGTGAATCATTTTATATATAAACAACTAATTAATCATGCCAAGCACACAGAAGCGGTCTCACGACCAACAAAGACAAGAAAAGAGGAAAGCGACTCGACACAACACAGAAAGATACAAGTAATTAACCTCCCCAATTATTAAGTTATCATTTGGAATTAGTGAGCTATATAATTAAACAATACTTTACAACTATTAATCCGATTTGTATTTATCTTATTTTGGCTACGGGAGTCATCCCCTAAACTTGACTTAGTTCCGGGTAAGACACCAGATCACTGTGCTACATTACCTGACTTCGCTTCATAGGCCTCCATCTCATATAACTTGCACGCTTACAAAACTAGGGTTGCCGATATTAACAGTATTCCTCACCTAGGCAACATTCCTGTGGTTAGGCGTAATTCCTAAGTGATCACATCAGTCTCCGTCCCATTAACACTAACTTTGTAGGTATCATATTAATCTACGACTTACGTATAATTAGGTGCGCATAATTCCCAAATACAACACAGATCTATATCTCGCTGAAAGTCCCGGAAGATCAACTCATGAGCCGACCTAAGAGTACTATATTGGTATTTCCTAACTACACATTTTAATTAAAACAGACGAGCAACGTAGCCATAGCCATACCTACTAAGACAAGATATTCTAAGTGGACAATCACACCATAAAGACGTGGCTAGATTGACTCGGCGAACAACTAAATCTTAGCGTTTCTATATACAAAACGGATAAAATAGCGATTCATAAAGTAATTATATAGATCTACTAAAAACACGATTATCTATCAAAGCAAAGTCATACATATGTCACACGATATAGGCGTGGGGCGTGTGGATCCTTATAGACAAGGAATCCCCACTGCCTCACGTCGCAATCATAGATCTACATTGTTTAACAAAGAACAAACAATCTCAAACGATAAACAATAATTGGGGGACTTAATTACAACAAAGAAGAAGAAATAAACACAAGCAACTCACATAATGCTGCTGACTTGTATTGAAAACTGCTTTAAAACTGCATCGTAATATCTCAGATGATATTGTGTAAAAGTTGTATGTTAATTGAATAATGAAATAGAGTATTTATAGGCTGTAAAACCGACTTTAGATAGCCGTCAGCCGACTTAATTCACGTTTCCTAAACCCTAATGGAGTCTAAAACGCGTCCGGAGAAGCATGGACATTTTGGAGAACTCATTGGCGGCCAGGCGAGGGCTATTGCCGCCAAATGAGACCTATTTTCTGCCTGGACCGGTTTTCCTGCTTCTTCTGGTCCATTCCTGATCCGTTTTGGTGCTTTTATTCACTTCAAAGTCCAGCTAAATTGCTTCTGAATCAGCGCACTATAAATAAGACATGAAACATGGCTTGTAACATCAAATAATAAAAATAAATGGTAAAATACACAATAACGAGTCGTAACTCAGTTCGGTTGTAATTTAGGCACAATACGACTTATTATTAACCAATTAAAGCCCATTTAAGCTAGAATCGAGGATAATTAATATATAAATAACAGCGTAAATTGACCGTCATAAGTGAATACTGTGTTTTGATTTAGTTGCCATACTAGAATCCACAACCAAGGATAAGACGGTGATTACGGTGGAAGATGAAGATGAAGATGAACCGGAAAGTTGTTTTAAAAAAATTCGATTTATCATGTTACCGACTAGTAACCCTAACTAAATACTATTTTATTTAGAGAAAGGATTGCCCTTGTTGGTACGGCATGGAACACGTTTGGTGCGGAAAGTGTCACATGTTGAAGTGAAGCCTCCTATTCGTCCCTTGAAAAGAAGGAAACTTAATGTTGATGTGTACGATCCGTACCGAGAAGCGGATCCCGTGTTGATGGAGTGCTACAAAAAATGGCTAGTTGAAGTTGGAGATGGCAGGTATGCCCATTTTTTTTTCCTTCTAAAACTTTAAGTGCTTTATTCATTTTATAATAATTTTAATTCAATCATCTGAACTTTTGTACAGCGGTTTGGTAGTGCGGTTGGTTGATTACGAAGTTCCATTTTATTCTTTGAAAGCTGTTGTTGATGGTGGAGCCATGCCAAGCGTTGTAAGCCCGCTTTATTTTTAAAGTTGCAGCAAGATATTAATTTATGTGCGTTAGGGTTAGGGTTTAGTGATATATAAATTTTGGAATGTAGGTTTTAGATATTGCGTTGTGCGAGATCCGGAGACTCGGCGATTCGCACCCGGAATTGTTTGAATAAAATGCATGTGTTCTTGATAGACGTTTTGCATATTTTGCGAAAGTTGCCTTACAAAAAAATGTGGAAGGAAACCTGTGGAAGTGAAGAAAGGGAGAAAGAGAACCAGGGATGACAAAAGTAAACTGTCGAATGACGCGTGTGAAACAATTTCTATAAATTTACGTAAAAGATTGATGAAGTATGTGGATGGAAAAACTCCAAATGTAAGCGAACCGTGGTCTGTTTGCCGATATTTGTATGTTTCAATTGTTGATGCATTCCATTGGTTTGTAATGAGGATTGATATTGACGAGCGGAAGATATGTGTGTATGATAGCCTCCCGGGGCATATTAAAAATGCAGTCTTAGATGGTTGGTTGGAGCCACTTCAAGTCGGAATACCGTACATGTTCAAGAACTTTGTAGTGGGTTATGTGAAGTACAATTTAGAGAAGTTCGCGGTTGAGAAAGTGATAGGCCTGCCTGTTCAAGGAAATGGGTAAGTTTGATTTCATCTATTCAAAGTGTAGATACATGTCTTAGTTTTTAAGACGATGTTGGTTTAACTTATTTGAATATTTTGTAGGGTTGATTGTGGCATCTTCGCCTAAATGGATTGAGTTCTTGACAAGGAGACAAGATGTGCGATCTTTTCAGGTTGAATACATGACGATGTGGAGAAAGAAGCTAGTTGCGGAATTGTTTGCATGGCGTTTTGAGCCATAAACATTTTAAGCCGTTTAATATTTGATGATGTTTTGTACTACTTTTTAACATTAAATGCTTTCTGCAATTTAACATTTCTACATGTTTAACATGTTATGATGTTTAAGCTTGTTACAATATTAAGATATTGAATGGAATGTATGATGCATGACAATATTAATGTTACAAATATTGCATGACATCACAATTTCATCACAAGTTTAAGCTTGTTATAGACATTTTTAATAAAATTCGATGATGTTTGTGGAAAAAAATTATTAATAGAGTTTTAATATTATATAAAAGGCTTTTAAATGAGATTATACTTAAAATAAATACAAAGTCTTTTAAATGAATAATGATACAAATACTGTATGACATCATAATTTCATCACAAGTTTAAGCTTGTTACAAACATCATTAAAAAAATTCGATGATGTTTATGGAAAAAAATTATTAATAGAGTTTTAATATTATATAAAAGACTTTTAAATGAGATTATAATTAAAATAAATACAAAGACTTTCATCACAAGTTTAAGCTTGTTACAGACATCATTAATAAAATTCGATAATGTTTGTGGGGAAAAATTATTAATAGAGTTTTAACATTATATAAAAGGCTTTTAAATGAGATTATAATTAAAATAAATACAAAGACTTTTAAATGAATGATGATGTCGGTGGTTATATGTCATTATTAAGAATTTAAAGCGTTGTGTTTAATAAAGAGGCATGTGAAGATGTTATTTGAAGAATGTAACAACACCCTATTTATACACCCTATTGAAACACCCTATTTACACGAAGATAGTACCCCTATTATCTGATCAGGAATTTCAATTGAAACAAAGAAAAAAAGGCGAAAATGAATCCAGAAACCCAACAAGGTGATCTAAGCATTAAAGACATGGCGAAGCGAATCGACTACATGAATTTAGAGGCGAAGGAACAGGACATGGCGATAGCACAATTAACTAAGGATGTTGAAACAAGGGAGGGTGAGATAGTGATTCTGAGATCAAGGTTCAAGTTCTACTTGGATAAGATCAATGAACTTGTCATACTGGTGAACAATGTGTACACTGCAACCTTACGTGACCTTCCTGTCGCTGAGATCCCTAACTGGATGGGTTGATTAATCATGTTTTTTATGTTAAGTTTTTAAATTTTTCGTAATATGTTTAATTTTAAGGTTTTTGAATTTTGTATCATGTTAAGTATGGAGGTTTTTATTTCAGTTCTATCTTTTCCTCTAGTGTTTGTTTTTACTTTTTTATTTATTGTTTTCTCACCTTTTATGTTTTATTTTCTATTATTGTTCAGATAAAAAAAGTCATCATTAATAGAAAGAATTAAAAAAAAATAATCAGGGGTAAAATAACTTAAAGAGTTGTGTTTAATAAAGAGGCATGTGAATAGGTTATTTGAAAAATGAAGTGGCATGTGAACAACACAAGTTTCAAAGAATAATTCCAAAACCCTTGTAAATTAGTATTATTTTAAAGCATTCATGAAAAGATAAAGAATGCATCACAAGTTTAAGCTTGTTACAAACATCATTAATAATATTCGATGATTTTCTTGGAAAAAATTTCTTAACAGATCGACTTTTAATATATAAAAGACTTTTAATTGATTAGATAATAATTAAAATAATTATAAATACTTTTTAACCGAGGAGATAATTAAATAAAATAAATACAAGTTGGTGGTTATCATTTAATGAATGATTAGAATGATTCATAAAAAAATGATAGTAGTAAATGTTATAATTATCATTTACAAGCACAATTACAAAACCTTTCAAATTCCCCTGGATTAAATTAAAATAAAGAGTCGCATGTGAACAGCCTATTTAACGGAGGAGTTTAAAACCCTTGTTTATTTTTTTGAAAAGGAAAACCCTTGAAAATTAATAATGAATGGGAGAGTTTTTCATTGAAATGACTTTTTAGTTCCTTTGTCATTGAAAGTTGCACTTAATAATAATTAATTGATGCATTTATGACACAGATATAGAAAATATTTACTAATTGCATTTAATAATAATTTATTGATGCATTTATGACACATATATAGAAAATATTTAATTAATTATATGATTTATTGTTAAAAATGACAAAATAAGAGTGTAAATGTGTAAAAAGGACAGTGGAAATTTTTATTGGGTGAAAAGGACAAACCAAACAGTGGAATAGTGGATTCCACTGTAAATACAATGCAACCAACAGTGTATTTTGAGTAACAAATAGTGGAATTGTCCTTTAACACATGATTTTTTTTCCACTGTCCTTAATCCTATTTTTCAACTTTTTTTGTCCTTTATTACCACTCCCCCTTAATTATAGGGGGAATTCGGTTAATTTTACCTTTGTTGGTTTTTTGCTGGTTTTCATTACAAGTTTAAGATTGTTAAATAGTTACTACATGAGAAAAGAAATGTTACATAATTCTTGAAAGTAACATTGAAAAAGATGAACATAAAACTTTCATTTAAAAAGAGATGAACCTAAAAATAAAAATAAAAACATAAAACTTGCATTAAGAAAAAACAAACATGAACATAAAAATAAAGTTCAGAAACAAGAAACAGTGACAAATAATTGGTAGAGTTATGGATATCGGGTTTTAATTCACCATAACTTTTCTTTGAAATTGGGCAGGGGTTCAATCTTTTAGCCTGATGCCTTGTTGCAAAACTTGACAAGTTCATTTATCTTGCTCTCGTAAATCTCCATTTGTTCTTTGACATTAGCCAACTCCAAATCCCTTGACTCTATTTCCTCAATCAGCTTCATGTTGATCATTTCCATTTGATTCGAAAGATCTAAAGTTAGGTTTAACATCTCTTTTCTTTGTTAATTCAGTTGATGCTTCAATTCCTTCAGTTGTTGGGTGAATTCGTTCATCTCCATCTTTTTCTTCGAATTAGTTTCTGATTAAATTATGATCTTGGTAAATATGTGTATCAGCATATCTACACACACACACATATATATATATATATATATATATATATATATATATATATATATATATATGGGAATGAAGGGCTATATATGCGTTCCAACTAAATGATGTGTCGTTCTAGCTGAATGGATGTGGCGTTCCAATATTTTTTGGTGGTTATCATTTTATTTTTAATTTAGTACAAACCCTTGTTTTTTTTAAAGCATAAAAACCCTTGTTATCCAAACGTCGGGGTATATCCAAACGTCGCGTATATCCACATTTAAAGGGGTTTGAATCGGTTAAAAAAATTATAATAAATTGAAGAAAAACATACCAAGCGTCGGCTATATCCGAACCCTTTGCAAAGGTGTACATAAACCATCTATAAATACCACATTTTCCCATTGTAAAATTACAATAAAATTATACAGAATACAAGCAAAGTAAAAGTAAAATCATGGAATCAATTAGGAATCAGATTGACGCCCTGAGATGTGAGATGCATTATGAGGTTGACTCATTAAGTAGAAAACTTGATGAAGAGATTGAAGCCAGAGATTGTGAGATTGCTTATTTGAAAGATAGCATTGAAGAATACAAGAAGAGGATCAATATTCTTGTGAACCTTTTCAAGATGATTCAAAGAGAAAGTGAATCCCTAAAGATTCAGAGATACCGGAATATTGACGCATTCTTATTTGTTTTTTTGAAGTTGAATTTTTTTTTTTAAGTTTATGTTTTTTTTTAAGTTTAAATTTTCTTTTTTTGAAGTTTATGTTATCTATTTTTGTTATGAACGATGTTTTGTATTATATTTATTTTTATTTATAAATGAATATATTATAAATGAATGGTATGTATGTTTTAATCTTGATCACAAGCTTAACCTTCGTACATTATTAAGTATATTGAATCGCATTATCTTTATCACAAGCTTAACCGTCTTATCCGTAACGAGTGTGATAAACATGATACCCCTACATTAATCCGATATAACATTTGGTAATCCAAAACGAGTGTGATAAACATGATACCCTTGCATTAACCCGAGATAACATTTGGTAATCCGTAACGAGTGTGAAAAACACGATACCCATGCATTAACCCGAGATAACATTTGGTAATCCATAACGAGTGTGAAAAACACGATACCCCTGCATTAACCCGAGATGACATAGTGGAATAACGCTTGGTAATCCGTAACGAGTGTGATAAACACAATACCCCTACATTAACCGGAGATGACAAAGTGGAATAGCGTTTGGTAATCCGTAACGAGTGTGATAAACACGATACCCCTGCATTAACCAAAGATGACACAGTGGAATAACGTTTGGTAATCCGTAACGAGTGTGATAAACATGATACCCCTGCATTAACCCGAGATAACATTTGGTAATCCTAAACGAATGTGATAAACACGATACCCCTGTTTTAAACCGAGATAACATTTGGTAATCCGTAACAAGTGTGATAAACACGATACCCATGCATTAACCCGAGATAACATAGTGGAATAACGTTTGGTAATCCGTAACGAGTGTGATAAACATGATACCACTACATTAACCGGAGATGACAAAGTGGAATAACGTTTGGTAATCCGTAACGAGTGTGATAAACACGATATCCCTGCATTAACCCGAGTTGACATAGTGGAATAACGTTTGGAAATCCATAACGAGTGTGATAAACACGATATGCCTGCATTAACCCGAGATAACATTTGGTAATCCGTAACGAGTGTGATAAACACGATACCCTTACATTAACCCGAGATGACAAAGTGGATTGACGTTTGGTAATCCGTAACGAGTGTGATAAACACGATACCCCTGCATTAACCCGAGATGACAAAGTGGATTAACGTTTGGTAATCCGTAACGAGTGTGATAAACACGATACCCCTGCATTAACCCAAGATAACCTTTGGTAATCCAAAATGAGTGTGATAAACACGATACCCCTGCATTAACCCGAGATAACATTTGGTAATACGTAATGAGTGTGATAAACACGATACCCCTGTATTAACCTGAGATGACAAAGTGGAATAACGTTTGGTAATCTGTAACGAGTGTGAAAAACACGATACCCCTGCATTAACCCGAGATGACATAGTGGATTAATGTTTGGTAATCCCTAAGGAGTGTGATAAACATGATACCCCTGCATTAACCTGTGATGACAAGGGCCACTTCATTATATAAAGGCCCACTTGCAAACATAACACAAACACTTCTCATATCATTCATCCAAACATAACACAAACACTTTTCACCTCAAATAAATGCCACGACGTACCCAACATCAGTTACTTCCATTCACTAACCACATATACCGTTTTCATGACTATGAGGGAAATCGGTATTACATAGTCGATGATGTGTTCAATGACGTACACCCTAATTGTTTTGAGAACTTGGGGGTGGCAAGAATGTTCGTGGTTAACTTGGAGATGCGGAACATCCATCCAGAAGAACAATTCTTGGCTATAATGGGTCAAGCCCCATACGATAATAGACGCATTCATCGCCAGTTGGCCAATCGAGGCTGGGAAAGGTTAGCTCAACACCCTGTTCGTGTCAATGTTGACGTGGTACGTGAATTTTATTGCAGTGCTTCTTCTATGTCTGACAACTGTTACGCAATTGTACGTGGAGTCCGTGTGGATTACAGTCGTACTTTTCTTAACAACTATCTTTGTTTACCTATTACCTCTTCTATGCCTATTGATGTTGAGTACGTTGACGAGACTCGTGCTTTGGAAGCCGCCGTGCATTGTGTTTGCCCGGGTGCAGTTTGGATTCGAAATGATGATTACAATGAGCTCGCTTTGCCGTTTAGCCGTATGGCCGGTGAAAGTGAATATTGAGCTCGCTTTGTTTAAGTTAGTTTGCTTTATCCATCCCCTATTTTTTTTCCCATGAGCTTATGGACTGCTAACAATGTGTGAGCAGATGGTATAGGCCATTTTATCTTAGAAGAATAAGTGTGAACATCTTTTCTTTGATTAAATAGTAAGACGATTGTTTGATATTGACTTTCTGTTGAGCCTATGACTTATTGTTTTCCAATGCCTGTAATAATTTTGAACTTTTGAACTTGGACACGTATCTGAGCTTTATCATCTGAACTTGGTCAAATATTTGAGACCGTATTGACTGTTTGTATTTCATTGACTGTTTGCAATTCCCCCACTTTCTTTAAGAATATGAATTAAAATGAAGCTGGATGTTCAACGATTTCTGGATCTTCTACCAACATAAACAAAGCTCGGCTATTTGACGGGAATATATTTTGCAAGTGTGGCATTCCAGCTAAATTGATGACATCAGGTACAAAGAAGAACCCATATAGAAAGTTCTTTACTTGCGATTTATACCCGGTATGAATTCTCTTAACTCGAATTGTTTTTTTATAATTCCAGCTGCATTCATACAACAATAATTTTTTTTTATTCACTGGTTTAATTTCTTATCTTGCAACAACATTAACTCAGATGCAAAATTTCCTTTGGCATGATGAATTGTCTTCATATACCGGGACACAACAACCTTTCAATAACTCCTTGAACTTGGTGCGGAAAGTAGTTGTCAATCAAAAGGAGAATGAATTGTTATAGAAAAAGCGAGAAATGGACGTGGAAAAAATGGAACAAGTTCAGATCAATGTTAATGAGTTAATGAAACGTTTGGAGATCACAGCTCAAATGTTGAGGAAGGACAAAGACAGGATTGATCGTACTGAGAAACTAATTGAGAAGCTTAGGTAAAAGAACGATTCACATTCAATGAAAATTAAATTATTGACTATTATGGGGGGTTGTATTATTATGTATTTTGTATTCCATGTTGGTAATTAGCAAACATTGTGTTATACCAGTTCTTGGTTTCCTTAACTATTGAAATTTTCACTTTTGCCATTTTTTTTTGAAAGGTCTTTTGCCAGTTTAAAACACAATGTATTTGAAATTGTTAGCAGTTATAACTTAACATACTTGAAATTGTTACCACTTACAACAAAACATACTTAAACTTGTTATAAAACCAGTTACAACAAACATACTTATTAGACTACTTAAAACACAACATACTTAAACTTGTTAGAAGACCACTTAAAACACAACACACATTAACTTGTTATAAGACCAGTTACAACACAACATACTTTCAAATACGCTAAATAGAAACATCACTGCCACCATCATCTTCACCAATCAATCATGAACAACAAGTTTTATTATGGCCTGTTTTCTTGCATTTACCACAGTGTATAACCCTTTTCCCATCACCGGTAGAATTCTTTCTCTTTTTTGATGGACGTCCGGATAGTCTCTTTGTCACCATCAGTGCCAAAATCTTCCTGCTTAGAACATCAGCGGGATACTCACAATCTGCTTCATTTATCAAGGGGAACACACTTTGAGAATAAGCTTTCCTCCAATATTCGCTGCTATAATACCGAGCGCAATAGTCGTAGCCGTGGTTCCCTATGTGCTTGGAGACAGCAACAACATGATCTCATAGAAACCTATCTAAATCAAATTTCTTGCATGTACACTTGAAAACATCTAACTCTACAATGTAAGTGAACATAGTATCGTTGTCAAACACTTCATACTTAACAGAAGAAACTACATAAACCTTGAACTTCCGTACTCTGTTATATCTTTTGTCATTCATTCTTCTCCTTTAGGAGTGAGCACAGAAACACGTTCTTCACCACGTTTACTTCACTCACCGAACCACTGCTGTAAAACCTCCCGGATACGTTCAAGCAAACCAACTATTGAAATTCCCGAGCATGCAATAACTTGTTGTTTAAAGACTCAGCATGGTTAGTTGTCATTATATTGTACCATAAACCTTTAAACTAAGATCTAGACCAGAAAGGAAATGATGCTTCTTCCAAATACTCGTCAAGTTTATCACATATTGCAGATAATTTTTCCTCAGTGCACATTAAACTTTGAAACAGTATAGGCCTTTGTAGCTGGCATAAAAAACGTTGACACATCGCGACCAGGATAAAGAGTCCTCAAATTCTTTTGGATATGATATACACAAAATCCATGGTGCGCATTCTCAAACATATTACTGAATGCTGTTTTGATACTGTCAGCACGATCAGAAATATTGATAGATCGCCGGTGTCACCTATAATAGGTTTTAACTTTGTGAAAATCCAGGTCCACGGAGGATTGTTATCAGAATCAACAACAACCCACACAATTGGAAATATTTGACCATTTCCATCTTCACACGTTGCCAAAAGTAGAACCCCTTTGTAACGCATTTTCAAATGTGTTCCGTCCACAGAAACGACTGGCCGCATATACTTGAACCCCTCTATACTTGCATCAAGTGCCATAAAATAATATAAAAACTCATCGTTTTCTTTAGTTTCAATCTCCGTCACAGCTCCCGGGTTTCTGGCCTCCAACCGATGAAAATACTTAGGTAACTTTTCAAAACTCTTTTTTGGAAATCCTTGAATCAATGAATTCGCATTACACTTGTCCTTGAACGCCTTTTGATAACTAATCTCATATCCAAATTTTGACATAAAATCAATCATCATATCCCTCGGAGAGTATATACGGTTGGCATCTTTAAACATTGAAAAAAAGTATCAGCCAACTAGCTTGTAAGAAGCATGTCTGTGATCATTCTGATGAAGCATAGGTGGGAAAGTATGCCTACTTGAATACTTTTGAACTTCAAAGCGTTTAGATGCATCAAATTTACTTGCTCGCAGACGCCATTTGCATCCTTTTACTGCACTTAACACCACATAGAGCTTCTTGGTGGAGGATTACATTCTAAACTCAAAATGATACTTCACAGCTAACATCTCAACCTTAAATACCAACAACGATTTGTTTTTAAACAAATCCTTCACATGAATGTCTACAACTTAAGGAATGCTCACATGAGGTACACCCACATTACTTGGAACAAGGATACCATTTATGGGTTGCATTGCATTCAAGCGATCTACACCATTCGAGGTATCAAGATTTGTGGGTTCCGTTGCATACAAGCGATCACCTCCATTCGAAGTATCAACATTTGTGGGTGCCGTTGCATTCAAGCGATCACCTCTATTCAAGCCATCATCATTCAAAGTATCCATATTTGACATTTCCTGTGATACTAAAAAAGCATCTTCACCCAAATGCATCAATAAAGAATCTTCAAATATCTCATTAGCCTCAAATCTATCAACACTTTCTCTTTTTCTATCAAAAACCTCTTCTTCAACACATGCCACTTCACCAACATCCATTTCGACACTTGCTACTTGAGTTCCCGATTGTAAAGATGTCTCTGTTAGATAGTGTGCCCGAAAGACAATTGTTGCTTGTCCTTACGGGCAAGTGGGAGATTATTGGAAAAAGCACCCGAAAAACAATTTATGTAATTGTTTTTATAATTAATAAATGATAGATTTATTCTCATCTTATTATTTGCTTCGTGCTTATATGTAATACACTACTGAAAACCCCAAGTCGTATCATATGTATCCATATAACTTAGTGTGTGTCACACGCGAGAATTTAGTTTATGCTGATACACTTGAACTATTAGTCCGTGGTGAACTTAATCAAATTATGGGGTCTATCGATTAGACCACCATTAATGCGCCCAGAACACTTTATGGTGTGACCGTCCTATCCGGACCGTCGACATTGGTTGTCTAAGTGGGGCATTTATATATGATGAGAGTTATATAGGACTGGACCGATTTAATCTGCATTTCTCATATAATTCCATGATTGAGAAATCATATTAAATCACAAGATGATCATATATGGATTAACCTTAATCTCGTAGTGATTCTGAGACTCTACTTGTTTCAGGATAGTGTTTGATGTGTTTGTTAAGGATCATTTAAGAGGCACGGTCCGAATCACTTTCACGTTGGCACTATTCTGGAATGAGTGAGAAGTGTGTGTCTCATAGATATGGAATTCATTCCTTCCTACGGGGAGTAGAAAGACAATCCCCTTATTTGTTAGTCCTAGAAACTGATCAATCATGGGAGTTCGTATTTGTTATGAACTAATTGATCACTAGTGGGTTAATGGTAAATAAGGATAAGATGTATTGAAGAAGGTTTACGGAAATAATCATACTTCAGTACGGATAGTCTATGGAGGGTTAGTTTATATGAAATGATTATATCACTGGACACTTATCGACTCGACTCGACGTTTGAGAATAAGTTATATCTATAATCGATAGAGTTCGGTTTCAGATTTATGGTGGCGTAATTCCGGAATTAATGAATTAAGTCGAAATATTCTGTTTGATGAATATTTTATTTTATTTATTGTAGCTACTAGTTATAGGTCCATGGTCCCTGGGTTGGCTCCTAACATGTGAGTGTTTTCTCGTTTTATGGAACCTCAAGAATAAATTAAATAGTGGTCTATTTAATGAATATGCAATATTATTTATTTGGTAAATAATATATAAAATAAAAAAGACATGTTCTATTAAATTAATGTCAAAAGTGGCGCATGCATTTGTGATAAATTAGAAAAAAGAAATTTTCTAGATTATGTCACATGTGTAATTAATTAATTATTTAGATCTATTTGTTGGATAATTAATGGAAATATTAAGAGATTGATTTTTTGGGAATTATCTCTTATTTTGTAGCAAAAATATCTTTTCCTAATGGGAATTGGTTTTTGTGGTATGAAAAAGATAACTCTCGACTACTTATTTTCCTATATAAAGAGAGTTCCTCCTAGCACAATAACACAACACAAATTGCACCACCTATAAATTAGAAGAAAGAAAAATTAGTTTCTTGCCTTAGTCATTTAGAGAAGAAAAACCTAGGGTTTTTCTTGTGCATATTCGAGGAGGTTCTATGGCGAGTATCGACGTCCACCAGCCGTCGCTAGGAGATACAATCCGGAAGACTACGGCTTCTCCCTTGGTCGATTTTATTGTCTCTCTCCGGTATGGATAAATCTACTAAACTTCTCGTAGGTTTAATTAGTTATATCTCATATCGTAAATCACACAAGCTTCCGCTGTGCTAAGATCAAGTGTCTCACTCGGTGCTATTACTCCTAGCATGTGGTATCGGAGCCATGTTTAATTTTACGATATCGAGAGCATAAGTAATTAAATTAGGAGTGGAATTGAATAAATATTGCATCTGTAATATATTTTTTATACATATGTGATTGAATGATTTGGTTGACGAGATGCATTGGAGTTGGTACTTGTTTACCGTTAGATCTATTGTAAACTCGTATAATTAGTATTATACGAGTATATGATATATGTAATTTATTTTTTGGCAATTTAAATTTCATAAGTAGTAGTATTTTTTTTTTTCGTCGGATCGGTCGGCCAAGTATCTACAATGAAAAAGAAAAAGGAGGCGCTGCAAAATTGGTACCGGACGATGCATAAAGGAAATCAAGGCACTGTTCAAAAAAAAAAAAAAAAAAAAAAAAATACAAAAACGGCGGCGGCTGAAGAGAAGAAAAGGAAAAGGGATCATCTCTCTTTTATTATCAAGATGCTGCCGAAGGAAAAGGGATCAAATCTCATATTAATTTTATTTTTTTCTTTCTTTTCCTAGTTTAAATAGGTTAGATACGGATTTATCAAAACGATTTATCTCAGTGGTTTATTTTACGTATTTATTTTCATGTTTGATAATTTATGTGAAATAAGCATGCCATGACATGCATCATATTCATGAATTCCACTCCTAGCATATGCATACATGTAGATAATTAATCTTCATATTAATTAGGCATGTATGAGACGTAATTAATTTAGATTAATTTAGGTAATTAATTAACTTAATTAAAACCTAACGGAATTTTATCGGGATATAAAATTCACATGATAAACTTAATTTGGGATAATAAATTCTACGGGGTTTAGGTTATGTAGTGGCTACATAAATTGTGAATTTTGATAGTAAAAAATTGGAAAATCCGGAAAAGTTGGACACAGACTAAGCAAAAGGTTCGAAAATTGGTTCGGGCGGTCAACAGGGCTTCAGCTCGACTCGACTTCTCCGTCCAAGTGCGACGTTAGCGTCGGGGTCCGGCAAGGTCAAGCTATCCGGCGAGCCGAGGCTCAATGGGGCAACCTTAGCTCGATTCATCCAGCAGTCGTACATGAACCAACGAAGAGGACGGGTCGGTTTAGCCAATCCCGACACCATTCGGTGAACTCGGTTAAAGCTCAGCCAGGGTTTAAAACCGATGAGTTGGTGGTTGCTTTTCTTGATTTATTTTTCTTTCGAATTATTCGAAAAATTCAACAATCCCAGAACCTTTTAGGATAATAAAATTCTTTGTGAATTTTATTTATGTAGTGTCTACATAAAAGGATTTTAATGATCGAGAAAATTGGAAAATCATGAAAGATTGGACACCTTTGGAACCGATAAGTTGGTGATTGCTTTTCATAATTTATTGTTTTTTATTATTGGAAAAATTCTAAGATCCCAAATTTTTATCAAGACAAAATTAGGACTTTTTAAGTTCTTTGGTGAATTTTAGTTGTGTAGTGTCTACACAAGAAATTTCTAAATATTCAAAAAATTGGAAAATCATGAATATGGTGTCACTAGTTAGATGGTATTTGGAACCGATAAACTAGTGAGAGATTTAAATTTTATGACTTATTGTTTTTGAATTATTACAATATTCATAAAGTCCTAATAGATTAGGATTATAAAATTCTTAGTAAATTTTAATTGTGTAGTGTCTACACAAAGTAATTTTAATCCATAAAATTGGAAAATCGTGAATATAGTGACACTAGTTAGACGGTATTTGGAACCGATAAACTAGTGGGAGGATTAAATTAAATACTCATGATCTATTGTTTTTTCGGATTATAAAGAAATTCTGAAAATCCTAATGAGACTACCTAATTTTCAAAATAACGAGTGGGAGCGGGGAATGTGTCAACCGACCCCACGGCCTCTACTGTTGACACAAGCACGTGAGAGAATGGTGACACCTCGTGCCATTTTGATTTCGGCCCCCTACGGATGACCTTCACCGCTATCAAAATTCAAGGCTTGGTCTCTGAAAGGATAGGACTTTGAGTACTCGTCGGTTCACTGACCTACCTTATGGCGGCATACTCGGGGCGTACTTAAAAATCTAAAACAGTTGGTCACGCTCACAAGGGTATTTATGGAAATATCTTGGCTGAAAAAGGAAGGTAATCAACAACTAAATGGAGATGTTTGATTATAAATTGGTTTAATTGTTGAGACTGTCTCAATTTAATTGTCACCTCTTTGACCTACCCTACGGCGGCACTGTAGGTGTGAGATTAATCCTTGGAATTGTAGGATAAACTACATTCATGACATCACGTTTATTATTCCTAAAATCATTATATGTTGTGTGTAATTTGATTCATACTTTTGTCATAATTTATTTTCGCAACTACATATCATCTCTAGGTATCTAAACTGCTAAATACGAAAAATTGACTAGTAACAACTTCATGAAAATGGAAAAGTAATGAGAACGTTGAACTTGTTAAATCGAGAATGCAAATTAAATTTTTCGGGAAGAGGATGTTCCTCTTGAGCCTACAAACTTAAGTGACATGTTACTGCTGTCACTCGTGATGAACGGAGACAAAATAAAATTAATTCAAAGATGACGAGAATGATTTGGTATCAATCTCACAGGACATCTCACAGTTCACGAGTAGTGTCTACTCAAATGAACTGCCAGTTCGCGGCTATTTCCTGTAAAGAAATCCAAGAATGGGAAAGAATGTCTAAAAAGGTATGTCATCAAAACTAAATAAGTTAAAGGCTAAACCGAAATATTAATCAAAGAAAGTATAGGATAAGGAAAGTGATTTCGCATTACTAACCTATGAATCCTTAGAGACTTTCTTAACCGAGTAATTTGACTAAGAGGCTAAAGTTTGTTGGACTTATTTCTATGTTTTGATGATGAGTGTCAGTCTAGCTGTTATAGTGCAAAGGCAAAAAGATGTCTAGATCAAATGTATATGTTTATTAGAGTTTGATTTTTGAATAGGCTTGATCAAACAAGCACTGTAATGGTCAACTGATTTATATCAATGACCGGTCAATATCGAGAGGGTAGTTAGGTCGATGAGACTTCTCTGGAACTCTGCTTTGAAGACCGTAGGCTGAGGGGTCAAACTCAGTTAATGAAGGCTAAGGGATCAAACTTAGTAATTAAAGTCAAGGATATGAAATCAGAATTTAGGCAAGTCTGTGATGACCTAAACTGATTACATATACCTTGTGTACAAGGTCTAAGTTCCATAAGTTGGATGATGTTGGGAACTTGGTTATAATTAAAAAATGTGTAATCTAACTTCACAACTAAAAGTTAGATAAAAGAAATCAGCTGCACTTTATTTTATATGAGCAAATTGTTGTTCAAATGATGATTGGTATCTCAAAGAGATCAAGAACTCACGATAATATACCTCGATTAATTCAAGATTATATTGGAAGATTACATGGATAAGGACAGCCAACTACCTCTGACATATCAAACAAATCAAAGGCTGAGATTAAAAGAACGTTGGGATGATTCAGATTTTTATCCAATAGTTATAAGTCAAAGGTGAATGATTGCATCAGCATCAAAAGGAATTTGACGATGTCACCCAATGAATAGTGACAGAAAGCAAATCAGATGGGACAAAAACAAAGAACGGTTACATTTGAATTTCAAATACAACTCACATGCATTCTTACCTATAAATAGAGGACCTTCAACTCAGAAAAAGATGATGATTGATAAACTTTAAGAGAAAAATTTAAGAGATAATTCTGAGCTAAAAAACACCCTGTTGAACTTACTGAACTTAAAGCTACGAATCCAGAAAGATTTTTCAAGTGTATTCTGTATTCAAGCTACATCAAATATACACACTTGAAGACTGCAAGCTGCTGATTATATCATCCTAATCAAGTCTGCAATGAGAATCATTTATTTGATTCAATCTTTATTTTATAAAGAATCTGCTGAAGACAGTGAAGCACAGTTGTGTGAAAGACTGTTGTTTGTGGTGGAGCTGGTGAAGAGGCAATCCTACCCTTCAAGGACCAGTGGAAGACTCAGGAGCAGCAATCCTATATGTTCCCAGTTTTCAGTTTGTGAAGCCATAGTCATTGGTGAAGGACAAGCAACCTTAGGAATCTTTGTAACTGCAACATCAAAGATCTCTAGTGAATTACCTCCAACATCACAGGAGAAGAGTGGACTGACAGGATTACACTACCTGGAACCACTATAAAATCTACCTACTTACATTCAGCATTTACATTCTGCACTTAGTTTATTTTACACATCAACCTACTGAATCTAGCAACTGAAATCACACACACACACACTACTGAGTATCTAATACTTAGTATCATATTTAACAACAAGTATTAAGGCTTAATTTTGATATAATTCCGCTGCACAAGCTCAGTAAACTAAACTGTCAATAGACTACTGTCTATCGACTACTCTTTGAGGTATCGCCAGACTCATCAAGTATCGTGAATTTCTTGAAGTTCTTTAATTTGTTAACTCCAAAGTTTTAAGTGTTAAGTTTATTCACCCCCCCCCCTCTAAACTTAACCAAAGCCATTTCAAGGGACCAACAATTGGTATCGGAGCAGTGCTTCTGTTCTGAAAAAATCCTACTTGTTGTGCTTGTGAAAATACTTTGAAACTTTTTCAAGTTACTGGTTTTTTAAAAAACTTGCATCATGGATAACACCCAGTATGCTAGAACTATGCTGATGTGTTCTCTAGATAGATTTGATGAATATAAAAGTCGAATGCAGGCATACCATGCTGCAACTCATGATGAGATGATGGATGTACTAACTGATGGACCACTAGAGAATACCAAGTCAGTACAGTGGGTGATACTACAGAGTACATTCCTAAACCAAAAAGAGAATGGAATGCAGAAGACAGAAAAAGAGCAAACCTCAACAATATTGCTATTGATATCATTTATAGAACCTTGGATAGCAATATGTACATGAACGTCAAAGATTGCAAAACTGTAAAGGAACTTTGGGACAAGATACAGTTGATCTGTGAAGGCACTGATGCAATAAAGAAGAACAAAATCAGTGTGGTCAAAAAGAGGTTTCAAAAGTTCAAGATGCTACCTAATGAAACCATTGAGCAAATGGAATCTAGATTTAATGCTATCCTGGATGAACTTACCCTGCTGAGTGTAAGTTATTCAAAAGAGGAAATAAACACAAAAATCTTGGAAGCATTACCTGCAAAAGATGTTTGGAAAATGAAGGTGACTGCAATAGAAGAAATGAGAAAGTTTGCATGAAGAAGACACATTCAAGTTATTTTCAAATCTTAAGGCATATGAATTCAAAAAAAGCTTGTACTGAGGCTCGAAAAGAAGAGCCAAAGACCATCAGATTGGTTGCTTCACATCGAGAAGAAACATCTGGAGGACAAGATGATCTGGCTGGATGAGATCTTGAGAATGATTGCTCTCTTGAGCAAGAAAATCGAGGATGATGAAGACAGGAAAGGCCCCTGCAAGAAATTTCACAAAAAGGCCTACTGAAAGAAAGAAAGAAGAACCAAAGAAAGACAATGACTATTTGTGCTTTCATTGCAAGAAACCAGGACACTTCAAACCGGACTGACTGTCCTGAGTTAAAACAAAGTAAGGAACCTGATTATCTTTGCTTCAACTGCAAGAAGCCTGGACACTTTAGACTGATTGTCGGACCTCATCAAGACCAAGAGTCAACAAAGAAGACATGGCAAGAAGGCTATGGTTCTTTGAAGATGAATCGAGGTATGAAGTGGAATCGAAAAGGAAATGAATCGGATGACACATCACTTGTTGCTGATATGGAAGATTATGCTTTGATGGCTAATATGGATGAAACAGAGGAGGTATACAATCATCAGATCTATCAATACTCCTATTGGAAGTGATTGTGAATCAACTTGTGGTTCAAATCCTAGAAATTCTGACAATAATGAGACTTTGGATGCCATCCTTAATCAACTGAGGATAATACAATCTGGTTATGAGATTGTGATGGCTGAAAAAGAAGCTCTTGAATTAGAAGTTGGAAGATTGAAAGCTCAATTAAGAGTTCTCAAAGGTAAAGAAAAAGATGTTGGACAGAATCAGTGTAAGCCTACTGATCATCCAGCAGCCTCTGAATCTGCTTAACCATCTTGTTCTTTTACTGCTGTCTCGGATTTAATCTAATGAAAATAAACATGTAATAAATTTATAAATCCGGTATACCCCAAGTGTAGGGATCGTAGTATAGCGATTAATACCGGAGTCGATCTCAAGGAATCGGGGTATCTAGTTCATTAATTTTCCTAAGATTGATACCATTATTATTAAAACATAAAATAACAAAATGAAAAGGTAAACTGGACAGAGGGTTGTCAGTCCAAATCCAGGGAAGATCGTTGCAAACGTAACTAAACTATGAACGAGAAAAACAATAAAACTCAAAAAGCATGATAATGACTATAGCGATTGAACATAGAACAAGCAATGATTCACCATCCCGCAACCCTTAATTTCCTCCCTAGATTATCTTATGATGATTTAACTAAAATTGTGATTCACCTATCAAAGGTATGAACTCCTAATCTCTTAGAAAAGTTCGCCTATCAATCTTTCATCTCTCGATCTTAAAGATTAACGCTATCAAACCAAGGTGCAAGATTTCTCAATCTAACAATCTAGATACTCTAACCTAGCAACTCTCGTATTTTTAGGTTAAAAAGATCTATTCTTTCCTATGGTGATCTAGTGTTTACACCGATTCTCATCATATGGCAAACATCAATAGCAAAACATCTCTCGATATAAATTTGCATAACACATAATCATAGAAAAGAAACAACTTAATTAAAACTCACGAAATCATCCAAAGGAAGAAATAAAAACGCTGCAGAAAAGTTTCACATGCTTGCCCAAAGGTTGATCAGCTTCAAGCCATCCTCATGATCCGGAAGGAAAACGAAACGAAATAAATAAAACAACTAAACTAACCCATGGTCGACCAAGCACCAAGGCTTGGCCGACCGAGCACAACTCGGCTTCAGAATTTAGGGTTTTCTGCGGCTGCAGTAATGTGTATATGATGATCATTAGGTTTGAGAGTGCGGTTGCTTTTATAGAAAACTAGGTCGGTTATGCTGATGTCGGCCGTGGACGCCCGTCTGATACCTCTAGACGCCAGTCCAGTCGGTGTAAATTCTTCGAGTCGGGCCGAGTCTTCTCAAACGCCCGTTCTATGTAATCTTGAACGCTCGTCCACAGAAAATCTGAACATCTTGAATCCAAAAGCTCCTCTTGGACGGCCGTCCACTCTTCTGGACGCCAGTCCACTGGATGGAACATCAAACGTGCGTCCAGACTTGTATATCTTCATCCCAAGTTTAAGTTGCATCTTCCTCCTTCCAGTTAACCTTCAATCAAGTATCTTTTCAGCTCCTTCAATCCCTCTCCATGACATGCAAATGTACCTTCAAAACCATAAGAACACGCAAAGTGTAAAACCATAGATAATTACCAATAAAATCACGAAATTAGCTCAAGTTTACACTTAAATATTTTTAAAACTCATTTGCTCAATAATTCGATTAAACCCTTAATTTCTATGCAAATAATACGAATATAGAGGAAATCATTATAAAATATAACGATATAAATCATATAAAATCACCCTTAACAACTGCATACAAATCTGGAAAGCCTTATGGTGATAAAACAGGGCTTGGATTTGGAACTCAACTATAAAAAAGGAGTGGATCCAGTAAGGTTACTGAACCTAGTACCAGAATTGGTCCTAAGTTTGTACCAGCACAAGATCCAACTCCAAGTAAGGTTCCTGAGGCAGTAAAACCTACTGAGAATACTTCAAGGAAGCAAAATCAGAAGTCTAAGAAGTCAACAGCTCCTAACAAAAAGAACAAATCCAAAAATAGGACTGCTGGACCTTCTAGACCTACTGATAACAGACCTGCTACCAAGTCTGCTGGACCACAAAAAGGTAAAGGTCAGAAACATTCCAAGGATAAGAATCCTAAATCTAAAAATGTTAATCATTCAAGGGATACTTATCTCAGGGGGAAAGGTAGACTGTTCCCTACTGATGATGATTGGTATATTCATGTACCTGCTGATAGAAACAACCAGTATGACCATGCTGCTAGGGTAAAACCTAAGCAATGGAATCAGCAAAGGACTCAGTAGAGGACTTATAAAAGGCCTCAGCAGGGACCTCAGCGGACTCCATACCACTACAGTACATTCTAACAGACAGCAAACAAATGGTTATACTAATGCTTCTAACACCAAAAGTCACGTCAAACAGCATTATAAACCAAAAGGCCAGAAAACATATGTGAATCCTACACAACCAACTGTTAGGACTTATGGATGTGTGGAATACATGTATGAACCAAATTATGACACTTTTAGGAGAAGACCTTATGGAAACTTACCAAAAGTCATGCTTACTACTGACCACTATGGACCCAAACAAGTTTGGGTACCTAAAATGTATTAACTTTGTTTTGTAGGGTGTCTGGTACTTTGATTGTGGATGTTCCAGAAATATGACAAAGAACAAGCACTGTTTGTCAAACTTTGTGGAAAAAGATGGTCCAAGGGTGAATTTTGGCAACAAGAATACACCTGGATACACAAGAGGATTTGGCACACTTATGAGAAATGGACTTATAATCAAGAATGTTGCATATGTGGAAGGACTGGACTACAACTTGCCGAGCCTTTGGACAATTCACGTGATATGGGATACAAGGTCACTTTTGACAAAAACAAGCTGCATTGTCATTAGTGAAAGAGGTGATCAAGTTGTCTTGGTGGTGAAGAAAAACAAAACATGTATGTTGTGGATTGGTCTACTGCAGTTGTAGAAACCTGCCTGATTGTGCATACCAAGTCTGAACTCAACTGTTTATGGCACAAGAAGTTGAATCATTTGAACTTTGATGATATCAATCAGTTGGTGAAGAAGAAGCTGGTGATTGGTTTACCTGAGATCACATTAAAAAAGGATGCTATATGTGATGCATGTCGGCGAGTGTAATAAGCAGAGATAAAGTCAAGCTTCAAGTCAAAAACTAAACAATCAACTAATAGAGTGTTGGAGCTGATGCATATGGATCGTTTTGGACCAATAAATCCAACAAGTGTGACAGGAAAGAAATACACCTTAGTGGTTGTGGATGATTATTCAAGGTACACTTGGGTGATATTTATGAACAAGAAAAGTGAAGCACTCAAAAGCATGCCTAATCTTTTAAAGAGATTACAAAATGAGAAAAGTTTAACAGTAGTAAAAATAAGATCGGATCGAGTCTTGAATTTCTCAACAAAGTTATAAGAGAATCACTGTGAGCAGAATGGTGTACTACATCAACTTCTGTCTTTGGGTACACCTCGGCAAAATGGGGTAGCTGAGAGAAGAAACAGGACTTTAAAGGAAGCAGGAAGGACAATGATATGTGAAGCATTGCTACCTGAAACATATTGGGCTGAAGCAGTTAATACATGATGCTATACACAAAACAGAACATTAGTGAACAATAAACTACTGAAGACACCTTATGAGATTTGGAATGGAAGGAAACCTAATATATCCTATTTCCATCCATTTGGAAGTAAATGTTTTATCCTAAATCACAAGGTTCATTTGAAGACATTCCAACCAAAGTCATATGAAGGGATTTTCTTGGGATATTCTTGATCAATTAAGGCATTGAGTCTTGAACAAGAGGTCATGAAACATGAAGAAACAATCCATGTTGTGTTTGATGAACCTAAGTTCACTGGTATGAAAGATGAAGATTGTGAACTTGCTGAGTAACAACAAGTCACTGACCTAGACTGTGTTGAAGTCTTGGATAGATTCAATGACTTAAAAGTTTCTGACACCGCCCCTACTGAACACCCTGCTGCAAATATTACTGATGCAACAACTGAAGCAGTTCAAGGATCTGCTGAACCCCCTGTTGATGAAGAAGCTACAGCAGACCCTACTGAAGATGAGGTTCATGATAATCAAACTAACCAGAATCGACAATGGTTAAGGAATCACCCTGCTGAACAAGTTATTGGCAATGTACAGCAAGGTGTAAGGACTAGAAGACAACTGGAAGCTATGTTTACATGTTTTCTATCTCAAATGGAACCAAAAGTTGTTGAAGAAGCAATTTCAGATCCAGATTGGATAATTACTATGCAAGAAGAGTTAAATGAATTTGAAAGAAATCAAGTTTGAACACTAGTTGAAAGGCCAAGTCATGCAAATATCATTGGTACTAAATGGGTATACAGAAATAAACTTGATGAATCTGGTACCATTGTAAGGAATAAGGCCAGACTAGTTGCAAAAAGCTATTCTCAAGCAGAAGGAATAGATTTTGATGAAACTTATGCACCTGTTGCAAGATTGAAAGCTATCAGATTATTCTTGGCACATGCTGCATATAAGAACTTCAAGGTATATCAAATGGATGTCAAAAGTGCATTTTTGAGTGGCATTCTAGAGGTGGAAGTGTATGTTCAGCAACCTCCTGTATTTGAAGTTAAAGATCAAGAAGATAAAGTGTATAGACTTAACAAGGCACTTTATGGATTGAAACAAGCACCAAGAGCATGGTATGAGACTCTATCTGAATTTTTGGTGGACAATAGTTTTACTAAAGGCACTATTGATAAAACTCTTTTCAGAATCAATGAGAAGGACAGCACCCTGCTGGTACGGATTTATGTTGATGACATAATCTTTGGTTCTGAAAATGAATTGTTATGTGAAAAGTTTGCAAATCTAATGAAGAGCAAGTTCCAAATGAGTATGATGGGAGAAATGAACTACTTTTTGGGATTGCAAGTCAAACAAATGGAAGATGGAATCTTCATTCATCAAACCAAGTATACCAAGGAGTTGCTGAAGAAGTTTGGTATGGAAAATAGCACTAAGATATCAACTCCAATGAGTACAAATATTAGATTGGATGAAGATAAAGAAGGCAAAGATGTTGATCAGACTTTATACAGAAGGATGGTAGGCGATCTGCATTGTATCTCACTTGCCAATGAGACTGATATATCCTTTCTTGTAGAGTGTTTGTGCAATATTTCTATCTAAACCTAAAGAAAGTCATTTAGAGTGCAGATCAAGAGAGTTCTCAAGTACCTAAAAGAGACTTTGGGAGTAGGGATATGGTATTCCAAGGATGGAAGCTTCAAAGTTATATCCTACTCAGATTACGATTATCTTTGGATGCAAAATTGATAGAAAAAGCACTACAGAAACACATCGGTTGATGGGAAGTAGATCGGTCTCCTGGTTCACAAGAAAAGCAATTCAATATCAACTTCCACTCTTGAAAGTTGAATACATTCTTCTTTGGAAGTTCTTTGTGCACAAGTACTATGGTTTGAGACAACAATTAAGGGATTATGGAATTGAAGAAAAGGAAATTCTAATTATGTGTGACAACACAAGTGCAATTGCAATCACGAGAAAATCTGTTTTTGCACTCAAGAACCAAACATATTAATGTAAGACATCATTTTATAAGAGATCATGTTGAAAAGAAAGATGTGGTGGTTCTATATATCCCTACTGAAAATCAACTTGCTGATATTTTCACTAAACCACTTGATAGTGAAAGGTTTGCCAAACTAAGGACTGAACTTAGAATTATAAAAGTTGGTGATTATCGAAGAATGTCTCGGAATTCACCAAGGGGATTAGTCTTTGCTATGTTGGGTGAGCTCACTTAATAGATTCGACATTGGTATCAACAATTCCATGTACTGATGTTTGGACAATTGAGCAAATGAGGTTGCCAAGGGGATTGGTCTTTGTCATGTTGGGTGAGCTCACTTGACAGATCAGTCATTGGTATTAAACTTCATCTTGTATTATCAATTGATCAAAACAAGAAGAAATCAAGGATCAGCAGAGTCACAATATCAGCAGACTGCTGAGCCAACACTGCTTAGCCAACACTGCTGAGCCAACCCTGCTGAGGACAACCCTGCTGAATGAAACGTTACACAGTCAAAATTTATTAAAGTCAAAGAGCAATTGGCGGCATATTTATTCTAACCATTATTACTCTAGTTAACACGATCTAACGGTTACAAAACGTTATGGAGGAGTTATGGAACACGTGTCAAGACAGAATTCACTCAGATTAATCATGGTTGACATGGATGTACGTGCACTGACAGTTACAACTACCATCTGTCTATATATACAGACCTACACACATCAGATTCTCTCTACTTGCAAAATCTGCTATATCTCTGTTTTAACACTGTGTGAACACATATTTACTATCTATCTTCTTCATCTTTTTCTTACAGCAATGGCGGAAAAGATTGATGTCCAGATTGAATCAAGCCAAAGTGTTAGAGGCTTTGTTGTTGATGCTAATAGAACTGAATTAGCTATCAACATTGGTAGAAGAATAAGGAGATATGCAGGTCTGGAGAATGTGCTGAACATAAGACTGGAAACAATTTCATATACAAATGTTGTCAGTTTTTGGAGGAACATTGTAATACAAGAAGGAACAGAGGCATTCAAAACCACTTTGAATGCCTGGAGATTGAGATTTCCCAAGTCTAGAGAGAAGTTTTTGGTTTGAAGAAGTAGTGGATGGCCCAAGAAATCCACGAAGCAATGGGATTATCCAAAATGGCTTTTGTTGATCAAATCAAAACAAATGAAGCCACCAAATCTATTCCAGGATCAATTGCGCACACATTGGGAATGAGTATGATCTGTGAGCAAACTCATTGCAAAGAACATACTTGGATTGGTTGGAAGTATGGACACTCTATCGGGACCCAAGATAGAGCGATGATGATCATTTGCGAAGCATGAAGTTTGATTGGGCTGGATACTTCATTCATTACATGAAGAAAGTAGCCAAGGAAGAAAGAGAAGGAAAAGGAAATCCAAGGCCTTACCTCTTAGGGTGATGGTTCGAGACCTCTTTGAATCATTTGGAAATTCTGATGTTGCACTGAGAAGATCAATCACCCGATACAAGAAATAGATTGATTATGCTATCCCTGGTCTGGATGATGATGAAGAAGGTGTTACTGAGGCTACTGATAATGATGATGATATTTGAGATGATGGTGATGCTGGTGGTGAGCAGGTAAAGCAAACTGTGAAGAAATCACAAACTCTTTGCACCAAAGAAAACTACTGAGAAAAGAAAGGCTGTAGATACAAGGAAGATTACAGAGGTATTAAAACCTAAAAGAACAAGGAAGCAAACAAAGCAGAGATCACTGAGTCTGCTTTGAGGTTCACTGAAGTTGAAGTTCTTGACCTGCTTTGTTCTTTGCAAGAAAAACTGTTGTTGAGATATTGAGGGAACAACAGAAAGAAGCCAGTAAGAAGAGAAAGTCTATTGTAATGGAAGATGAATATGAGCCACTTTCCAAGAGAAGGAAAGAGATTATACACAAAAAGAAACATGGAAAGGGGAAAGAATTGAAAAACTTAGAGGCTCTAAAGGCACAAGAAAAGGAAGATGATATAATAGAAGAAGAAGAGGCAATTGAGGCTGAGCCCTTAACCATTATCAAGCCTAATGAGGAAGCAGAGGTTGTTGTTGAGCAACTCTTTGAAGAGTCCTGACCAGACTCACCGAGATTGAACTCTTTGTTGATGTTGTTGAATCCTCAACTAAAGTTTCTTTGAGTCTATTGAAAGTGAACAGGTTGTTGTTGAGCAATCATGGAAGAATCACAGCGATCTGCTTTGCACGAGCTCTCTTGTAGAATCTGCTAAATCTACTGGAGAGACACAAGTTGTTGTTGAGCAACCTGTGAAAGAACCACAGCAAATCACTGAACCTACTCCTGCTGTGGAAGTTGAAGAATTGGTTCGAGACCCTGCAATTCCTGCAATAGTTCGGGGGGGAAGTGCGATCTGCTTCTACACCCTACTGATGAGCATATAACTCAGGAGGAACCAAGTGTGGTACAAATGGAGGTAGTAGGTAGTAATATCCAACCTGAGCAACCTACTAGCCTTGAAGCATCTGTAGAAGAAACATTGAATCTACTTGTTGAGACCTTTGGAGGTCAGCAAGGTAGTGCACAAGCTCCCAGAGGACCATTCCTGCCCTATGAAAAACATGAGAAAAAGAGAAAGGAGGGGTATGTTGATCCAAAACTCCTGCTGGTGGCTGATTACTTCCAATGGAAGTTTGGCTTCTATAAGGGACAAAAACCTGTTGCAGAACCTATGACAGACTTTGAAGAATGGGTTTTTGAGAAGTTGGGAGTGGAGAGCTTGATGGATCTGATTGATACCTCCTTGTTACAATCAAGGCTGATGGATTTATTTGATGAACAACAGAAAGAGGAGGGTATCAATTTCAGGGATCCAAGAGGTGGTGATGATGACTCTTCATCATCCGATTACGATGACAATCACCCTCCGGTCAGTGAAGCCGATGGAAGTTCCATGTTTATGAACCAAGAATAGAAGCGATCTCACAGTCTTTGGATACCCACCGAGAAAGAGCAAAGCCGACCAGATGAATGAGGACAATCTCACCATAGATGACTTTGAGGCACAAATCAATGAGGGAATAGATGGTGGTGCAAGCAGAATGGTTGGTGAGATTGATAAATTATTTGTGGTTGAACCTACTGATCAACCTGAGGATCAGCAAGCTGAAGATTTGAGTGAAGAAAGAGCCATTGATCATGATGAGCCAAGTGCCAGTTCTGAGGACTCCATTCAATATCAAAACTGGGTTGACACTGATGGAACCCTGACTAACACTGCAAATCTACTAAGAAGGATTGGGGATATGGGAGAATTTCAACAGGAAAATATGGACATATTCCCTAATCAAGTTGTGGTGGCATATATTGCACCAGATCCAACAACTGAAGAGGTGGTATAGGTTGCTAGGCTACAAACAGCACCTGCACAAAGGTTGGAACAGGAGGTACAGGCTGCTGAGTTACAAACAGCACATGGACAAAGGTTGGAACCAGTTTTGGGTTTGGAGGAAACCCCTGTTGTTGTTCAAGAGGCTGCTATAGTGGAGCCTACTGGAGTCAAGACCACTAAAGGGAAAGATGGTCGTGATCACTGCTTATTGAGGATGAGCAAACACTTGGACTATGACTTTAGTGATGAGGAGTTTCAAATGCCTGAAGAAGAAAATGTTGATGTTGATCCCCCACGGGCATTTGTACCTATTTTTGAAGAACCAGCCATTGATCCTATCTTGGAAGAATATCAAGGACTTAACCCTGCTGGATTAGATATGAGTTGGTCATTGGTAGTGAGCAATCGAGGCCACAGACAATGTTGAAGAGCTCATTGATGAGATCAGCTGGTGGAAGAATGACCGGTGAGGTACCAAGAGAAGTATTGAATGAGTTAAGAACTGTGAGACATGACATGCAACAGATTAAGAACTCAACCGAATAGACAAGAAGAGATTTGAAGAACTGATGAAACTGGTGAATGAAAACAGACAATCTGCTGATACAGTTGCTTCAAACTTCACATCTACTCAATATCTTTGTGAATGTTATGATGCTAGATGTGAGGGAATCAAGGTAGGAAACACAAAGAAAGAGAAGTTTACGAAAGACCAACTTATATCCATCCATCGAAACTTGACAAGCTTGTTGAAGCACACTAAGCTGCTTTTGAGGTTTCTTGGAACATCTCACCTCGCTTTGGATCCTAAAGTTCTTGAGATGATCAATCTCTTTGGAGCGGACTTTGCAATCAAGGATTACTGCAGTGGACACAAGAACTGAAATTATGTCACTGAGGGGGAAGAGGGCCAAACAGCAGTAGCAAAAGAGGCTGCCAGACTTTTTGCTAAGAAAAGATGGGAGGACGAGACTAATGCCTTTAGGCAACCTGCACCTGGCAGAGTTCAACTCACTGATGATCTCCTGAGACAATACAAGAAAAAATACTATAACAGAAGGAAACCTTATCATGACAAGGGATATCATGAAGGTTTAGAATCTTTCTTGGGATTGAAATTTTGGGAAGCAAGAGTCAAAGCCTTAAGGGCATCCTACAGAGGTGGAAGAGGTGGAAGAGGTGGAATAAGTGGCAGAGGTGATAGGACTTTGCCTATCACAAAAGCAAATGACTCACTTGCTGAATTCAAGGAGCTTTACATGAGAATGGGATTCAGAGTGAATCAGATCAATCTTCTCCTGCCTGAAGCATGGAAGTGGTGGAAAGAAGTAAATTCCTACATTGATTTTACATTGATTGAAAATGAATGGATAAGGGATATGATAGAAGAAATCAGAGCCTACCAAGAACAAGTGGAGAAGGCTAGACAGGAAAGAGAAAGAAGACAGTAGATCAGCATACTTATCATATTTTATCTTTCTTTGCATCTAGATCAGAATAATCGTGAACAAATGATTATAATGAGAATTGACTGACATTTGTTCTGTTTTTGTTTTATTCTTTTTGCTTTGCTGTTAGGTGAGGGTAGTGGCATCTTCACCAAAAAGGGGGAAATTGTTGGACTAATTTCTATGTTTTGATGATGAGTGCCAGACTAGCTGTTATAGTTCAAAGGCAAAAAGATGTCTAGATCAAATGTATAGGTTTATTAGAGTTCGATTTTTGAATAGGCTTGATCAAACAAGCACTGTAATGGTCAGCTGATTTATATCAGCAGACTGGTCAATATCAGTAGGGTAGTTAGGTCAGTAGACTTCTCTGGAACCTGCTGAAGACTGAAGGCTGAGGGGTCAAACTCAGTTAATGAAGGCTAAGGGATCAAACTTAGTAATTAAAGTCAAGGATATGGAATCAGAATTTAGGCAAGTCTGTGATGACCTAAACTGATTACATATACCTTGCGTACAAGGTCAAAGTTCCATAAGTTGGATGATGTTTGGAGCTTGGTTATAATTAAAAAAGGTGTAATCTAACTTCACAACTAAAAGTTAGATAAAAGAAATCAGCTGCACTTTATTTTATATACAACAAATTGATGTTCAGCAGACTGATTAGTATCTCAGCAGACTGATTAGTATCTCAGCAGACTGATGAACCTGCTGATAATATACCTCGATTAATTCAAGATTTTATTGGAAGATTACATGGATAAGGACAGCCAACTACCTCTGAATTATCAAACAAATCAAAGGCTGAGATTAAAAGAACGTTGGGATGATTCAGATTTTTATCCAATGGTTATAAGTCAAAGGGTGGATGATTTGCCAGATCACAAAAAAAAGATTTAACAATGTCGACCCTATGAATAGTGACAGAAAGCAAATCAGATGGTACAAAAACAAGGAACGGTTACATTTGAATTTCCAATACAACTCACATGCATTCTTACCTATAAATAGAGGACCTTCAACTCAGAAAAAGATGATGATTGATAAACTTTAAGAGAAAATTTTAAGAGACAATTAAAATTTGAAAAACACCTGTGAACTTCTCGAACTTAAAGCTCTTGATCCGAAAGATTCTTCAAGTGTATTCGTATTCAAGCTACATCAAGTATACACACTTGAAGACTGCAAGCTAGCGATTATAGCATCCTAATCAAGCGGTACAATGCGTAATCATTTATTTGATTCAATCTTTATTTTATAAAGAAATCACAAGACAAACAGTGAAGCACAGGTTGTATGAAAAGCTGTTGTTTGTGGTGGAGCCGGTGAAGAGGCAATCCTATCCTTCAAGGACCAGTGGAAGACTCAGGGAGCAAACAATCCTACATGTTCCCGCCAGCTTTGTGAAGCCATAGTCATTGGTGAAGGACAAACAACCTTAGGAATCTTTGTAACTGCAACATCAAAGATCTCTAGTGAATTACCTCCAACATCACAGGAGAAGAGTGGACTGACAGGATTACACTACCTGGAACCACTATAAAATCTACCTACTTACTTTCAGCATTTACATTCTGCACTTAGTTTATTTTACACATCAACATACTGAATCTAGCAACTGAAATCACACACACACACACTACTGAGTATCTAATACTTAGTATCATATTTAACAACAAGTATTAAGGCTAAATTTTGATATAATTCCGCTGCACAAGCTCAGTAAACTAAACACAAGAGAGACTACTATCTATCAATGAGACTACGAGGTATCGCAGACTCTTCAAGTATCGTAAAGCAGTCTTGAAGTTCTTAATTTGTTAACTCCAAAGTTTTAAGTGTTAAGTTTATTCACCCACCCCCCCACCCCCCCTCTAAACTTAACCAAAGCCTTTTCAAGGGACCAACAAAGTTCTTTTGTAAGAACAAGGTAGCTGGGCATTTATGATGAAGAGTAGACAACAGGCAGTCAATTCAGCTAAGATAGTGGGAGTGATATAAGGAAATAAATTTCGGATTTTAATATTAAAAAAAGGGGGGTTTCGTTGGAACAAATGAATTCACTTTCACATCGATAATAAAGTTGCCTTAAAGAAAGTGAATATGACATTTGTATACGATTCTGAGACTCGGACTTTTGTCTGATAAAGTCAAAACCACTAAGTAATGCTGAAAATGTATATGTAACACATCATAAACTATTAAAACAAATAGTTTCCATATTTAGCTAAACAATTCTTCAGCATCTATTAATTAGTGCATATATCCTAGTGATTAGATCTGAAGACTGGCTAAGGGTGATTCCTATCTCCCAATCTAAGAACACTATCTCCAAGGAAAAATGACTAAGTATGTGTGTGTTGATTGCTTTGAGTTGGATGAGGATGATGATCTTCATAGTTTGTATTTGTTGATAATGAAGGTTCCATGGTTGATGATGAAGGTTAATGGTGGAGGTGATGAAGAGAGGAAGAAGATAAGTGTGGTGGTGAAATAAAATGAGGTGGTTGTATAAGCAAATGGGGTACTATTGATTAAGTTAGAAGATTAAGGGTGGTGATAATATTTTTTAATGAAGATTAAGTTAGATCATTAGATTAATAAAAGGATAATACTGGATAATTAATTTTTTTTGAAGGACTAGTTTATATTTTATAAAATTTGTGGTGTAACAAGTATTTTTATTAATATTATTGTGGTGTGTGTAGTAAGAAAATAATAAAAATAAAACTGTGGTGCCGATAGTATATTTTTGGGGTGCCGGAAGCAGATGGGTGCCGGAAGTAAATCAGCGTGTGCCGATAGAACCCACCTACATATATAGGACCTATAATTTCACACGTGTATGTGTATATATACATTCTAACACATAACATGTCGATATTATTTTATACACATAACTCACATATACATAAACACATATATACTTGTATCATATACGTTACTGCAAGTAACGCAAATCTTTTTAAAGTCGTCACTTAACATAAAAAGAAACATTTAGATATGACAACAAAGACAGCTGAAATCAGTGTAATACGACATCGTTTGCAAAATACTAGCCTACAGAAAAGTTTGAAAACTTGGGGCGTCACAATTCTCCCCTACTTGTCACATCATATGTTTTTGAAGTGCTACGTCGTGGGAGTCACGCTATAATCTTTTGGTCTAGGTGCTGCACGGTTTGAGCTACCTCTTGATCACGATAGCAATTAAAGGATTCAATCGGAGCTTGTATGGATTTCAAGAGGTAGCTCAAACCGTGTAGCACCTAGACCAAAAGATTCTAGCGTGACTACCACGACGTAGCACTTTGTTATGCATACCTCTTTGCTCCTAAGACCTACCAAAGACTCTAGAGGTGGCTCCCATCGCGTAGCACTTAGCTCCAAATGATTCTAGAGGCGACTCGCACGATGTAGCACTTAGCTCCTGACAGACTAACTCTTATCATGATTTCAAATATATGACGCAATAAGATATGTAATGTCGATAAGATCAGTCAAGACCTAAACAGAACTTCTTTAAAGCCAGACAGATTCAGACACGTCAGTATATCAGACAAACATCACGTTTCCACTGCGCACTCTGATTACCAAAGTATCATGCAAACACCTAAGTCAAACCTTATCCATAGATGTCCAAACTTAAGGCATCTTATCTTATGAATGCTACCTAAGGCTTCCAATACATATATATCCAGAACCACCTTATAACGTCTCGACCCAGTGCTCTGATACCACTTGTGACGGCACGGTTCCCTACAACTAATGGTCGGTGTGGGAGCGGCTTGCGAAGCTCACGCCGCGACTTCAAAAGATAAAACTAAAGTCCATAATAAGGAAATCCATACAATATTTATTGTATCTTATTTATCGATTCCATTAAATACTACAACAAATTATGTACAACCGTTCCATCTAAATTAATGGGCGCAGCACTATCTAATCCTTAGTTGATGACATCATCTCTATCTCCTTCCTCATCCCCGACCAATCACATGGAAGCCTCTCTCACCAGCCAGTCATACCTGTCAAACTGAAAAAGCTTCGCAAGATGTGTGAGTTTTTGAACTCAGTGAGGTTCGGTGTGTGCTTAACGTGTAGCTTTCACAAATATCTATTGTTGAACATACACAGAGCAGATAGCCACAGATACATATTATATTAACATATATCAATCAAGAGGGCAAAATAGAATTAACGATATCACATAGATAGCAACAACAGTGGGACCTTAGCAACATTAAAACAACTTACACATATCAGAAAGTACAAGACTAACATTTAAAAGCACGTATTACAGAATATAAACAAGTAGGGAACCTCACAGTGATATTAATCGTGCTTCACTACGTCTTTTCTACGGCATCTCTACATGTATTTCTGCTACTCTAATGATACGAAACATATAGATATATATATTTTGTATATCATGCCATCGGCTTTTATAGCCTTTAAACATAGAGGTGAGTCATAAAACTTATCTTCTAAGTAAAACAGTTAAGTTGGCCACGTACACAAGTTAGGATTAGTCACCCAAATATACTTCATGTCCACGTTTACCCTATTTGCCAAGTTGATGGTAAGCTTTATACATCCATATATATCTAGATTTTAAATATAACAAATATATTCTGATGCACACAAAGGTCGCAAAAGCATATTTACCACTCATTAATACATATATAGGACCTATAATTTCACATGTGTATGTATATATATACATTCTAACACAGAACATGTCGATATTATTTTATACACATAACTCACATATACATAAACACATATATACTTGTATCATATACATTACTACAAGTAACGCAAATCTTTTTAAAGTCGTCACTTAACATAAAAAGAAACATTTAGATATGACAACAAAGACAGCTAAAATCAGTGTAAAACGACATCGTTTGCAAAATACTAGCCTACAGAAAATTTTGAAAACTTGGGGCGTCACAGGATCAAATGAACAATAAGACCTATATTCTTAGGACTTTTCTAGGTAACTGACGAAGTAACCACTAACTGTTCTAAAGTCCAAATTCTCTTCTTGTGGACTGTAAATTCTACCCTCAGTTGGACAACATCATATTTGGAGATGTTTCAAACTAGATTTCCACCCTTCCCGCAGTTCAAAAGTTGTCTTTAGAACTGCCTTATCGGGATCCCTATTTGAAATAAAACCATATGTGCGTAAAGCATCCATCCACAATGATATGGGTAAGTCAGCATGACTCATCATAAATCTAACAATTTCCATATTCGTACGATTCCACCTCTCTGCTACACCATTCTGCCATAGAGATCCAGGCGTTGTGTATTGAGCAATGATTACCTTCTTTTGGAGAATTTTCGCACAAGGTCCAGGATGTTGTCATGTTTCATCATACCTTCCATAAAATTCACCACCTCTATCCAACCTTATGATACCTTTCTATCTTGTTGTCTCTCGACTTCAGTTATGAACATTTGTAAAATGTCCACAAATTGAGATTTGTCATGCAACATGTATAGATAACAATAACATGAATAATCATCGATAAGGGTGATAAAATACTTTTCTCCTCCAAAGGTAGGAGCATCAAAAAGTCCACAAATGTCTGTATGTACTATTTCAAGAAGCTGAGTATTTCTTGTGGCTAAATTGAGGAAACTAATATTTCATGAGGCTAATTAAACAACACAAACATAAAAGTGGAGTATAGACAAGAAAATAAGGCGCTCCTATGGGTAGTCACCATAAATTCTACATATAATGTCGTGATACCCACACATAATTGAGTGATATTTTTATAAAGAAGACGAACAAAGTATCTATGGATATCCTTGGCCTTCATAATATACACTCTATAATTCTTTATGTTGTAATGATAAGATGGGTTTTCAGCAAATGTGGTATTAAAATAAGTAATAAAAAGGGATACACTTAAAACCTAACAACTTAAAACAACATAAAAATTGCTTATACCAACTAACTATGGTCAAATACAATGTAATCCTTAATTTGACATATCCTTTAATTTGAACCATTTGTCAATTTAACTGAATATCAATAAAATTTTCAATCACTTCACATAATGTGATAAAACATTCATGCATCATCATATTAGGCTGCTGTGGCAATACCCAACATTTGACACCATTGACATTCAAATATTAACAATTATACATAGGTCAACTAAACCTTGTGTTGACATAAACACTTGCAATGTAATATTTAAATATGGTTCAACTATGCATGTCTATTGCCTTACTAAATTTACAAAATAAATAAGTCACGAACTAATCACTAAACATAATGTGAATAGTCTATATATGTCAAGAATTTGAACTGCTGTGGCAATACTCTAACCTTGACGTAGCTATACGACATATTCCTTAACATTGCATAAATAATAATTAATTTCAGGCATTACTTTATGACATGTTCAAAATTATATGAACCAAATATTGTTAATTTCACAACAATGTATGCTGACATTAAAAAAAAAAAAAAAAATTGCATAACATATCTAGTTAATATTGCTGAGAAAGACCAATATATCTTAATTTTTCTTTTTAGGGTAATAAATCTTAATTAATCCCTACAATGTGTGATTGATTTATTTTAAGCATCACTACTTATCACTTACTTAATGTGATGAATAAGTACTTACACAAGGCATATTGGACTATTATAACTTGTTTAATATTTTATCACACCATCAATACGTTGATTTATCTAATCTCGTATGTCCCCAACAAAAAATAATTTGAATTTGATCATTAACAAAACATGATTGATACTAATGGCGTGTGACATACAATGCAGACTTTTCAAAGTATCATAAAAGATGTGTCATCATGGTAGACGGATTACAACTATAAGCAAACTAAATTGCTAACAATTATGAAAAGACGAACGTTACAAATCACTTAACTTTATTTGACTTGTTCTTCATGTGTCCTTGACTTACCCCATTAAAAGTGAAATAAATTGTTGCTTATATGGCATAAAGGTATGATTTACTAGTCGTTCACTTAATATACACTACAACAACGGATAATGTGTATTAATCACTTTAATGAAGACTTTGTACAATAAAGTAATCAAATCATCAATATGATTATTTAGCTCTCTTATTTTACTAGGTTATAATCTACCTATAAAGGATCATTGCGAAAACACAATATGATGCATCAGTGCATAAGTAACACAGATCCAACGATAATTAATAAAATCAAAAAGGCCCAATTAAAGTTGTTAAGTGCCCATCCATGTATCAATCTAGCAGTATATGCAATCGGGCATCAAAAAAGCATTAATCTTGTTCCTCAAATATAATAAATAATAAAATATTGAACAAAAACATAATGCCCAATATCACTTTTATTATTATTATTATCTTTGACGTGACCTTAGTGATACCTAATTACGGAACAAAAAAGGATGGCCCTAAGAAAGTAATTACCGATTAAAATTAAATTAAATTTGATACACCGATTAACCGTAATGACTCTAAAAAAATAAAAAATAAAAAATAAAAAATAAAAAAATTGACCAACTCAATTGATGATACGATCAGATGTACCGATATGAAAATAAAAATAGGCCAAACTTAATGTACTATACTTGACTATTGTTGGCCTCCGCAACAAAAAGTCAGAAGATGAACGTAACCTTCTTCGTTTATTTTTATTTTTAATAGGGTAAATTCAAAAGCTGTTAAGTAAGTAAACCCTAAGTTTATTGCGGCAGCATATAGCAATAAAATAAATAAATAAATAAATAAATAATAATTAGAAACTCGCCGGCATGATTGACGATTGCGTCGGCAATTCATATGACAAACGAAAAATTATGTGGAGGCCAAATATATTCCAAAACAGAAGGAATTCATGATTTTGCATTACATAATTAATCAAATAACAAGGAATATAGGTTGGCTCTGATACCACATGTAAAATAAACATTAGATTCAGAGTACCTGAATAGCGGAAGAAATCATCAGGATCGTTTTTCTACATCCATTGTTACTCGACTACGTCTCCGTTTTGTCATCATGTTGTTGTCACCTTGATGAGATTTCGATCTCTCTCTTGCATACAACCGTTATGTGTTGGTTTCTTTCGTATGCTTTATGATGGAATAAATCATTGATTTTATAGGTGGAGAGAGGGCCGAAATCCGAATGACCTAGGATTTTAATTTAATCTCGGCAGTCCATCAAAGCCGAGTTTTAATCAGATTAAATCTCCTTTTCAATAACCAATAAATAATAAATAGCATATTTCCTAGAGAAAACGAATTTCCTATAAGACTACTATTACGGGAAAGGAAATTAATCGGACTCAATAAAAGCCATGACATAATTTTCTTACATTTTGATCTTCTTTCTTCTTATTGAGTACATGGTCAGTGCTCACTCCTTTATTTGGAATAAGAAGATATGCGGGTTGATGACAAGTTGGACGATTAGCTTGAAGAGCAAGCTTAAGAATGAAGTTATGGAGTTCTCTATCAATAGGTTTCTTTTTAGTCAAGCTGAGTTGTAATAAATGTTAGTAACTATTCATGAATTAGCTTGACAACAGTTGTAATTCATTGAGTTGGTTAATGAAAGATGTTAAGTGTTAGTTTCCTGAGTCTCTTGCTTGTTTCTTTCCTTCTACGCGTTCTTAAAGGAAATGAGGCTTACGTGAGATTTATGGTTCACCCCAAAGGCCACGTGCCGAATGTCCTCTTGTCAGGATGATGACTCGGTATCTAGGACATGGCGTTACATAATATACATCTTCTTCATTTATTTCTACTTTGCATGATAGGAATATATAGATATAATGTGATTTGTAACATGAAAAATATTGGAAAAATGTTTTTAGATAAACGATTGAGGCATATATAATGACTTCTAAACTTGGTATAATCAACACAAACACAAGGTGATAGTTCTTCTCTCTCTTCTCTCTCTCTCACCAAAAACTCTCTCAGCCTCGGTTTCCATTTTCCTGCCCTCATCGGCGCCAGCGGTTTTTGGCTGCCAGCGTCCAACTCCTTAATGTTTTAGGCTATTTTCTTTCCCTTCTCTTGTAAATCTTTATGTATATTTTGTTTTCTCCTGCCTGTCGTTCTTTATACACCTCTTTTTTGGTCGGAGACGACTTTTCCGGGGAGGTTCTGGAGCTTTTGCTGGGGCTTTTCCGGCGAGATCTAAAGATTTTTCTAGTGCTCTAATGGCCAGAGTCAGATTTTCCGGCATGGTTCTGGGGCTCTCATATGGGTGCAACTGACGTCCTGCGGATGAGATCTATTTTCTCTTGATCTATCTCTTCTCCAATTTTTGGAGCACATCGAGGGTTTCGACTTCAACCCATCTGGAGGCTTAGCTTTCCCCAAACATTTATCTGCAAGCTTGGCTTGTATGCGGTGGTGGTGGCTAGATTCTAGAGTGGATCGTCGTTTTTTCAGCTTTGTGTCTCCGGCGGCTAGGTTGCCATGTCCGATTAACCTTCGTCGCTTTCCGTTAGTTTTTTATTTTGTTGGAGGGAAAGATTTCTTTCGGGCTCTTTTCAATTCGGTGATGGCTTGCGGGGGCGCGTGGGTGGCGTGGTAATTTTCCGTCGGTGGTACCATGGAAGAAGAATAATTTTAAAATAATAAAATATAAAATTGTTGTATTAGTATGTTTCAGCTTTCTAGTTTGTTTTCTGTGTTTGTTGAGTAATAGATTGGCCATGGGGAACCATGTGTTTGAACATCATTTCTTTCGGTGAACTTGAGAACCTTTTCTCTTTTGTTCAGCACATCCTTCCCAATCTATTACTTGATTTCTTTTTATTGTAATCTTGGTTTGTGTAGGATTTTTTGTCCGGCTTTTGGCCGCTTTGTAGTACGGCTTTTGGCCGCTTTAAAGTACGGTTTTTGGCCGTGTTGTAGTGCAGCATTAGGCCGCATTTGTTGTGCGGTTTCAGGCCGCGTTGTAGTCTAGCTTTGACTAGTTTTTGTTGTAAATTATATTCGATGTTAATAAAACTTTCGTCTTCGATGAAAAAAAAACTTGGTATAATCAATTTAGATTAAAAGATAAGGATAAACATTCCAATCGAGATAACGTAATATTAAACAAGTGTAATTCAAAACATTAAATTAAGAATGTCAATCATTTAGACATAACAAATAACATAACATATATGTGCATCATTGGTTATGATAAATCTGTATGTTTCAAAAGGGTGTTAATATGTTAGCATTTTGATATTGTGTGGATCAATCGTGTGAGGTTACCATTTATCGATAAATGAATATTTATTCATTTAGATAGTATTTTTACAATTTTCTTTATTTTTTTCTTCTTATTATTAGTATTTTTACCTTTAATATATGGTCAAAATTCTTATGAAAAACTTAATTACCTTCATTTTCTTTAGGCTCTAGATTAGGAATACATGCAATATACGTACGGACTAAGTATGTACAATGTATTATGTATTGCTATATCACTATAGAAATGTGATTGACGTCGAACATCTTTTGAACAATCCTAACGAGAATGATGCAGTTATGGAATCGCCTACTGATGAAGAAATTTTTGAATCCGTACTAAATGATGAGAATGATCCTGAACCAGATGATAGAAGCGTCATACCAAATGTGTCTTCAAAAAGAGGCATTTCAAGCAGTAGTCACCATACGAAATTACTTGCTACAACACTAGCAAAATATTTCAGAAGTTGTGCATGAATTACAAAAATTTAAAGACGGGATGCATTTTGGTTATGATAAATCTGTATGTTTCAAAAGGGTGTTAACATGTTAGCATTTTGATATTGTATGGATCAATCGTGTGAGGTTACATTTGAGATGATAAAATTACTAGTCATGTTGCATGGTAGGGGCTTGGGTTCTGTTCTGAAGCTTCAAAATGAGTTGGTTGCCGTGTTGCTCGACATAATTTCCCGGCCCATGTCCTGGGTTTTATCGGAGGAGATTGGTTCAAAGTTGCCATTTTCATTGGCCTATTTCCCCTACCCGCATCAACTATTAAGAACTTTTGCAGGGCCCCTTTCATGGGATAGTCTTCTGTATTTATTTCATAAGATAAGCCGGTTATCTTACGGAGAACATTATGATACAACAACTTCTATGCAAAGTGTTCGGAGGATTTTGCATCACTAAACAAAAACAATTTATAAAACCCTAACCTATATGCAAACTAACTCCTAACCGACCGAATATCGGGTAATTGCTAGTAAAGCGTAATGAGTAAGGGTCGATCCACAGGAATTGGGTCATTAAATCTAATTTTATTAATTCCTCTAAATTATCACTCAAGAAAACAAATAAAGGAAAAACAAACATAGAACAAATAAGATAAATCTAAGCTAAGAACAATAAAAACGACCTAAGCTAAAGATACATGGGATCAAACAGAATACAAACTAAGTGATCTCAATCCTAGTTCATCTCATGATTTTAATTCAAATTATGGTTTCATCTTTACACGAGATACAAATTCCTAATCTCTTAGTGAATCCGTTTCTCAAGCTATGAATTCCTAATTCCTTAGTGAATTGAATTATCGATCTCTCCTCTTCCGAATGTTGAGACCAATATTCCATACAAAACGAAGGTGTAGATTCAAGTTAACTCTCGTATTTTAGAATCTAACAACCTAGATAATTAACCGATTAACTTGTCACGAATTAACGATTAAAGATCCTATCTTTCTATGGTGATCTAGCCTAACAACGATTCTCATCACGTTAGACAACGATTAGTAACCGATCTCTCGATCTAGTCACACATAGCATCATAATTCACGGAAAGATACAAGATAAATTAAAGATCATAAAAATAAACTAGAGATTGAATAAATTAAAAAGAGATTAAACTCACATAGTTTATACAAGGGTTGATCTTCAAGCATCAACGATGAAAAAAAAAAACGAGAAAAAGACATCCTAATCTAACCCGGATCACCCGAGCACAAGGCTCGGGTGATCGGCCTTGAAACCCCTCAGAAGTGCGGCTGCCTCTTTTTTTAGGTGAATGGTAGTGTGTATATTTTTGTGGTGATGGAGGTGTGTATATATAATGGGAGGTGTATAAGGGAGGTAGCATTTGAGGGGGTGAGAAGTTGGTTAGAAGTTTGTTAGGATGTAATGATGAGTTTGTTAGTTTGTTAGGATATGGTGGGTAGGAGATGGTGGGTAGGGGTGATGAGTCATGCAAGAGTTAGTTACAAGCATGTGGAGTTTGTTGGGGAGGAATCTTTGCCATCATTGAAGGTAACATGCAAGGAAATGAGCCAAATATCTCCCAATTCGTCCAAATTTCAGCTGTTTGGAAGAAAAAATCATAACTTGAGTTGTAGACCTCCGATTGACGTGATTCAAAATGCGTTCAAAAGCTCATTTCAGTATCTACAACTTTCATCAAGACCTCGTCCCCTGAAAATGCCTCTAAGTCGGGTCAAATTTCCATCGAAAACAGGTTACGGTAGAAGTGCGTTGGAAAATATTGATCCGTTGATCTCGTAAACTCGTGGCATCTTCTTCTGTTCCTCAAAAATCCATCTTTTAGGACTCAAAACATGTTGTTACATGGGATATTTTGAAAGCCTTAATCACCATGTTTGGGGTAGAAAATATCCAAGATATTTTTCCTTGCAAGCTAAGCACATGGGGTGATCATTCAAGCCTTGGGCGCCCGTCCACTTCCTCTGACGCCCGTCCGGTAAGTTTCTGAACTCTCTGATCTGATTTCACTCCAGTGGGCGCTTGATTCATCGCTTTGGACGCCAGTCCAACTGAAGATCACAATCTTGATTTCTTTCCTTAATCTTCCAATCTTCCATAAATCTCTTTAGCTCTTTCCAACTTCGAATTTAGCTCTCTAAAATCATCTTTTCCATCATCAATGAGTATCTACGAGAGGATCAAACATACCAAAGCGTAACATAATTCCAAAATAATATAAATTCATCATTTAAGCACATAATTCGTTACGTTTTGCAATTTAACTCTTAAAAACATTATTTACTCAATATTTCAATATAACGCTCGATTTCTATGGAAAATATCCATATATGGGGGAAATTGATAGAAAATATATCGTTAAAAATCATACAATTTGACCCTAAACAATACCCCCACACTTAGCTTTTTGCTCGTCCCGAGCAAAACAAAACAATAACATAGCTCGAGATAAATAAACATCTTAGCAAATATAAAACATATTCAATAGTTTAGAGGTTCGCCCAAGTGTGTGTGCATAGCCATAATAAATTTCCACTAAATCCACACTTGAAATTGATTCAAGCAAAACTAGCTAATACCCCCTTCAACTAGAGACAAATGACACTTACAAGATGTACCCTACAAAAAGTGATATATCCTGAAAAATATGATAGAATACATCTAGGACCTTTTCGACATACTCAGAGGATAATCCCTACAGCATATCTTTTAGTTTATACTAGGTATAAGATTAACGATAACCAAGTCTTTAATTAATTTTTTTCTTTCACTTTTATACGCACATTAGAATGAGCTCTTTCCCGTCATAGTAGAATAGGATGTTTCGGGATAACACCCTACCTTACTCAAATCATAGGTTAGCTTTTCTAACTGTCCGTGAGCTTTTAGTCATCATAGTGGTATAGGACATTTCGTGATAATGCCCTACCTCACTCCAATCATCGACTAGCTTTCGACACACCCATTTATTTATGTGATTACTTAGAGATTTCTGGCTAGCAGTGGTAAAATTTTTTTTTTCTAATGACCACTGAGCATAACACCTCAAGTAAACAATTTATTCATTATTATTTTTTTCAAAGACTTTAGTTACGTTTCACTTATCACATTCAAACCTTGAGATATTCACGTTATATCATACTGGATCTAAACATAAACTATTATAAATCTCACGATATATACGTTAGCACTAAGTACACGACTTATAAGAAAATCAAAAATCACTAATCCAAAAGGGTATAGCTTTACATTTTATAGCTCATCATTCACTATGGCATGTGAAAAATAGTGTTGGGTGAAACAACTAAATTTACTAAATATGCAAAATAACGCATCAATGATATAAAACTCAAATAAAGACATGCAATGCTCACTCGACAAAACAAAATTTTTGAAAATTTAGCTCATTTTCGCATAGAATAAAGCAAATAAGTGTAGATACATATCGATCATTCCTCCCCACACTTAGATTGCAACTTGTCCTCAAGTTGTACAGAAATAAAAATTTAGGGACTTAGTGATTTGGTATTGATTCAAGAGTGGTGAAGAGGACAACAATGGTGATGTCATATGAGTCCTTTTCAAAGAACGACTTCCAAAGTAGCTTGACAAAAACAAATGATGAATGGTACTGCACCACTTGAAAAACACAAAACATCTCGGGAACAAAGGGTTATACATGTAAAACACATGGAAAAGAAGTCATAGAGATTTTTTTTCGATTAAGCTCATATAAGGATGGACATATACATGGAACATTACAAAACAGTAGGGCTAAGTGCAACTACATGAAAATATATTACAATGCAATCTACATGATATGCAATAATAAAATATGATGGCATATGGAAAACCAACAAGAACCATCATGGAAAAAAAAAACGAGGTAGTATTACGAAACCGACAAAGAATTACACTCTCTAAAAGAATAAAAGAAAAAAATAGAAAAACAAATGCAACTAGATGAAATGCACCTAAGTGATATGCATCTAAATGGTATGCAAAAATAACGGAAAATAAAAGAAAGAAAACTAGCCCATTTATTTGCAACGAAACATGTATGTAATAAACGTCTACCAAATAATGATAGTTTACGATAAACGACAATATTATTCATTACATGCGCAGTGTGACGCGCTTAAGACTCGTCAAGAGGTGATAGCATTATGGAAAACCAACAATAGCTATACTAAAAAATATAACTCATAAGCCAAAGATGGTAGCAACGGAAAACCGACAGTAGCTACCCATATGAGTTACAAAAATAAAAAGAAAGCACATAAGTCTTAACGCTCACAAGATTCATCACAACGATATGTAGCATACGAAACCGACATTAGCTACTAAATAACACTAAAACGATTATAGCATACGAGAACCGACATTAGCTATAACATGCATGGATGAATCATGTATATAAAAATAAATCAATTACTTAACATGGATTCGTAGATGGAAAGATGTAAACATGCACGTTCAGAACATCTACGTAAAAGAAATTAGCCACAGAAGCTCGTATGAAAGTATCCAAGTCAAATAAAGCATTAAAAATCAAGTTAAGAGAAATTCTGGAACCTGGACGTGCGTCCAACAAGGCAGACGCTCGTTTGCCATGAAAACATATCGACGGGCGTTCAGTGAAGACAGACGCCCGTCTGGTTCTTGAAAACAGAACAGAACAGAGTTGATACTTTTTTGCACAGGACGGCCGTTCAACAATCCAGACGCTCGTTCACCTGCATGTTAGGGGCTGGACGAGCGTTCACTTACTTGGACGCCCGTCCAAGCATCGAATTTTGCAACAGAAGTACAGAATGCAGGAAAAACACAGCAGATCATCAACCCAAACAAATCATACATCACAGCAGCCACATCAAATTTTAGCATAGAGCACACAAGGTTAAGATTAGATTACACTTCACGTTTCACAAATCGAGTAAAAAAACTTTTTGCACATTCTTAACCCAACGGTCATCGAAACACGGCAAAAATAAAAACTCTCAATTTGTTTAACGCTACTTTTATTGAAAGAAAATAAATCGTAACAAAATAGAGAAATTAACTCAACTAAATTCAACAAAACACCGATTCCCCGGCAACGGCGCCAAAAACTTGTCTCGGATTTTATAGCAAAGCAAAACAAACAAGTAATAAATAAATCCGGTTTACCCCAAGTGCAGGGATCGTAGTATAGCGATTAAAAACCGAGTCGATCCACAGGAATCGAGGTTGGTCTAGTTCTTAATTTTTCTAAAAGTGTCACGAGAAATAAAAACTAAAACGAAAACAAATAAGCTGGACAGAGGTTGTCAATCCAAAGCCAGGAAAAATAATTACTTAATCGAACTAGCTAAGTTGTACCTATTTTATAACTAAAACTACAATAAACTTACTACGGTTACTACGGTGAAAACGAAGCAAAACAAAGACAAACGATTTTTCTCAATTAATTTAACAACGAACAAGCAATGATCCACGATTCCCGCAACCCTCAATTTCGACTCTAGATTATCTTGTGGTGATTTAACGAAAATTGTGATTCACTATATCGAAGGTATGAACTCCTAATCTCTTAGAAAAGTTCGCCTATCAATCTTTTATCTTTCGATTTTAAAGATTAACGCTTTCATAACAAAGGTGTGAAATCTCTCAATTTCGCAATCTAGATATTCAACCTAACAACTCTCGTTATTTTTTTAGGTTAAAAATCTAATCTTTACTACGGTGATCTAAGATTTAACGACGATTCTTATCAAATGTTAAACATCAAACAGCAACCATCTCTCGATATAAATTGCATAACAACAATCAAAACATAGAAAAAATACAATTTTTATTAAAACTTACAAGATAATCCAAATTCGAAATCGAGATGTTGCTAAGAATCGGTGTCACAAGGCTTGTTCCAACGTGCTTTAGCCTCTCATCATCGTGATGATTGCTTGAAATCATTTCGATTTCAATCTGTTGATTCGAGACCGTATTCTCCGGAAACGATTCATCAGAATAACAACGATCTTTCGATAACTATCTCGAGCATTACAACAATACTACGGTATTATTATTTTTGATACAAATATATAAGTATATAAGGATATATATATAAGTATAAATATATATATATATAAGTATAAAAGTATATACTTATATATATATATGGATATACGTATAGATATATATATACAAATATATGTAGATATATAAAGATAGATATAGATATAAGTAGATATATAGATATCTATCTATATATATATATATATATATATATATATATATATATATATATATATATATATATATATATTGATACTACAAAGAAATAAAAACAAGAAAAAGATGAAAGGAAAAGAAATTAGATATATATATATATATATGTGTATATATTAGTACTACAAACAAAATAAAAACAAGACAGTAAAAGAAAATGGCCGAAAGCAAAGGCAGTTCATCCTGATACATTTGAGTCTATTTATAGACTATTTTGCCAAGGACGGATCGATCCGGGAAAGGGCCGGATCGATCCGGTGTAATCATTGCAAATCCTAACTGATTCTATCCAAATCTTCGGATGATTTGATATATATTGGATTAAAACTTCTAAAATTCATATCTTGAGTTGTAGACCTCCAAAAATTGCAAACGAAATGCCAAAATTACGGTCCCGAGAAACTCTACAACTTTCATGAAGGACTCTTCTTCAGAAAACGTCTTCTTGAATACCTCGTGTTCCTCTCCGGCGTTTTGCGACATTTTTACGAAATTGAATCAATTAGCCACTTGACCACCATTTGAGTTGTAGGAGTCCGATTGACTTGATTCAAAATCCATTGGAAAGCTTTCTTGAAGATATACAACTTTTATTAAGGAAACTTCTTCAGAAAATGTCGTTTTGATGAGCCATTTCCATTACGTGTCGTTTTACGACATTTTACTGATACGAATCGATTAGCCACTTGACCATAACTTGAGTTGTAGAACTCCAATTGACGTGATTCAAAGTGCGTTGGAAAGCTTATGTGAATATCTACAACTTTCATTAAGAAGTCATCCCCTGAAAATGTCTCTAAGCTGGGTCAAATCTCCGTCGAAAATATGTAACGATTCAAGTACTTAGGAAAAACGACCCTTTTGAAGTCGTAAGCTTGTGGCACCTTCTTCTAACCATCTAAACACATCTTATAGACTCAAAACATGTCGTTACATGGAATCTTGGTCAATGTATAATCCTGCAATGAACCACCAAAATACCAAACGTAAATCCGACACTTACACACTCCGTTACTAAACCGGTACAAAAACTAGTAAAAACACGATAAAAATACGATATTTTATATAATAACTACTACTAACATATTTTTATGAAACTTAGGAATTAAAGACTCGAAATGATACAAAAGTGCTCCAAATCCAAACCTTATCATCTTTTAATCATCTTTTAGATCGAAAATATGTATCTACAAGACATCAAAACATTGCAAAGTGTAACAACATCCAAATAAACATAAAACCAACGATAAAACACATAAATCAACCACTTTTGCAATTAAACCGTTTAAAACCTCACTTGCTCAATAAATCGATTAAAAACTCATTTTCTATGCAAATTATATTAATGTGGAGGAAATCATTATAAAATATATCATTAGAAATCATATAAAATCACCCTTAACACAAAGCTACAGTGAAGATCATCAATCTTTGTGGTAAAGACTTGGTCTATGCTTTGCAAAAATTGTTTCTGACCGTATGCCTAGCTGTAAATAAATGAAGTATTTCTTGTTTGGTTGCCTAACAGGGCTTCTGCTATGAGCTTCCCTGGTTGGTTCTATTTGGCTGCTTTACTGCTTTTCTCCACACCAAATATTAGAGATCGTTTTTGTATGAAGTGCGCTGTCTCCGCAGAGACCGACCAATTGATTAGAGAGGGGAGGTGCCTTATTCGGCTGCTGCAACACAGTTTGTAGCATGGTTATTGTGTCCTACTAGTAAATCTAATCAGGATGTATTGGTTGATAACGCCGATCAATGATGGTAACCGTGTATTGTTTCAATTGTTGTATCCGGATGAGCATACGTACTGGCTGGTCTTTTTTGGGCTTCAATTGCCACATCATAAAAACAGACACCTTATTGATGTAAAAACAAAAACAGGTAATGGCTTTATTTTCATGTTTTTTCTTTCCAAAACTTCTCCCTTCCCGTCGTCGGTGCAGAGAATCCAAGGGAGACAATGAAAGTCTCTCATCGACCTGACCCATTCTCCGCGTCATATTTAGAAGGCTTTTTTGGTTCCAACCATTACTATTGCTCTAACAATTTAACCATCTAATTAATGATTGCAGGTTCTGGGACCCTAGTGCATTGTTGGTCCTGTAATTTAAGATCAAATTAAATAGACCAAAAATCAATCAACTCGTATTCAAATTTAAACATCCAAAGATCTTTGTATTCTTGCTAGCATTGCATCAGAAAGGGCTAGATTACAATTTTGGTCCTCTAACTAGACACGTTTTTCGATTTTGGTCCTAGTTTTTCTCCGGCGACAATTTTAGTCCTGTAAGTGGTCTTTTTTTTTTGTAAAAATAGTCCTGAACGCCGGAAAAACCACTTACAGGACTAAAATTGTCGCCGGAAAGACCACTTACATGACTAAATTTTCCCCAGAAAAGACTAATTTTAGTCCTTTAAGTGGTCTTTCCGGCGTTCAGGACTATTTTTGCAAAAAAAAAGCCACTTACAGGACTAAAATTGTCGCCGGAGAAAAACCAGGACCAAAATCGAAAAAGGATCTAGTTAGAAGACCAAAATTGTAATTTAGCCCATCAGAAAGTATTATAGTTTCTTGCCATGAATTAAGTTCTTGAGAAATACTTCAAATTTTATTAAAGAAACCAAATTACAAATAAGATTGATGGATAAACCAACGAAAGAAACATAACAGAACTTAAAACAAACAAACTCACATGATCCTCACACTTATTTATTAGGCTTAGGAAAGAATAAAAAAAACAAAGAAAAACCAAAAGTTTATAGTTACAGCTTGATGGAAACAAGAGTTTCATTGCAAGTTTCAACATCTACTCCCAGCAGGCATGGACCGTATGGTTGATATACTTCACCTTTTGAAAGATCATAACAAATCAGATTCCAATTCGTCGCCCCTCGGAATACAAGTTTATCTTTTCTCCAAAAACACAACGGTCTTACGATTTCGGGTAAAGTCTTTATCGAATACTGCATAGTCCAAGATTCCGTGACACCATATTCTTTCATCACCCATACGTCCATCAATTGCGGTCCTGAAAAACAGTTAACTTCATATTCTAATAATGGATCCGTATAAGCCACCAACGCAATGGTCGATCTTTCGACGTTGAAAAGTTTATAAACTATCCTGCACTCATAATCTTTCAAGGCATGAGGTAACCGAATCTCTTCAAATAACTCATTAGTCGGTTAAAAGCGAGTACTCGGTTTTTTCCGTCACCAACCAATGGGCGGATCCATGGGAGAAGACACAAGGTCAGGCCACGATCCCACCCTAAAAAGTAATTATTCTCGGTACCATTTTCGAATCTTGATAATACTCGACACAAATGCAGGCAACTCACCCGATATTGTCCATGTGTTCGTGCTTAGACGGTATACTAAACCTACGTGTTCGTGTTGATGATGATAACGATAACGACCTTCTTCTTTAAAAAAAAGCATTACTATTCGACCACCTTATAATCATTAGTAGCAACATCGAATCCGAACCCGAGCCCTTGTGTGTAGCAATTTAAATCAAAATCCTGGTCGGAGAGTTCTCGTACTTCTCTAATAGAAGGATTCAATAGAGTTATACTAAACACATAGTGTGCAAAAACACAAAGTATGCCATTAACATGATTGATAACCGTCATCCCTTCGAGAAATGACTGTCTGAGAAAATAATTACCGCTTTTGAAACGGAAAGGCGAGGAGGAGGGAATCGTAATCACCATAACAACTCCTAGAAGCAAAAATCTCATAAGAAGTACAGCATTCACAACCACTCATATTTCTATGCTTCAAAACGATTAGATCATCACCTTCGTCCATGGCATGTCCGAGGGCGATAATTATCACCGAAAAGTGGAGCTTTTGATCAATGAACACCATTTTTACCAACGATTTGAATCGGAGGAGGGATATCACCGGCAATCTCAATAGGATCCCCAAAATCAAGTCTTGAGCGGACACATAATGGAGCACAGAGGAGAAACCAGTTCGTTCGATCCTCGACTTGCGATTCAGGGAGAAACAAGTATGAAATAGTGGATATGCACGGCGCAACTATATATACTGTTTACCAACCCTAAAAACCCATATTATTTTATTAGTTAATGACCTAAAAATAAAAATAAGGAGAAACTTTAGCCTGGAGAACTGGTTACAAAAATCACGCCTTATTTTATGGGTAAACATAAATAATTTTTTTTCATCAATAAATAAAAAGAGCTTTTATTCACACCACAGCAAATCTCAGCAAACCTATTGCTGCATCATTAAAAAAGAAAAACATGTAATTTACTTCTTGCATCACATCTATTATTTTAACAATACCACGTATTAATGTCAAAATTATATATAAAAAAAATCAATATTGCCAATCACTTTTTACTACTATCAACTTATTATATTAACATATCTCCACCAAACACTTAAAATCTACAAAAACACCCCTCATTAACACACTAAAATCAAATCTCCATAAAAAATATTTCATTTCACGTCATTTGTTCTCCTCCTCTGCTCCCCGATTAGGTCTTCCATCCAAATCTGGTGTTCCCTCCGCCGTTCTTCTTCCACAGCGGCAGCGGCAGTGGCAACTAGCAGGTTATAAGCTTTACCTCTTTCTCACCTCCCTTGTATTCAATTGGCTTGTTTTTTTAACACTGTTGGTTATTTAGAAGCTTTTCACCATTTATTCTCATTTTCACCATTATTTCTCATCTCTCATTATTTTTTCTTCTCCTTTCAACACCATCCCCAACATTCACTCACAGTTCAGCAACCCTCATGATAGGCAACTTCAACGCATTCCCTCCTGCAGCACTACCAAAGTACAATCAGAGTATGTCAAATTCACAAATGACACATATTATTCCATGCTTTATATCAACTAATAATCATAGTAAGAAGTTTTATTTTTTCTGTATGTTAATTTTTTTTGTTTATTATTTACTGAGTGTACTGCTTCATGGGACATAGAATAAAAAAAGGGGTGGCTTATTGTTGTGTCTCTATATCAAATAATAATCATAGTAAGAAGTTTGATTTTTCTGTTTGTTATTTACTGAGTGTATTGCTTCATGGGACAGAGAAGCAAAAAAAGGGGTGGCTTATTGCTGTGTCTGTGTGTGTGCCTAATTTGCAGTGTGCTCCTATTTTCCACATTCACCAAATTCATTCCTATTTTGCAGTAAATAGTCCAGCCTCCTGTGACGCCCCGTTCCCAGATCCGAGTCCTTATCCGGAAACGAACGCCCGGCATGTATAATATTAAATATAATCCAATATTATACATAAGCCTTACGTCATATATCATAAACACAATACGGAAACGAAACGACTCGGGGAAAAAAAATTTCAAAGACCAACAAAACCAGATTCAATGCTGCACTAAAATCCAAAATGGAAATTGAAACGTCTTACATCAATTCCAAAACAAAAGAAGCCGAACGATCTAGTCTTACAACAAAGGCCACTAAACGAGCCAAACAAAAACATTATTCAATCTGAAATAACAACATAGTTTGTATCAAACTTGAAATAAAAGAAAGTTTCCAAAAGAACAACTTCATATAAAATATCTTCGTATCAAGACCTCAAACATCTTCATCATACTCCTCGTCTCCATAAACCTGTTCATCTTCTCAATAAAACATTTAACGGGTAAGTACATACGTACTTAGTAGCGAGTAGAAGCTATTGAAATCATGCGTTTTATAAAGAAAGCAAGTAACCATCATCTTATTAATAAACCGTTTAAACATGATCTTACATCTAACTATCACGTTATATTCATAGTATAACATGAGGTCCCTAGGGTTACTAGCTTAGCTTATCTATGTTACATCATGTTTGCGAGGGCACTACACTTAGTGAGATATGCACTAAGACAAAAGACGCAACCCTATAGAGATAAATCTCTAGCGGTCCCGAGACAATCACCTCACTTTGACTGGCTAGCTCTATAGGCTATCCGGTGAATGACTATCTCGTTCGTGAGGTTGTCCGCGGTATGATCACTACTTTAATCGGCTTTGTCTAGAATCCGGCAAAGACCATTACCACTTTATCGGCCAACCAACACATTGCCGATGTTGTCTTGTACTATTCAAGCTCTCATGATGCTTAATCTTTTATCTAGTCAATTACGTTTATTAAGCGATTAACTAGCCACCTAGTTTCATTCATTACAAAGCTCCTACTCCCTCTTCTTAGACTTCTAGACTCAATCTAGCAATTACACAGACAATGATGGACCCTAGTTCATCAAAGCACAAGGCCAATTCTACTCTTCCGACGGTCCCGAACTTCAATTCCCTTAAAGAATACATTCGGTGCAGAACCAAACGCATCAGAAGCTTATTCATGGCTTTGTAATGTTCATGAATTTTTATTAATGTTGTTTAGAACATATTAAGATGATCCCAAACCATACTCTAGTATACTCACACACTACAAACAAATTAAATAGGCTCTTAGCTACTCTATTTAGTTCTTTTTTTTTCTCTTTTTTTTTCCTCTCGGTTTCATCCTTTTCTTCTTCTGCTACTATTTATTTCCTTCTGCTTCATGTTCATTTTATTTGTTTATTATTCCAACCGAACTTATAGCTGAAAGACTACTCTCATTAAACTATTTTGTTTTCTTCCCAAATTTAACTGACACTTGTTCCTTTACCTATTCTATACACTTAACTTACGGGAATAATTCTCCCATTTTCTCTTCTTTTTTTTTTCCTGCACTTTTCACACATCACCTGTATCCCTTTTTCTTTTCTGCATTTTATCCCTACGGCAAGAGCAAAAAAAAGCACACGTACACATACAATCTCATACCATAATAAAAACATCAGAAATATATCAACAACAACGTTATTAACCCCTCTACTTCACATTAATCATCATAAAACATCAATCATTCAATATGAAAACCCCGTTACCTTTGTATAGCGAGCAATACAACCAAACTTATTATTTGGTAGCCAAAAACCTAGCCTTTAACACCAACCTACAAATTGATCAAACCAATTGATCAAACTACGATTCTAATCACAAAAGCTACGAAAGGAAAAACTTTGAACACTCAAACTTGTTCGAAACACGTAAAATCCAAAATTGATGAAAAACCTAACCTTTCCCAACAAAACTTATATCCACACGATCCTTGCGTCACGTGGAGCGTTTTTCCCTTGAGACGTCTGCACAACCGAGTGACGGATTAGCTTCGATTAACAAAAGTTCTTCTCCTTCTTTTTGGATCAAAACCAGCGCCTCTTTCTCTGAACCGTTTTTCTCTATTTTTTTTTTACTTATGGAAGTTAAATTCCCATTAAAACCTATTCCATTAATTTCTTTTTTCCTTTTATTTCCAAAATTAAAATAAATATAATATTCTGATTTTTCGTTAAAAGACTAAAATGCCCTTTTTCGAGAATCGGGATATTACATTCCTCCCCCCTTAAGAGGAGTTTCGTCCTCGAAACTTGAACGTACCTGGAAGGTCGACAAACTCTGGGAACTCGGCTGTCAACACATCTTCTTCTTCCCATGTCGCTTCACTTGGTGAATGATTGCTCCATTGCACCAAGACCAAAGGGATTATCCTTCTCTTGACTACCTTCTCCTTCCTATCCAGAATCTTAACCGGCTTCTCAACATAAGATAGATTATCTTGTAGCAATTCCGGATCAAACTGAGATTCCACATCCGTAGAAGATAGACACTTCTTAAGCATGGATACATGGAAGACATTATGTACCCTAGACATCGATTCCGGTAACCGAAGTCTATATGCTAACTTTCCAATCCTTTCGATGATGTCAAAAGGCCCCACATACCTCGGACTCAGTTTCCCTTTCTGCCCGAACCTCTTAACACCCTTCATCGGAGAAGCTCGTAGATACACTCTGTCCCCAACTGCAAACTCTAACGGTCTTCTTCGATGTCCGCCCAACTCTTACAGCCGGTCTTGGCGGCTTTAAGATTCTTCCGTATCGACTCAACTTTCTCTTTGCTTTCTTGAACTAACTCGCCTGTCAATCGCTTTTCCCCTTCCGTCCCAATAAAGTGGAGTCCGGCATTTCCTACCATACAAGGCTTCAAACGGTGGCATCCCCAAACTAGCATGATAACTGTTATTATAAGCGAACTCTGCCACTGAGAGGTAATCATCCCATGAACCCCCTACTTCAAGGACACAAGCTCTAAGCATGTCCTCGAGAGTCTGAATCGTCCTCTCGGATTGACCGTCTGTCTGCGGGTGAAAGGCTGTACTCAAGTCCGTCTTTGTTCCAAAAGCCTTTTGCAATCCTTTCCAGAAGTGACTTATGAATCTACTATCCCTGTCGGATACGATAGATAAAGGCACACCATGAAGTCTCACTATATTGTCCAAATACAGTTGAGTGAACTTCTTAATAGGCATGTCAACCTTACATGGCAAGAAATGGGCTGATTTCGTGAGTCTATCAACAATCACCCATATCATGTCATGGCCACTCTTCGTACGCGGTAAACCGGTGATGAAGTCCATCGTGATGTTCTCCCATTTCCATTCCGGTACTTTCAAAGGCTTCAACAAACCTCCTGGTCTTCTCGTGTACTCGCTTTAACTCTCGGCATGTATCACACTTTGCCACGAACTCTGCGATATTCAACTTCATGCCAGGCCACCAATACCTTTCTTTGAGGTCTCGGTACATCTTGGTAGATCCTGGATGAACCGCAAAGGCAATCTTATGGGCTTCATCCATGACTTGCTGCCTTAGTCCATCAACATCAGGCACACACAAACGATTACCATACCAAAGATGTCCACTCTTATCCAACTGATAACCCATCAGAGGTTTCTCTCGAGCTACGCGCTTCAAATCCACTAACACTGGGTCTTTGGTCTTGCTTTGCCCGGATATCATCTAACAACTCGACCTTGCCATCAATGGCGCAAAACACTGAGCTTCACCTTCCCGTTCAACCACTTGAATCGTAAAACTGCCTAAGCGATGGATCACTTTTGCAAGGTAGTGATAGCATTAACCGGTCTCCGGCTAAGTGCATCCACTACAACATTCGCTTTACCGGATGGTATTGAATGTCCAAGTCATAGTCTTTCACAAATTCCAACCATCTTCTTTGCCTCATATTCAAATTCTCTTGAGTGAAAAAGAACTTAAGGCTCTTATGATCCGTGAATATTCTTGCCTTAACTCCATAAAGGTAGTGCCTCCACTGTTTCAAAGCAAAACCACTTTCTTGCCAACTCCAAGTCATGTGTAGGATAGTTCTTCTCATGAACCTTTAACTGCCTAGATGCATAAGCTATTACCTTCCCTGCTTGCATCAGAACACATCCCAAACCTTGACTCGAAGCATCTGTATACACGTCATAGTTATCAAAGACCTCTGGCAAAGCTAACACAGGTGCTGCAGTCAACTTACCCTTCAACGTCTGAAAAGCTTCCTCACACTCCTTTGTCCACTCAAACTTGATGTTTTTCTGAGTAAGTCTAGTGAGAGGAGTTGCTATCTTCGAGAAATCTTGTACAAACTTCCCGTAGTAGCCCGCTAAACCCGAAAAACTTCTTATCTCTCACACGATGGTAGGTCTAGGCCACTTAGAAACGGCTTCTATCTTCGCATGATCAACTTGAATTCCATCTCCAGAAATTACATGGCCAAGAAAACTAACTTGCTTTAACCAAAACTCACACTTAGAAAACTTGGCATACAATTTCTTTTCCTTTAAAGTCTGCAAAACAATCCTCAGATGCTCCTCATGCTCCTTCTCATCCTTAGAGTATATCAAGATATCATCTATGAATACTACCACAAATTTATCAAGATAAGGCATGAAGACTCTTTGCATTAGATCCATAAACGCTGATGGAGCATTAGTGAGTCCAAAAGGCATGACAAGGAACTCATAATGTCCATACCTTGTACTAAATCTTTGTCTTCGGTCTATCTCGCAACCTTGATCTTCAATCGGTGATAACTCGACCTAAGGTCAATCTTAGAAAACACCTTCTTCCCTTGCAATCTGGTTAAACAAGTCATCAATCCTAGGCAAAGGATACTTATTCTTGATTGTCGGGTTATTCAAGGCTCAGTAGTCGATGCACATCCTCAAACTACCATCCTTCTTCTTCACAAACAAAACCGGTGCTCCCAAGGCGATGTACTTGGCTGAATCACATTCCTTTCCAACATGTCCTTAAGTCGTACTTTTAACTCTTTTAGTTCAGCCGGTGCCATCCTATAAGGTGCCTTGGTCAGAGTCTTTGCTCCGGGATTAATCAGTATCTCAAACTCTATATCCCCGCTGGCATATTTCACGGCAACTCATCTGGAAAAACTTCAGGGAAATCCTTAAATATAGGAGTTTCTTCTAACTTAGGAGTATGCTTCTCTGTGTCCATAGCATAAAGAACATACCCTTCACCACCCTTCTGCAAAGCTTTCATGGCTCTGACCGCTGATATTATCAGATGTCTCTTCTTACTTGGCTTATAAACGTTTCCCTGAAAGGTCTTATCTCGACTTACTGGAACTCAAGACCACTTTCTTACCTCTACAATCCACATGAACAAAATTCTTGGATAGCCAATCCATCCCAGAATTACATCAAAGTCTGTGAAGTCCAAAAGCTGTCCAAGTCCGATTTACACCTATAAGTCCCAACTCTAACGTCGACTTGAGGTAAAACTTGTGCAACTTTAGTAACTCTTCCCAAAGGTGTAGTGATACTTAGAGGTTTCTCCAACTCCTGAAGTGGTAGATTCAACTTCCTAGCTATCTTAGAAGACACAAAAGTACACGAGGCTCCATTATCAAACAAGGCCGACAACGCTAAGCTATCTATGATTATGGTACCTAGCAAGTGGATCAATTTAAGTACAATAAATAACATCATATCGTCCATATAATATTAAGTATTCATAATAAACACAAACACTTAAAATGTACCAGTAACAACAAGATCATCAGGCTCTTACGGTTCCACATCAATAGCAAAGACACGAGTAGGTCTCGCTAGAAGATCCACGGTTTTCATTCGATTCCCTCTCATTATCTCTGCTGGGTTCCGGCCGAGATAAGTTCTTAGGGCAGCTTCCTGGAGAAGAGCCCCGTTTCTCCACAGGCTAAAACAACCGTTACCTCCGACTCTGCACTCTCCTGCATGCGCTTGTTGCATTTAGAACATCTGCGCAGTGGACCACTTTTCGATTAACTCACATTTGGTGCTGCGGTCTTCTTAAAGTTCTCACTGCGGTGCCCCACGATTATTACTCAAAAGATCCAAACGGCCTCTTATTCCCAACTACAACAGTAGCTTTCTTCCTAAAAGTCTCAACCTCTAAAGCCTTGTTCATAAGCTCAGCCATATTCCTGGCTGTAAAACCCAACATACCTGACTGTATTTCATAAGCCAACCCATCCTTGTATAGTGCCATTTTCCTCTCTTCAACCTTCATCAGTTCGGGATAAAACCTTCCCAACTCATTAAACTTGTTGGTATACTGAGATACCGTCAGTTGTGTACCTTGCTTATGCTTTAAGAACTGGCTAGCCTTGTCTGCCTGTACTGTTATTGGGAAATACTCGTTGTAAAACATAACTTTAAAGCCTTCCCAATCTGTTATCTTTCCATTACTACTCTGAATGGCGTCGATCCAAGCTTCACCACCCCAAAGAGAAAACCAGACGCCAATCAAGGCCATCTCGGTTCAGGAACATGAATATTCTGCATGCCTTTTTCGAAACTCCTTATCCATTCTTGACCCTTTGAATGTTCCACATTCCCGAAGAAGTCTGAACTCTGTTCCTTCTCGATCCTGGTGTACCAATCCACTTTGGTGGTGCTTGCTCAATCTCTTGGTCTAATCAAGCGAAGCTTGAGGGTACACTGGAGGGTATCCATAGGGTATCTCTTGCTGGTGAGGTTGTTGATATGGGGGTGGTGGATATGCTTGCTGATGTGGAAATCCTGAGTGACCAACCCATCTTGATGAAATCGCTGCCGCGTGCGTAAACCGTGGTGGCTTAAATCTTGTGGTCGATCTCTGCTCTTGTGTGGTGATCTTCTTTGGTAAGCATAACCTGGTGCCACAAAAGTATTAGCTCCGCTCGGCGGTGGAGGAAGAACTGTAGGCTGTGGTGTGTAGTCATAAACCGTGGCGGATAAAAAGCTGATGCAGGTGGACGGCTATAGATCGGTTGTGACTGCTGTGCTCCTGATGGAGGAGGATATACCGTAACAGCTGGAGTCACATGAATCAGGGGTATCTCCCCAACCACTGTCACATACAAAGGTGTGTTGTAGTCAGGCGCAGTAGTAGTAGCATTCACCCCTGAAATCACTGGCTGACTAACTGTAGGTCCTCTGCCGCTGCCTCTACCTCTGCCCCTTCCTCTGCTTGCAAACGGATTTCGTGAACTGCCTTCACCATTATCATTGGCATCCGAACCTCTGCGTGTAGTCACCATTCTGAAGAACAAGAGAGAGAACTTAAAGGTTACTAAGGCTCTAAAACTTATCTCAAGAAAAATCAAATCCTAAGCAGCAAGGAACATTGTCTCTGATACCAACTGTGACGCCCCGTTCCCAGATCCGAGTCCTTATCCGGAAACGAACGCCCGGCATGTATAATATTAAATATAATCCAATATTATACATAAGCCTTACGTCATATATCATAAACACAATACGGAAACGAAACGACTCGGGGAAAAAAAAATTTCAAAGACCAACAAAACCAGATTCAATGCTGCACTAAAATCCAAAATGGAAATTGAAACGTCTTACATCAATTCCAAAACAAAAGAAGCCGAATGATCTAGTCTTACAACAAAGGCCACTAAACGAGCCAAACAAAAACATTATTCAATCAAATAACAACATAGTTTGTATCAAACTTGAAATAAAAGAAAGTTTCCAAAGAACAACTTCATATAAAATATCTTCGTATCAAGACCTCAAACATCTTCATCATACTCCTCGTCTCCATAAACTCTGTTCATCTTCTCAATAAAACATTTAACGGGTAAGTACATACGTTCTTAGTAGCGAGTAGAAGCTATTGAAATCATGCGTTTTATAAAGAAAGCAAGTAACCATCATCTTATTAATAAACCGTTTAAACATGATCTTACATCTAACTATCACGTTATATTCATAGTATAACATGAGGTCCCTAGGGTTACTAGCTTAGCTTATCTATGTTACATCATGTTTGCGAGGGCACTACACTTAGTGAGATATGCACTAAGACAAAAGACGCAACCCTATAGAGATAAATCTCTAGCGGTCCCGAGACAATCACCTCACTTTGACTGGCTAGCTCTATAGGCTATCCGGTGAATGACTATCTCGTTCGTGAGGTTGTCCGGCGGTAGATCACTACTTTAACTGGCTTTGTCTAGAATCCGGCAGTGACCATTACCACTTTATCTGGCCAACCAACACATTGCCGATGTTGTACTGTGCCTATTCAAGCTCTCATGATGCTTAATCTTTTATCTAGTCAATTACGTTTATTAAGCGATTAACTAGCCACCTAGTTTCATTCAGTACAAAAGCTCCCTACTCCCTCTTCTTAGACTTCTAGACTCAATCTAGCAATTACACAGACAATGATGGACCCTAGTTCATCAAAGCACAAGGCCAATTCTACTCTTCCGACGGTCCCGAACTTCAATTCCCTTAAAGAATACATTCGGTGCAGAACCAAACGCATCAGAAGCTTATTCATGGCTTTGTAATGTTCATGAATTTTTATTAATGTTGTTTAGAACATATTAAGATGATCCCAAACCATACTCTAGTATACTCACACACTACAAACAAATTAAATAGGCTCTTAGCTACTCTATTTAGTTCTTTTTTTTTTCTCTTTTTTTTTTCCTCTCGGTTTCATCCTTTTCTTCTTCTGCTACTATTTATTTCCTTCTGCTTCATGTTCATTTTATTTGTTTATTATTCCAACCGAACTTATAGCTGAAAGACTACTCTCATTAAACTATTTTGTTTTCTTCCCAAATTTAACTGACACTTGTTCCTTTACCTATTCTATACACTTAACTTACGGGAATAATTCTCCCCTTTTCTCTTCTTTTTTTTTTCCTGCACTTTTCACACATCACCTGTATCCCTTTTTCTTTTCTGCATTTTATCCCTACGGCAAGAGCAAAAAAAAGCACACGTACACATACAATCTCATACCATAATAAAAACATCAGAAATATATCAACAACAACGTTATTAACCCCTCTACTTCACATTAATCATTATAAAACATCAATCATTCAATATGAAAACCCCGTTACCTTTGTATAGCGAGCAACACAACCAAACTTATGATTTGGTAGCCAAAAACCTAGCCTTTAACACCAACCTACAAATTGATCAAACCAATTGATCAAACTACGATTCTAATCACAAAAGCTACGAAAGGAAAAACTTTGAACACTGAAACTTGTTCGAAACACGTAAAATCCAAAATTGATGAAAAACCTAACCTTTCCCAACAAAACTTATATCCACACGATCCTTGCGTCACGTGGAGCGTTTTTCCCTTGAGATGTCTGCACAACCGAGTGACGGATTAGCTTCGATTAACAAAAGTTCTTCTCCTTCTTTTTGGATCAAAACCAGCGCCTCTTTCTCTGAACCGTTTTTCTCTATTTTTTTTTTTCACTTATGGAAGTTAAATTCCCATTAAAACCTATTCCATTAATTTCTTTTTTTTTTCCTTTTATTTCCAAAATTAAAATAAATATAATATTCTGATTTTTCGTTAAAAGACTAAAATGCCCTTTTTTCGAGAATCGGGATATTACACCTCCTGTTAACCTCAACTAAAAAAGGTATCCATTCAGGTACACATTAATTAATTCTGTCATGCCATTTACGATTTATGTATTTTCTTAATTATATCATTCAAAAATATATAACAAATTTATGTTCATTATTTCAAATGTGCCTAATTTGCAGTGTGCTCCTATTTTGCACATTAACCAAATTCATTCCTATTTTACAGTAAATAGTCCAGCCTCCTGTTAGCCTGAACAAAAAAAGGTCTCACTCAGGTACACATTAATTCATTCTGTCATGCCATATACGATTTATGTATTTTCTTAATTAATTTAAGATTCGAAAATATATAATAGATTTATCTTCATTATTTCAAATTAATATATTACAAATACTCTGAATCTATATTACTGAACATACTATTTATATCTCATAACATTAATTTTTTTAATTAATATATTACAAATACTCTGATTCTAACCGTTATCATAAAATTAAGTTTTTTAATTATTTAAAAAATTCGATTTTTTAGTCAAGGCTCTCAATTATTTAACATCTGTGTTTCATTTTGTTCGAATGACCAATAAAGACTGAAAGTTTTTGAAAACCGGAACCTTCCTCATTTGGTGGACCGATTGAACATGAAGTCTTCATAGATTCAGTCTGTGTTACAATCCGTTTTATCAGAAACCGAAGATGATAATATGCAAACACAAACTTAATACATCCTATTTTCTCATCAACAACACATTAATCATTTAAAATATCTTGCATTTTTTCTATAAAAACATAACATTTTCAGATTAGCAATTTAATCACATTTTTAACATACTTAGACATGCATTTACTAATTAACCATTTTATAATGTAAATTCGCAGAAAACTGGTCCTTTAACGAAATGGGACTCGATCCAAAAAATCATATGTTTTTTAGATCCAAAAACAAATTTATGCTCAGGTCAATCACCTTACAAGAAGTAGTAAATGTCAAAACTTTTCCATGATTTGAGTTGATTTACTCAGATTACCGAGGTTTTACAAATACACAAATAACTGAAATTAAAAAGGTGCAGAAATTAGGCAAAGGAGCACAGAGAAGGTTCGACCTTTATTAAAAAGAGAGAAGATGGATACCAGATCGAGAAAAAAAGGGAAAGATAATACTTTTTCAACCTGAGATGTGTAGATTTGCTTTATTCAACATCATTGACCTCAGTCAAGCTTCATAGGTCTCAGCTTTCGAAAATGGCATCAAAGACTGATGCTTTCTTCATAGTCTCTACCATCTAAGCACCATTAGCTTCGAATGCATCGAAAGCTTTATCGATCAGCACAACTGAGCCATTGATACCACAGTTGCAGAGATTTACAGAAAAGAATAGAGCTTTTCATTAAATCGGATATAAGAGAGCAAATGGGCAAAAAGGCTCTTCACCTTCAAACCGAAAATGGAAGAAAGAGGTTCATAGAACTGAGAGGTTTATCGGGTGAGGGAAGAAGATGTTGAGATTTGCAGAGACAATTAATGGAAAGGTGGAGGATATTTGGTAGTGGGGAGTGATAAGGACTTTGGATGTAGTGGGAAGTTTCGAGGTAATTTCGTCGTAGGTGGAGTAGATATATTAAAAATAGGAGGTGGGGTGTTTTGTTGTATATAAAGGAAAAGAAGGGGTTGAAGTAGTATATGTTTGTGTAATAATAGATTTAGAGGCAGCTGGGCCAAATGGCCGAAAATGGACTTGGGTTTAAGAAAATAAAAGAGGCAGGCCTACATATATAGCTTATAACTTACATATATTATGTAATGCAACATAATGATAGACAAAAAGATTAAACAAAATAAATAATAATGTGACACATAAAATAATATTAATTTATGTTGCAGTAAATAATATGTTATGACAAAAAGGTTGCGTTTAAAGAAACTAACAGTATAAATGTGAAAAAAAAAAATCTTTCATACTCATCGACCAGTTACAATGAAAGATAAAAGTATAAATGTGTTCAATGTCACTGAAAAATAGATAAAACTTATGGCTGTTCACGTCCATGTTTGAAAGCTTGAGTGCACGCATATTATATGATTACATAATTATAACTTTAGGAAAAAATCAGATTAGGTACATTACAACAGAGCAAACATCACTGAGTACATTTCATGCCTTTAAACCACAATATAACTCCTACACCTCTATTCCAGTAAACAATTACTACATCCACATTGTGTGGCAAAATGATACTTGCTGAAAATTGTGTAAGTAGTAACGAAATTAGATTATGATCTTAAGTAATACAAAATTCCTGGAAGGATTTGGAGCTGAAACTACTTACACAATTTTCAGCAAGTATTTGGAGCTGAAACTACTTAAGTCATCATGGGCTTAGTTTTTCGGTTGGATAAGATAAAAGGTTAGGAAAAGAGAATGAGCTTGGGCCGAGAATTAATATAAAACATGCATGCCTTGCTATTACAGAAATCCAATATATATACACACACAGAGTTATGAAATAAAACTTAAACAAATATAGATAATATAATGTTATTTCATCAATTTATATTATAAATAACCTTTTTCCTTTAATTATTTATTTCATTCAGTTCATCAATTTACATTATAAAAATTATAGTATTTAAATTCTTTACATTCATATAATATTTAAATAAGTTATTTCATTATTTCTTGAAACTAATAATTTATTTATATACATTATACTACTAATAACATATATTTAGGTTATGACCAACACATAACCTGACCATTTCAGCTAATCAACGAGAACAGAGCTATTTTTACACCATATTAAGAGTACAAACAACTAATTGCATATTAGCCAAGGAAGCCAAGGTCTTACTCATATTGCCTTCAATTATTCTAATAATAACATATACTATAAATTAATTTTACACTTTTTAAAGGCATCAATTCTATGTTCTCCCATGTGACACCTACCACTGTACCCATACCTAATTCCCAACTTATACATATTTTTAGTTAATTTTCGTTTTTGTTTCCTACCATTGTTTGATTTCTGTACTTATACAGAATTTTGTTTAATTTTCATTTTTTTTTTACAAAATATCACGTAACACCTACCACTGTGCCCATACTTAATTCCCACAGTATGGACTCATACATTTACCAAGAAATTGGCTAAAAAAGGTGACATATCGTTATTTCAGATGATGAGTCTACGATGTCCCCTGCTACGTCAATAGAAGTTACGTTCCCCTTCATGCTTTCTCCCTTAAAGCAATTTGTTTACATTTTTACTACATGTAATCTTTGTATCTTACTGTAATCCGTATAGTTAAACCGTAATCCGTATAGCTAAATCACATTAATTCTATTTACCATAAATTATTGTATCTTACTGTCTTATTCATACTTCACTTACATTCATCCGATTCAGATTGCGCTGAAATTGGTTATTAATAGATTGTCATTCCATCCATTTACAGACGACAATTTGGTAGATGTCCCTATGACCCTTGACACGGCTGATGCTCCACAAGATGAGCCTATTCCTGTTGATGTCGTACATGTTACTACTGCTGAGGATGTTCCACCTACAGGTCTGTCAATGCACACTTTACAACTTCATATATTGTAGATAACTTGATGTTTTATTCCCACAATGTTCTTGTTTGGATTCATATACATCTACAACTACGCTTCCGTACCTATTCTACAATATTGTCCCACGTGTATGTTTATAGTTTCCCATATAATTATTGATTACTTCCAATTAACATCCCATAATTAAATCCATCCTTATTAACACATATACCATGTAATTGATGAAACTCCGACTGATATTCAATATATCATTACATGCTCATGTACTTCAACCATGTCCTTAGGTTCTCCTCCACATACAATTCCACACATTCAACACCAACATTTAAGGTGGTTTTTGGTCCACGATCCTCCAAATTGTGAACATTGCAATGTTTGTAATGTGGATAGAAGAAAAAATTAAACACAAGAGTACCGGATCACCAAAGTATCAACTTTGTTGTATGAATGGAAGTGTTCGACTACCTTTGCTACCTCCAACTCCGAACATGTTGAACAATCTACTTCTACATTCAACATTCAGGGATCAAATTAGATCTTATAATTCCATGTTCCCTTTCACCTCCATGGGTGGAAAAATTGACCATAATATAATGGATAGACAAGGTCCTTACACTTTTCGTATTGGCGGGGAAAACTATCATCGGATTGGCTCACTAATGCCACAACCGGGTGCATGAGGAAAATATATGCAACTGTAAATTCATGATACAGAGCATGAAGTTGAGAATCGCATCAATGCCATCACAGGCGACCAATCATCAGTATCGTCTTTGAATGTTGAAACCGTTCGACGTTTGAAGGAAATGCTAGATGAAATCAATCCTTAAGTGGATGTATTTAGAAATGTACGCGATCGGTTGCTGAACAACCCTGCGTTGAATTTGAATTTGTCAATCATTCGTAACCAAGGTGGTCGACAATACATACTACCTACATCTCATGAGGTAGCGGCTTTAGTGGTAGGTGACATGTTAGTTGATAATGTAGGTCGTGACGTTATTGTACGCACCCATGAAGGCGTTCTGCAAAGAATATGTGAATTACACCCATCCTACATGCCACTGCAATACCCTTTGTTTTTTCCACACGGTACTGATGAATGGAATTCGACTATCCCGTTCTCTGCATCATCTTCTACAAGTCATGACCATGTTTCCATGCGTGCGTACTATGCATATAGGATACAGTTTTGAGAAATGGAAAGGACCACATTATTATGAGGAGGGAGGTTGTTTCAACAATTTTTAGTAGATGCTTGGGCTTGTATTGAGCATAACACGTTAAATTTCTATCGCACTCACCAATCCCAACTGCGAGGTGATGTATACCAAGGTATTGAAGATGCTATTGCAGCTGGAGACACCGATGCATCTCTTCTTGGAAGGCATTTTGTCTTGACATCCGCCTTCACTGGAGGACCGAGAAATATGATGCAGCATTATCAAGACGCTATGGCAACTTGTCACTATTATGGCGATCCCGACTTATTCATCATGTTCACGTGCAATCCCAATTGGATTGAAATCAAACGTGAATTAGAAGCATTTCCTGGCCAGCGTGTAGAGGACCAGCCAGATATTGTTTGTAGAGCATTCCGTATAAAACAAAAAAAGGTTATTGCATGAGCTGAAAACAAACACAGTCTTGGTAGAGTTTGAGTAGGTACAATTGATTCATTTACCAGTTGTCCTTCTCCCACTTATTATTTTCTCTTACTAATAATCTTTTAACTTTATAGATTTCTCTGTCATCGAATTCCAGAAGCGGGGTTTGCCCCACACTCATATGTCATTGACATTTGAGAATGAGGATAAGCCAACTACCGCAGAAGATATTGATCGCTTGATATGTGCAGAAATTCCAGATAAAACCTTGCACCCTGTGTTGTACGAGTACGTGACAAAATTTATGTTGCATGGACTGTGTGGTGTTGGTTACCCGAATGCCCCGTGTATGGTAGATGGCAAGTGTCCCAAATTTTTTCCGAAGCCGTTTTGCGATGCAACCACCTTTAATGAAGACGGATTTGTGTCTTATCGACGCAGAGATGATCCAACAAATTATGTAATCAATAATGGATTCACGTTCACTAATCGATGGGTTGTTCCTCACACTCCGATCTTGGTCCTTGGTCTTGAGGCACATGTCAATGTTGAGAGGGTTGCACGGCCGTTGCTCACAAAATACCTTTACAAGTACATGTCTAAAGGCGTTGATCGAGCCAATGTTTTAATCCGAGATACGACTACGTCAGGGGAAACTAATGGCCAAACCTCCAACAATGATGTAGATGAAATCAAATATTATCTGGACTGCAGATATATCTCCGCAATTGAAGCTTGCTGGAGGATGTTTGATTTTGAGTTACAAAGGCAATATCCTTCTGTAATACGCTTGCAATACCATCTTCCCGATCACCAATGGGTTACTTTTAATGATAGGGATAATCTTTTTCGTATTGCACAACGTCAAAACATGAATGATACAATGTTGACGAAATTGTTTGACACCAATAGGAATAATGCCGCTGCCCGGTCATTAACATATGTTGAATTTCCGACAGAATGGGTTTGGAATAAATCAAATAAGGTATGGACCCGCCACAAACTCATAAATGCATTGGTAGGTTGCCATCGCACACCCAAAGATCGTGAACGTTATTATCTTCGTATGTTGCTTCATAAAGTTAGAGGGGCAGAAAGCTTCAACCATTTGAAGACCATAGATGGGATACTTCACCCTACCTTCAGAGCAGCATGCATTGCTCTTGGTCTAATACAAGATGACAACGAATGAGATCTAGCACTAAATGAAGCCTCTTTCTGGGCTTCTTCAATACAAATGAGGAATATGTTCTGCACATTGTTTTTGTATTCAGAGGTTGTAGATCCGAAAAGTTTTTGGGAACGACACTGGGTAAGTCTTACAGATGATATGCTCATCGATTTCGACGTGAAATTGGTACTTCAGCTACGAATGTCAGTGATGAAGAACTGAAGAACCTTGGTCTTTTCGAGCTCGAAAAAATATTAAACAGGAATGGTCGGTCGTTACGTGATTACCCCAACATGCCCTTGCCATCGAACGAAGCAGCTGCCTTTTCTATCAATAGGTTGATAAGGGAAGAATTAGACAATGATCAATCGGTTGAGACCGAGTTGTTTCAAAATTTGCATTCAGGATTAAATGCCGAACAGCTACACACATTTAATGCAATCATTTTGTCATATGAAAATAACACAGGTGGGCTGTACTTCGTTTACGGAAGCGGTAGGACTGGCAAACCTATCTGTGGCGGACTTTAATTTTGAATTTTTGGTGTATGAATGAAATCGCTTTATCTGTTGCTTCATCTGGAATTTATCCATTGCTATTACCGGGGAGACGAACAACACATTCACGCTTCATGATCCCATTAGATCCAGATGACTCATCAACTGCGAGATCAAGTATAACTCGATCCGCTACTTTAATACGTAGAGTTTGCACTTATAATATGGGACGAAGCACCCATGATGCATCACTTTGGGTTCGAAGCATTACACAAAACTATGCTTGATGTCTTAAAAAATGAACCGTATTATGATGCAAATCGACCTTTTGGTGGTAAATTGTTTGTTCTTGGTGGTGAATTCCGTCAAACACTACCTGTCATGACTACCGGTTCATGGGAATCCACCGTATTGGCAACAATAACAAGCTCATACATATGGCAGCACTGTACAATCTTACATCTCACTATAAACATGCGTCTTTCCTCCTATAATTTATCTGCATCCGTACGAAACAGTCATGCAGACTTTTCAAAGTGGATTTTGTCAATTGGAGATGGCATCGTTCTGCTATATCTTTGATGAATCTAGGATACCAGATCATTTCCTAATTAAGAATGAAGCAGCAGCTTTACGTGAAATAATTGACTTCACGTATCCGAATCTTTGTCAATATTACCTTGATATGTCATTCTTACGTGATAGGGCAATTTTAGCACCAAAAAACACTGAAGTGGATGTGATTAATGCCATTATGTTGTCAACAATTCCTGGAGTTGGTCGTACATACTTGAGTGCTGACACCATTTCACACGATGAACAACAAAATGACCAACAACACTTACTCCCAACAAAATTCCTTAACTCTTTGGATCTCCCAGGACTACCAAATCACTCTTTAGAGCTTAAAGTAGAGCACCGCAATCCTTTTACGTAATCTAAACCACTCGGAGGGCGTATGCAATGGTACGCGTCTTCAAATTTTACTCTTAGGCGATAAAGTACTTCAAGCTCGAATACTTACCGGTTATAATGCGGGCTCAGTTGTTCTGATTCCTCGCATCACATTGTCTCCGTCTAAGCTTGAAACTCCATTTCCTTTACGAAGACGGCAATTCCCACTGAAAGTTGCATATTCAATGACTATAAATAAGAGTCAGGGTCAAACTTTAAGGACTGTTGGTGTCTACCTACCTAACCCTTTCTTCTCGCATGGACAACTATACGTGGAAAATTCCCGAGTTACTTCACCTTCCGGCCTTAAGATTTTAATAGTGAACAAAGATCATGAACCTTTTAATTATACTCAAAATGTTGTTTATCGTGAAGTTTTAGATTTAAACCGTTGATTGTAAATACTACTATTCCATCGCATTTTATTACATATTTTGTTAAGTATGTATTTATACAGTTCAACCATCGATTGTAATAAACATTATTATTTGTGCCTATGTAGTTTTAAACATGAAGTTCCCTTATTTATTTGACTTTATTATGAGGATGTTGCACATACAATGTTCACTATATTCACTATATTATTGCACATTTTTCTTCATGCTTAGTTGCTTATTTAAATTCTACTTATTGCAAATCTATATAGATATAGATTTTTAACCTAATTTGTTTTTATATTTGTATCTTGCATATAGTTAATTCACCATCTTCCGATTCAGACTCCGGTGAATTCGTTCCGCCATCTCCGATACATGTTAATCAACACCTCGGTAACAATTCCCTACTTTTAATTAACAATACATAAATCCAAGTCCGATACATTAAGTCATTATCTCGCGTGTCTCATTCAGTGCACCACACAACCACAACCATTTCAGACTTTCATAATTAATATTATATCATTCAACCTACTTACAGACGACACTTTGGTAGATGCCCCGTTGACCATTCAAACTTTACATCCTCCACATTCTCATGCATGTCATGTGGATGTAGTTCATGCTACCGAGACACTTTCACCTTCAGGTGCGACAATTTACACTAATACTTACAATATACATTCTATACTGTTTACATGATTGTTTGGTATGTTGATGCCTTACTTTTAGTTCTTTCACATTCACCTGATTCGAATTGTGCTGAATTTGTTCCGGCATCTCCGACACTTAATATCCAACATCTAGGTAACATTCCAATTTCTCAATTGCATATTAAGTCATTCAACTTATCACATTATGTGCATAGAACACATTTCAAATACTGCTTACAATACACAAAAAATTCCATTTAAGTAATTGTATGCTATTACATTGTCATTCCACCTATTTGTAGATGAGACATTGATAGATGTTCCGGTGGACCCTGTAAATGCTCCAGAGTTTGTGGCCATTCCTCTTGCCACGTTACACCCACGTCCTGACGATTGGTCCATCAAGGTTCGGTTTTTGCGTTTGCTTAAACTTCACTCACATCCACATATTACATTGTGGGTTGACTGCGATGTAAGTAACATACGAACCATACTTTAAACTAACTCATTACATTTCATAAATAAGTCATGAAATATAATCTTTCCATTTGTTAGAATACTTTGATGCAGGGAATGGTTCGTAATAATGTTTCTCTTGCCACAAAATTTGTCGAAGGCAATGTATACTGTTTGTCAGGAATACAAGTTGAACTGCGGACATCTGGATATCATTTTTCGTTGTCACCGTACCAGGTTCTCTTAATGACTCGGACTCAAATCATCTCAATCTTCAAAAAATGTGATACCATACCTCGATTTAGGTTCTTTTTGCGAAAGTTGAGTTCCATTACACCTAAAATGCATGGAAGCAGACGCTTAGTGGGTATGTAGATTTACAAAGAATATTGATATAACTGTGTCAGAAAATAATATAAACTTAAACTATAACATTGCAGATATTCATGGTTTGGTGGTTTCTGCTTCTTCCTGTCAGTACACCCAGTTCGGCCAGAGAACACGTGAATTGTTGGTTCTGGACAACATGTACGTTTGAATTTTACCATTAACTCATTCGCAATTTCACACTTGCCCACATGCATCTTTTACTCCCATTTACACTTTATAATTTCTTGCTTCCTCATAACGTAACACATAACATATAACAGCATGACAATGATGCGCATGACATTGTTGAGAAATTTTTTGCCACTCATGAAGGGGACATTTTATCAAGCAATATTGAGGCCAACCTAACCTTACTGACGTGTGGTGTCTCAATAATAGACTACGAGGGTATGCTTGTTAATTTTCGGTTATTTATCTTCTTAACGACTTTGGTAACCAGTCTCCTTTATTTATATTGTATAGGGACAACATTGTCCACAACACCGTTTACTACATTATATGTTAATTCTGAATGGAACTTATGCTAGACCGTCCGTACATGGTATGTGGTGTAATTCTGCATTTATTATTCTTCTTTGTAGATAGTTTCTCATATATAAAATTTAATTCTCAATGTTAAACAACATTACAGGTACAAATCCAATGCATGTGCCCAGAGTATGGTGAGATGTATACGCGACTCACCACAGAAAACCAACATCAAACTTATGATTGCTAATTCAAAGCCTGCTAGAATAGCCGACCTTAAGTTTGTCCCAAATGTATACTTTTACGTTTGATGACTTTAATTCAATATTTATATATTCATTTATGTTGTTCATTTTTAAAAAAATGTTCATGTTATTGCAGGTCAAACATTTCCGTTGTGTAGCTACAATCAAGCATATTCACAGAAATGACATGTTTTACGAGGCATGCATGCATTGTAAGAATGATGTGATTGATGTTGATGGCTGCATTTATTGCTATACTTGCAATAAGCAAGTGACTCCCATCGTGCGGTACATACACATTATTATAATCCACACCATCTCACATTCATTGTTCTCTACTAACGTGTTCAATTTTTTTAGCTACTGTGTTTGTGTTGATATTATGGACCAATTCGCGACCACTACCCTTCGCTTGCCTGACGGAAGTGCCGACTTTGTGCTTCGTTCCCCCGCTCAGTCTTTACGGAATATGTTGACACTAGTACTTTTCTCTCCACATTTTATTTCAACACCTATTTTCAATAATCTTTTTTGGACTTTGATATTATTAAATTTTACACATTTACAGGGAGATGGTCATCACACTTTCGATGGTCATTTGAAACGTTGCGAAGGAGCACGATACATGTTCATTGTACACGCTCCTTCAACGCCACAGTTTACAACACCACTAAAAGTTGCTTATGTTTTGAAAGTAAATTGGTTTGATGCATGCACTCGGGCTTTCAAACGTAAACGTGAACAAAACAACACCTCATGTAAGACGTTTAACCTCCTTTATTTATACATTTTTTTTAAATTTTTTTTCCTCATTTTTATTTCACATGCTCACATATTTTCTTTTACTTTTTTTTTGCAGGTGTTAAGTAAACTTTTTTGGGAGGGTTGTTGTGCAATCTCACGTTTGCTTTTAAGTGAACCTACGCTACTTTTCATTCTCAATACTATGACAGACGTCTACAATTTTATATTTCATTCATGCCATCTTTTTTTTGGTTATCTTTGTTTCACTCACATAGCTCTTCAATTATTACAATATCTACAAATTTCTACCTACACACATATCATTGTAAATATTTCAATTATGCCATTTTTTTTACTTTGGTTTCACTTAAATAGTTCTTAAATTAATACAGTATATACAAATTTCTACATACACATATCGACTTTTCAAAATAAACGTTCTCCGTGCATCGCATGGGTTCCATACAAGTAGAATAATAATTTAGAATAAAAATTGAATCTTCCGATGTTTATCAACCTCACCGAAACAATTGTTCAAATGATCTAGACATCCCTTATAATAAGTTTGGAATCTCCTCTTCTTCATTTTCTCCATCTTTTCCACTTTTGTTTTTCTTCCTCTTTATTCTTTATGAACTCCAACCTTTCTACCTTTTTTTCTTAAAATATATGATTTATTTCTTAAATAAAAGTATTTTTGGGTTCAGTTTCGGTTCGGACTTAGGTCAAACTAAAATTGACATGAGGTATTACGGTGATGATGGCCGACCCGAACTACGTCACGTGTCATTCATTTAAGTCATATAATAAATGACTAGCCTATAAAAGTAAGGCATTAGGGGCTAAGAGCCCCAAACACATACCCAAGGGCAGGTCCCTAACCCCAGGTGGGAGATCGGCATATGCTCCTCCTCCAGCCACCGCAGTTCGGCTAAGGCTTGGCGAAGAGGAGCTGCCCAGTTCGGCCATAGTGGCCTTGAGGGCTTGACGCAGGACGTACAGAGCAACCCTAGCTGTTATTCCACATACGGGATAACTAAAGATAAATAAGAAAAGAATCCTAAGTCATAAAGACTCTGATCCTGACATTTAAACGTGTCTATAATTATCCCTAAATGATAGGGATTTGCGTGTATATATCCTTAGGGAATATTAATGATAATATAATATGAATCCTTGCAGGACAAGGAAAGGGATAAATTGTCCCCTATATATAAACAACCCTAAGGAACTACGAATGACTTGATTCCAGTTCAGTTATTTGATATGTAGGCAACTCGGGAGAAATCACTCACGAGCTCAATCTAAAATACACCAAAAAACACATCCCCATCGGTACGATGGTAAATGGGATTAAAAGTCATTGTCACAAAGGTAATTGACCCGGATGGATTATCAAACGAGATCCAGTATCGTCATATGGCAAATTTTATTATGGTCATTGAGCAAGCTTTAGACATCCTACTACTTACATCACAACCATTAAAAAATCGACAACTCCGCAATATAATCCACCTCATTAATTTTAAGTATTCATCACTTGTTCAAAAACCCAACCATGGTTATCTCTTTTAAAAAGAAAAATAAAAAAGAAAATAGTCATCGCTTTTCTTTTCACCTAAAAATCAGCCGCTCGCTGATTTGAAATCTTTTTCAAAACTCAGTTACACCTCAGCCGCAAGTTTTATGTTTGAGAGGTGTTATTGGCACCATACCAATTTTACTGCTGGCACCCCATCAGATTCTAAAATGACATTTTATTATGGCACCACATTTCTTATTTTTGCCCCACCTAGATCTACTTTGACCACCACGCCTATTACATACATATTTCTGACTCTAGGTTATTTTTACTTGCACAGATTTATGGGAGCTTTGTCAATATACCACTATTGACAAGCCCAATTTCAAGCCATACCACTCCATTGTCGATATACCACTCCTATTTTCGCGTTTTAGGTGTTTTTGGAACCAAACTAAACCCTAATTGGGAAGGGGGAACCCAATAGGGGAAGGGTGTACCTTAAGATCGTGTACATTTGTGAAAAAAATGGGAGAAAATCGCGTTCCAAAATTTTTTTTTTTTTTTTGCCTTGGATGGTATATCCACAAATTCACCCAAAAAGTGGTGGTAGTCCAGAAAAAATCCCCAGATTGTGGTTTTTATTACATTGATACTTTAACTGGGCAAAATTAGGATTTTAGTCCTCTAACTTGGCCTATTTTGGATTTTAGTCCTGCTCCTGCTCCGGTGAGGAAAATGGTCCTCTAAGTTGGCTTTTTTTGGGATTTTAGTCCTATCCGCCGGAAATAGCTGATTGGGCACCGGAATCTTTAAAAAACGCTTACGTGGCAGCCTAGTTAGAGGACTATTTTTAAAAATTCCGGTGCCCAATAAGCTATTTCCGGCGGATAGGACTAAAATCCCAAAAAAAAGCCAACTTAGAGGACCATTTTCCTCACCGGAGCAGGAGCAGGACTAAAATCCAAAATAGGCCAAGTTATAGGACTAAAATCCTAATTTTGCCCTTTAACTGTGTAACATACACATTGACCCAGCTCCCTAAATCGCCACCTCCCTCCATGGTCTTTGCACTGCAACTAGCGCCGTCCTCTGCCCCCATCTCCGCCACCCATCTTCTTTCATAAGAGAGAACTCATTCATCCCACAACCCCACAGTGGTTAGAACAAGCAATTGTTCCACCACCTTGTCTGAAAACCCATGACCCTCCTATGCACCAAATCAATCGGAAATATTTTTCCGGCCATGGAAAGAAGACTAATGAGAGCACAAGCCCATGTAGAACAATCGAAAAGATGGTCGTCAGGTGAATTTATGGTCCCATCGAATGACGAATCTAAATTTAACGGTCTTCTCAAGCTTTATCCTCTTAGGTTCCTTTCTTCTTATTTTAATTAAAGAAAACAAGTGAAAAAATGGTGGGTTTGTTGACTCAAGAGAGGAAGGAGTGAAGATTGGGTGAGAAAAAATAGGTGAGTCCAGTTGAAGAATGAAAGATGGTGGTTGGTAGCTTTGATTTTGTTGTGACTTGCGAGATTTCATTTTCTGTTGTGATGTGAAGTAAAATTGAGAACAAAAATTGAAATAGTTCAGCTGTAAGGCCGGAGAAGGAAGGGAAGAAATACAGCCAATGCCGGAGAAGGAAGAAGAAATAATTTTATTTTTGGTTGCGGAGTTTATGGCGGCGCTTCAATTAGGTTTTCTTAAATTTTTAGGACCATTTTGTTATTATTTTTGTTGTATTGGATATTTGAAAAACATGTGGTGTGGCGGGTAAAAATGACATTTTCGTATAATTAATAGTGTGGTGCCAGCAAAAAAATTTAAATAAGACAATAGAGGTGTGGTGTTGCAGTAGATATTTTAAGATGAGTGTGGTGCCATCTAATTTATGGTGCCCGAGTAAGTTTTCCATGGTGCCAATAACAATATCCTTTATGTTTATAATAAATTTTTTTGAAACCTTGTTAATTTTATTAAAATGAAATGAGTAAATTACAAGGTTTATGGGCCCTTTTGGCCTTTTCCGAAAACATATGTCCTCAACATACTTCCCTCACATCTTTAAAATCCTAGTCCAGAAAATTTGGTGTGTAAAAAACCGACTGTTAGGGAAAGAGCGTGAGCCTCCGTACATTGAAACAACCAATAAAAAGGAAGTTAAAAAATAAAACAAAAACAAACCAACCAAGGAGATGTAACTCCTGATCAATACAATGCAAAAGAAAGTTTGCAAAATAAAACCAAAAAAAATAGACTGCAAAAGTCTCTGTCTTCCATTCTGCTTCTGCTCAGAGAAAAAATTCTCCAAAAAAGCATGATGGATCCTAAACATTCATACAACAAAACCCCAACAGCTCTATTAATCTTCAATCTTGGGATCAACTTGAGCACCATTGTTATGTTTATTGTTAATATTATTGGTATCATAGTTAACTCTCCAAATAACTCATTAGTCGAGGTTAAAAGCGAGTACTCGGCTTTTTCCGTCACCAACCAATGGACGGATCCATGGGAGATGATGCAAGGTCGTGGCGGCCACCACCCACCCTAAAAGTAATTCTCGAGTACCATTTTCATTATCTTGATAATACCGAGACACAAATGCAGCAACTTACCCCATATTGTCCAAGTGTTGGTGCTTAGATGGTATACTAAACCTACGTGTTGTTTTTTAGCGAAGAATGGTTACTATACCTACCACCTTAATTATAGTCATTAGCATAATCAAATCCGAATCCGAGCCCTTGTGTGTAGCATTTTACTCCAAAGTTCGGGACGGGGAGTTTTCGTAGTTCTCTAATACAAGGATTTAATAGAGTTATACTAAACAAATTCTCTCCGGCAATACAAAGTATGCCATTAACATGGCAAAATTAGGATTTTAGTCCTGTAACTTGGCCTATTTTGGATTTTAGTCCTGCTCCTGTTCCGGTGAGGAAAATGGTCCTCTAACTTGTTTTTTTTTTTGGAAAAATAGTCCTATTCGCCGGATATAGCTGACTAGGCACCGGAATCTTTAAAAAACGCTTACGTGGCAGCAGTTGTAATATTCCGATTTTCGGGAAATGGCAGACGTGTCATTTTGCGAAAACAAAATATTGGGTTCGGTTCCTTTTATTCGGAGTTTAAGTATTTGTTAAATTATATATACATATTTCGAGATATATATGTACATATTTAAGGAGGAAAATCTGATTTTTATTATAAAGGAAGATAATAAGATCTTTATCCTTTTTTTTGGGATTTATCTTATTATAAAGGAAAATAATAAGATCTTTATCCTTTTTTTGAGGTTAGTTTTACCCTACTGATGACAGTGTTGCAATAGTAATTCAACCTAGTACGAGAGGGATTTATCTTATGATAAAGGAAGATAATAAGATCTTTATCTTTTTTTTGGGATTTTCTATTTAAGGAAAATAAATCCCCACAATTCTTATAACCTACTAGAAATCAGATTTTCTCCACCTCCAATATACTCTCTGCGTGTGTGAGCAAAGGTAGGGTTGAGAGTTTTTCAATCGACTGTTAAAGCAATTCTTGACGGTTTTCAGATCAAAGCAGAGCGCCGGAATCGTTGTGAAGAAGGCAACATTTTGATTGCGAAAGTTGAAGCTTTGATAAGAGAAAGATCGCTTTAGTTGCTTTGTTTCTCGAGTTTTGGCTGTTGGAATAAGCTTGCTAAAGGTAAGAAGCTCTTCCTACAATCTAATTGTGGTTTAGAGTAGAATAGATCATGTTTTGGTTGCATACTGTATCAAGTTTTAAACTTAGATGATGTTTAAGGATTAAGTTTTGTTTTGGATCGTAAAAGACATGTTTTTCTACTGTTTTTCTGCTATAATTCAAGTGCAAGATGTGTTGAAAACGAGTAGAGATCGTTAAGGGTTGAAAAACAGGTTCTAGGGCTTTTTCTGCGCAGGATGCGTACGCATTGGCTAGCAATGCACACGCATTCCTGATGCAGGATTGCTTAGAATAAGTGCAGTAGGGATGCGCACGCATTCCAGAGTAATGCGCACGCATTGCCCCAGCTTTCTATATAATGTTGTTTTAAGCTATGTTTTGAATTTTAAACTTTAATTCATGATTAAATAACACTAATTAAATATGAACAAGCCCCGATTGAGTTTCTGATTCGTTCAGTTAAAACACCAAATGTACTCTTAAAAAGGAGTTGAAGTTTGGATCCGTCGGAAGGGAATGAAAGGGCTTGTGCTTTGATGAACTAGGGTTCATCATTGTCTGTGTAATTGATAGGATGTGATGTCTAGTTGTCTAAGTGAGGGAGTAGAGCTGACTATGTGAGTATTATTCTGAAAACACTTACGTGACTAGTTAATTCACATTAATAATTACATAAGTTTAGTAAAAGCTAAAACGTCATCTATTCTTGGTTAGGCACTGATTCAAATCGGCGATGTGATACGCTCATATAAGGTGGACAACGCTCATCGCTCAAAAGGTCAAGGGTAGTGGAGGAAATCCATCGAACGTATATGCATACCGGGAGATCCGGGACTACCGGTGCTAACACCGTAGTTGGCAAGTATATCTCGTGGTGGAATTTTCACCATGCATTGTGTCCTTGAGTAATGATGTAACAAAGATAAGCTAAGTTAAAAACGATAGTCACGACGCGTGTCGATGGGCATGTAGTGAACCCTAGATCGAGTCGGTCTCGAGAAGGCAAATCTTTTAATAATAAACCTTAATTATATTGTAGCTTCTACTTCTTACTTTGTACATTGTACTTACCTCAAATGCATGTTTATTTATGTGTTTGGGGGAGAGAAGACGAACAGGTAAATGATGAGTTCGAGGAGGACTTTGATGACGACGTTTGAGGATGCCGGAGTTGAAGACTTTGATTAATTATTATTCATTTCTTTGTTTATTTCCTAGATTTGGATTATTATTGGATTTTGTAGTTTATTGTTAGCATTTTGGAATTCGTACATTTTGGATTCGTTGGTTTCATTTTCCAATGTAATAATATTACATTTCCTTCTTTAGTTCTTAACTTCTGTTCTGAGATGTTTGAAAAAAAAAATTACCCGAGTCTTTTTAGCTTACGTTTGCTTTTATTTGATAGGACGTAGTAGAGGCTTACGTGTAATATTATTTATTTAATATTACGCATGCCGAACGTTTCGATTTCCGGATAAGGACTCGGTGTCCGGGAACGGGGCGTTACAGTTGGTATCAGAGGGAAGCGTCTTTTAGGCTTTCTTTCTTCTAAGATAAGATTTCTTTAGACCACTTAGAACCGTTCTGATTCTTCCTGATCCTTCAGAATGGTAGGTAACCTCAGAGATACTCGTGCTGATAAGTTTGGAATCGTAGGTTTTAAGACCCAGCAAGAAGTGAGTGGTTTGGTTCAAGAAATGGGTCTACTAGTTGTGGTTCTTCTAGAAGATGTTGATGATCATGTTGACGTTTACCATTGAAAAGGAAGATGGAGAAAAGGATGGTTATCCATGAATTTTGTTGTAATTCTTTTGAATCCTAAGAATCATGGCGTAATTCTTGGCATAGGATGGTTATCCATGAATTTTCTCTACATGTATTGTAAACATAAGGAAGTACCTTTCGGTGAGGAATGCACCGAGTAGAAGTTGAATAGTGCAGTTTCAGTCGTTCAAGAATGGTTTTTCCTGTGAGATCCAAGCGGGAAGGTTAGGAAGTACACCAAGAAACATGGCTGAATGTTGAACAAGGTCTTGGAAGCTGAGACCTTCAAGGACAAGCCTTCAGTCATCGATGGTTTTACAAGTAACTCAAATCAAGGAAATGGGAAAGGCGGCCCAAGTCGCCCAGTTCGAGTGTTTGCAGTGGATGCTGAGATGGCTGAACCAGATGACAATGTTATTTCAGGTACCTTTGGTTTATTGTGATTTATTTGAGTACTTTATAGCACGATTTAAATCATGTTGTATTGTATTTAAATAAATTCACATCCTAGGTACAATAATTCTAGAAAACTTAGCAGTTACGGCATTGTTTGATACGGGAGCGTCTAACACTTTTGTGTCAACTAAGGTATCTAAGAAGCTTAACTTACCAATGGAACCTTTAAGAAACACTTTGGAGATAACAACACCCTTGGGAAAAGTGACTAAGGTAACCAAGTTGATACCTCAGGTAGAGGTTCGAGTTGGAAAGTATTGTTGCAGGAGTGATTTGATGGTTTTGGACTTTTCAGATTTTGATGTGATTCTTGGAATAAATTGGAAATCCGAGAATTTTGTCCACCTGGATTGTAGAGAAAAGAGAGTGACCTTTAAGATACCCTGGAAATCAGATAAGACATATCAAGGTAATGTCTACAAGCCTAGTAAGAAGCGTCATCCTATAATTTCAGCAGTTAAGGCTATAAGAGCTTGTCGGAAGGGTTGTAAAGGCTACTTGTTGTACGCAGTAGATGTGGAACAAGTGAAGCCTAAGTTAGAGGAAACCCATGTAGTCAAGGAATACCCAGAGGTATTTCCAGAAGAGTTACCGGGAAACATGCCGGATAGAGAGATTGAATTTGAGATTAAGTTGATGCCAGGAACGGCACCAGTTGCTTAATTAGGCACCCTATAGAATGGTACCGGCTGAATTGAAGGAGTTGAAAGCACAGCTCAAGGATATGCTTGAGAGGAATATAATTCAGCCTAGTACTTCGCCTTGGGGATCCCCAGTGCTGTTTGTTAAGAAGAAAGATGGTAACATGAGGATGTGCATAGACTACAGAGCACTGAACAATCTGACCATCAAGAATAAGTACCCCTTGCCAAGGATTGATGATTTGTTTAACCAGTTGCAAGGCAAGAGAGTGTTTTCTAAGATTGATCTTAGGTCGGGGTACCACCAGTTGAAGATCAAGGTGGCTGATATACCGAAGACGGATTTTAGTACGAGGTATGGACATTATGAGTTCTTAGTCATGCCTTTTGGACTCACTAATGCTCCATCTGCATTTATGGATTTAATGCAGCGTGTTTTCATGCCATTCTAGGATAATTTTGTGATAGTGTTCATAGATGACATCCTTGTATACTCTAAGGATGAGAAAGAACATGTAGAACACTTAAGGATAGTGTTGGATACTTTGAAGAAGAACCAGTTGTATGCTAAGTTCTCGAAGTGCAACTTTTGGTTAGATCAAGTGAGTTTCTTGGGTCAAGTCATTTCTGGAGATGGAATTAAGGTTGATCCGTCAAAGATTGAAGCAGTGGAGAAGTGGTCTAGACCGACTACCGTTTCAGAGGTTAGAAGTTTTCTCGGTTTGGCTGGCTATTATAGGAAGTTTGTACAAGACTTCTCAAAGATAGCTACACCACTTACCCAGCTCACTCAAAAGGATGTGAAGTTCGAGTGGACCAGTGAGTGTGAAGATGCTTTTCAAACGCTGAAGAAGAGGTTGACTACAATTGATTTTGGCGATTCCCGAGATCTTTGATAATTATGACGCTTACGGATGCTTCGGGACAAGGTTTATGTTGTGTGTTGATGCAGGAAAGGAAGGTAATTGCTTATGCATCCCGACAGTTGAAGGTGCATGAGAAGAATTACCCAACCCATGACTTGGAGTTAGCAGCGGTTGTGATTGCCCTGAAGATTTGGAGGCACTACCTGTATGGAGTTAAGGCCAGGATCTTCACCGATCACAAGAGTTTGAAGTATTCTTTACCCAGGAAAACCTTAATATGAGACAAAGGAGATGGTTTGAGTTTGTTAAGGATTATGACTTGGAGATTCAGTACCATTCGGGTAAAGCGAATGTAGTGGCCGATGCCTTGAGCAGAAAACCAGTGTTTGCAGTATCGAGTGTTGAAGACGTTGCAGAAAGGTTAAATGGGCTGAGAATCCGAAGCTTTGATCAGATTGAAGACCGACAGTTTGTGGCACCATTGTTAGCAAGGTCTGAGTTGATGGATGACATTCGGGAAAAGCAAGATGAAGACCCAGTTTTGGTTGACTTGAAGCGAGTTGCAAGGGAAAAGCCTACGGTTGGATATGTGTTAGATATGAACGGGAATCTTTGGTATCAGGATCGTTTATGTGTGCCTAATGTGGGTGATTTAAGACAGAGAGTCATGGAAGAGGCACATAGGATTGCTTTTGCGGTTCATCCGGGAGCTACTAAAATGTACAGAGACTTGAAGGAAAGGTTTTGGTGGCCCTCGATGAAACTAGAGATAGCCAAGTTCGTTGCAGAGTGTGATACTTGCCAGAAGGTTAAAGCAGAACATAGAAGACCGGGAGGAATGCTTAAGCCATTGGATATCCCGGAATGGAAGTGGGATAAGATCACTATGGACTTTATCACCAGTTTACCTAAGACGAGAGGCGGTAATGATGCGATTTGGGTGATTGTGGATAGATTGACCAAATCCGCTCATTTCTTACCATATAAGGTCGATATGACCTTGAAGAAAATGACGACACTATACTTGGATAATATAGTGAAGTTACACGGAGTACCTATCTCGATAGTTTCGGATCGTGATTCGAGGTTCGTCAGTCGGTTTTGGAACCAAGTTGGATTTGAGTACAGCCTTTCATCCTCAGACATATGGACAATCTGAGAGAACCATCCAAACACTTGAAGATATGTTGAGAGCTTGTGTGTTGGAAGTAGGTGGATCATGGGATGATTACCTACCGGTAGCGGAGTTTGCTTACAACAACAGTTATCATGCAAGTATTGGCATGCCACGGTTTGAAGCATTGTATGGAAGGAGATGTAGAACGCCGTTGTTTTGGGATGAAGTTGGGGAAAGACAAATCACCGGGCCGGAATTGGTTGAGCAATCTAAAGAAAGGGTTCAGCTGGTCAAGAAGAATCTGAAGGCGGCTGAAGATAGACAGAAGAGTTGGGCAAATGTTAGAAGGAGACCTCTTGAGTTTGAAGTTGGTGAAAGAGTGTACCTACGAGCTTCACCAATGAAGGGAGTGAAATGTTTTGGACATAAGGGATAGCTAAGCCCAAGGTATGTTGGACCTTTCGAGATTCTAGAATGAATTGGACCTTTGGCTTACAAAATCAAGTTATCAGAATCGATGTCGAGAGTCCACAACGTGTTTCATGTCTCAATGTTAAAGAAGTGTTTGACCAAGTCGGATATTGAGACTACTGTTGATCCGGAGGTTCTCCAGGATAATCTTTCGTACGATGAGACACCGACCAGAATTTTGGACCGGAAGGAAAAGATGGTTAAGAGACGGTTGATTCCTTTAGTTCTGTTGCAATGGAGCAATCATTCACCGGATGAAGCTACTTGGGAAGTTGAGGACGATATGATCAGTGAGTTCCTAGATTTTATGGATTTACCAGGAATGTTATAAGTTTCGAGGACGAAACTCCTTTAAGGGGGGAAGAATGTAATATTCCGATTTTCGGGAAAGGGCAGACGTGTCATTTTGCGAAAACAAAATATTGGGTTCGGTTACTTTTATTCGGAGTTTAAGTATTTGTTAAATTATATATATATATATATTTCGAGATATATATGTATATATTTAAGGAGGAAAATCTGATTTTTATTATAAAGGAAGATAATAAGATCTTTATCCTTTTTTTGGGATTTATCTTATTATAAAGGAAGATAATAAGATCTTTATCCTTTTTTTGGGATTTATCTTATGATGAAGGAAGATAATAAGATCTTTATCTTTTTTTTTGGGATTTTCTATATAAAGAAAATAAATCCCCACAATTCTTATAACCTACTAGAATTCAGATTTTCTCTACCTCCAATATACTCTCTGCGTGTGTGAGAAAAAATAGGGCTGAGAGTTTTTCAATCGGCAGTTAAAGCAATTCTTGACGGTTTTCAGATCAGAACAGAGCGCCGGAATCGTTGTGAAGAAGGCAACGTTTTGATTGCAGAAAGTTCAAGCTTTGATAAGAGAAAAATCAGTTTTAGCTGCTGTTTCTTTGAGTTTTACTGTTGGAATAAGCTTGCTAAAGGTAAGAAGATCTTCCTACAATCTAATTGTGGTTTAGAGTAGAATAGATCATGTTTTGGATGCATACTGTATCAAGTTTTAAGCTTAGATGTTGTTTAAGGATTAAGTTTTGTTTTGGATCTTAAAAGACATGTTTTTCTACTGTTTTTCTGCTATAATTCATGTGCAAGATGTGTTGAAAACGAGTAGAGATCGTTAATGGTTGAAAAACAGGTTCTAGGGCTTATTCTGCGTAGGATGCGTGCGCATTGGCTAGCAATGCGCATGCATTCTGATCTGCAGATTGCTTAGAATAAGTCACGGCGAGGATGCGCCGCGCATTCCGTATGAATGCGCACGCATTGCCCCATCTTTCTATATAATGTTGTTTTAAGCTATGTTTTGAATTATAAACTTTAATTCATGATTAAATAACACTAATTAAATATGAACAAGCCCCGATTGAGTTTCTGATTCGTTCAGTTAAAACACCGAATGTACTCTTAAAAAGGAGTTGAAGTTTGGATCCGTCGGAAGGGCATGAAAGGGCTTGTGATTTGATGAACTAGGGTTCATCATTGTCTATGTAATTGATAGGATGTGATGTCTAGTTGACTAAGTGAGGGAGTAGAGCTGATTAGGTGAGTATTATTCCGAAAACACTTAGGTGACTAGTTAATTCACATTAATAATTACATAAGTGTAGTAAAAGATAAAACATCATCTATTCTTGGTTAGGAACTGATTCAAATCGGCGATGTGATACGCTTCATATAAGGTGGACAACGCCATCGCCTCAAAAGGTCAAGGGGTAGTGTAGAAATCCATCGAACGTATATGCATACCGGGAGATCCGGGACTACCGGTGCTAACACCGTAGTTGGCAAGTATATCTCGTGGTGGAATTATCACCATGCATTGTGTCCTTGAGTAATGATGTAACAAAGATAAGCTAAGTTAGAAACGTATTGTCACGACGTGTCGATAGGCATGTAGTGAACCCTAGATCGAGTCGGTCTCAGTAAGGCAAATCTTTTAATAATAAACCTTAATTGTATTGTAGCTTTTACTTCTTACTTTGTACATTGTACTTACCTCAAATGCATTTTTATTTATATGTTTGGGGGAGAGAAGACGAACAGGTAAATGATGAGTTCGAGGAGGACTTTGATGACGACGTTTGAGGACGCCGGAGTTGAAGAGTTTGATTAATTATTATTCATTTCTTTGTTTATTTCCTAGATTTGGATTATTATTGGATTTTGTAGTTTATTGTTAGCATTTTGGAATTCGTATATTTTGGATTCGTTGGTTTCATTTTCCAATGTAATAATATTACATTTCCTTCTTTAGTTCTTAACTTCTGTTCTGAGATGTTTGAAAAAAAATTACCCGAGTCTTTTTAGCTTCCGTTTGCTTTTATTTGATACGACGTAGTAGCGGCTTATGTGTAATATTATTTATTTAATATTACGCGTGCCGAACATTTCGATTTCCGGATAAGGACTCGGTGTCCGGGAACGGGGCGTTACAGTTGGTATCAGAGGGAAGCGTCTTTTAGGCTTTCTTTCTTCTAAGATAAGATTTCTTTAGACCACTTAGAACCGTTCTGATTCTTCCTGATCCTTCAGAATGATAGGTAACCTCAGAGATACTCGTGCTGATAAGTTTGGAATCGATCGGTGGTTTTAAGGCCCAGCAAGAAGTGAGTGGTTTGGTTCAAGAAAGGGGTCTAGTAGTTGTGGTTCTTCTAGAAGATGTTGATGATCGTGTTGAAGTTTACCGTTGAAAAGGAAGATGGAGAAAAGGACCCTATAGTTTTGAATCCTCAGAATCATGGTGTAATTCTTGGCATAGGATGGTTATCCATGAATTTTGTCTACATGGATTGTAAACATAAGGAAGTACCTTTCGGTGAGGAATGCACCTAGTAGAAGTTGAATAGTGCAGTTTCAGTCGTTCAAGAATGGTTTGTCCCATGAGATACAAGCAGGAAGGTTAGGAAGTACACCAAGAAACATGGTTGAATGTTGAACAAGGTCTTGGAAGCTGAGACCTTCAAGGACAAGCCTTCAGTCATTGATGGTTCTACGAGTAACTCAAATCAAGGAAATGGGAAAGGCGGCCCAAGTCGCCCAGTTCGAGTGTTTGCAGTGGATGCTGAGATGGCTGAACCAGATGACAATGTTATTTCAAGTACCTTTGGTTTATTGTGATTTATTAGAGTACTTTATAGCACGATTTAAATCATGTTGTATTGTATTTAAATAAATTCACATCCTAGGTACAATAATTCTAGAAAACTTAGCAGTTACGGCATTGTTTGATACGGGAGCGTCTAACACTTTTGTGTCAACTAAGGTAGCTAAGAAGCTTAACTTACCAATGGAACCATTAAGAAACACTTTGGAGATAACAACACCCTTGGGAAAAGTGACTAAGGTAACCAAGTTGATACCTCAGGTAGATGTTCGAGTTGGAAAGTATTGTTGCAGGAGTGATTTGACGGTTTTGGACTTTTCGGATTTTGATGTGATTCTTGGAATAGATTGGCTATCCGAGAATTTTGTCCACCTGGATTGTAGAGAAAAGAGAGTGACCTTTAAGATACCCAGGAAATCAGATAAGACATATCAAGGTAATGTCTACAAGCCTAGTAAGAAGCGTCATCCTATAATTTCAGCAGTTAAGGCTATAAGAGCTTTTCGGAAGGGTTGTGAAGGCTACTTGTTGTACGCAGTGGATGTGGAACAAGTGAAGCCTAAGTTAGAGGAAACCCCTGTAGTCAAGGAATACCCAGAGGTATTTCCGGAAGAGTTACCGGGAAACATGCCGGATAGAGAGATTGAATTTGAGATTAAGTTGATGCCAGGAACGGCCCCAGTTGCAAAGGCACCCTATAGAATGGCACCGGCTGAATTGAAGGAGTTGAAAGCACATCTCAAGGATATTATTGAGAGGAATATAATTCAGCCTAGTACTTCGCCTTGGGGAGCCCCAATGCTGTTTGTTAAGAAGAAAGAAGGTAGCATGAGGATGTGCATAGACTACAGAGCGCTGAACAATATGACCATCAAGAATAAGTACCCCTTGCCAAGGATTGATGATTTGTTTAACCAGTTTCAAGGCAAAAGAGTGTTTTCTAAGATTGATCTTAGGTCGGGGTACCCCCAGTTGAAGATCAAGGTGGCTGATATACCGAAGACGGATTTTAGTACGAGGTATGGACATTATGAGTTCTTAGTCATGCCTTTTGGACTCACTAATGCTCCATCTGCATTTATGGGTTTAATGCAGCGTGTTTTCATGCCATACTTGGATAAGTTTGTGATAGTGTTCATAGATGACATCCTTGTATACTTTAAGGATGAGAAAGAGCATGAAGAACACTTAAGGATAGTGTTGGATACTTTGAAGAAGAACGAGTTGTATGCTAAGTTCTCGAAGTGAGACTTTTGGTTAGATCAAGTGAGTTTCTTGGGTCATGTCATTTCTGGAGATGGCATTAAGGTTGATCCGGCAAAGATTGATGCAGTGGTGAAGTGGTCCAGACCGACTACCGTTTCAGAGGTTAGAAGTTTTCTCGGTTTGGCTAGCTATTATAGGAAGTTTTTACAAGACTTCTCAAAGATAGCTACACCAATTACCCAGATCACTCAAAAGGATGTGAAGTTTGAGTGGACCAGTGAATGTGAAGATGCTTTTCAAACGCTGAAGAAGAGGTTGACTACAGCCCCAGTTTTGGCAGTTCCGGAGATCTTTGATAATTATGACGTTTACACGGATGCTTCGGGACAAGGTTTAGGTTGTGTGTTGATGCAGGGAGGGAAGGTAATTGCTTATGCATCCCGACAGTTGAAGGTGCATCAGAAGAATTACCCAACCCACGACTTGGAGTTAGCAGCGGTTGTGTTTGCCCTGAAGATTTGGAGGCACTACCTGTATGGAGTTAAGGCCAGGATCTTCACCGATCACAAGAGTTTGAAGTATTTCCTTACCCAGGAAAACCTGAATATTAGACAAAGGAGATGGTTGGAGTTTGTTAAGGATTATGACTTGGAGATTCGAGTACCATACGGGTAAAGCGAATGTAGTGGGCGTGCCTTGAGCGAAAAAACCGGTGTTTGCGATGTCGAGTGTTGAAGACGTTGCAGAAAGGTTAAATGGGTTGAGAATCCGAAGCTTTGATAAGATTGAAGACCGACAGTTTGTGGCACCATTGTTAGCAAGGTCTGAGTTGATGGATGACATTCGGGAAAAGCAAGATGAAGACCCAGTCTTGGTTGACTTGAAGCAAGTTGCAAGGGAAAAGCCTACGGTTGGATATGTGTTAGATAAGAACGGGAATCTTTGGTATCAGGATCGTTTATGTGTACCTAATGTGGGTGATTTAAGACAGAGAGTCATGGAAGAGGCACATAGGATTGCTTTTTCGGTTCATCCGGGAGCTACTAAAATGTACAGAGACTTGAAGGAAAGGTTTTGGGCCCTCGATGAAACTAGAGATAGCCAAGTTCGTTCCAGAGTGTGATACTTGCCAGAAGGTTAAAGCAGAACATAGAAGGCTGGGAGGAATGCTTAAGCCATTGGATATCCCGGAATGGAAGTGGGATAAGATCACTATGGACTTTATCACCGGTTTACCTAAGACGAGAGGCGGTAATGATGCGATTTGGGTGATTGTGGATAGATTGACCAAATCCGCTCATTTCTTACCATATAAGGTCGATATGCCCTTGAAGAAAATGACGACACTATACTTGGATAATATAGTAATGTTACACGGAGTACCTATCTCGATAGTTTCGGATCGTGATTCGAGGTTCGTCAGTCGGTTTTGGAAAAGTTTACAAGCAGCTTTTGGAACCAAGTTGGATTTGAGTACGGCCTTTCATCCTCAGATAGATGGACAATTTGAGAGAACCATCCAAACACTTGTAGATATGTTGAGAGCTTGTGTGTTGGAAGTAGGTGGATCATGGGATGATTACCTACCGATAGCGGAGTTTGCTTACAACAACAGTTATCATGCAAGTATTGGCATGCCACCATTTGAAGCATTGTATGGAAGGAGATGTAGAACACCGTTGTTTTGGGATGAAGTCGGGAAAAGACAAATCACCGGGCCGGAATTGGTTGAGCAAGCTAAAGAAATGGTTCAGCTGGTCAAGAAGAATCTGAAGGCGGCTGAAGATAGACAGAAGAGTTGGGCAAATGTTAGAAGGAGACCTCTTGAGTTTGAAGTTGGTGAAAGAGTGTACCTACGAGCTTCACCAATGAATGGAGTGAAACGTTTTGGACATAAGGGAAAGCTAAGCCCGAGGTATGTTGGACCTTTCGAGATTCTAGAAAGAATTGGACCTTTGGCTTACAAACTCAAGTTATCAGAATCGATGTCGAGAGTCCACAACGTGTTTCATGTCTCAATGTTAAAGAATTATTTGCTTTTTGCTTCTTTAGTTTCCTTATGCATCCCGATAGTTGAAGGTGCATGAGAAGAATTACCCAACCCACGACTTGGAGTTACCAGCGGTTGTGTTTGCCCTGAAGATTTGGAGGCACTACCTGTATAGACTTAAGGCCAGGATCTTCACCGATCACAAGAGTTTGAAGTATTTCTTTACCCAGGAAAACCTGAATATGAGACAAAGGAGATGGTTGGAGTTTGGTAAGGATTATGACTTGAGATTCGGTACCATCCGGGTAAAGCGAATGTAGTGGGCGATGCCTTGAAGCGCGAAAAACCGTGTTTGCGATGATCGAGTGTTGAAGACATTGCAGAAAGGTTAAATGGGTTGAGAATCCGAAGATTTGATAAGATTGAAGACCGACAGTTTGTGGCACCATTGTTAGCAAGGTCTGAGTTGATGGATGACATTCGGGAAAAGCAAGATGAAGACCCAGTCTTGGTTGACTTGAAGCAAGTTGCAAGGGAAAAGCCTACGGTTGGATATGTGTTAGATAAGAACGGGAATCTTTGGTATCAGGATCGTTTATGTGTACCTAATGTGGGTGATTTAAGACAGAGAGTCATGGAAGAGGCACATAGGATTGCTTTTGCGGTTCATCCGGGAGCTACTAAAATGTACAGAGACTTGAAGGAAAGGTTTTGGTGGCCCTCGATGAAACTAGAGATAGCCAAGTTCATTGCAGAGTGTGATACTTGCCAGAAGGTTAAAGCAGAACATAGAAGGCCGGGAGGAATGCTTAAGCCATTGGATATCCCGGAATGGAAGTGGGATAAGATCACTATGGACTTTATCACCGGTTTACCTAAGACGAGAGGCGGTAATGATGCGATTTGGGTGATTGTGGATAGATTGACCAAATCCGCTAATTTCTTACCATATAAGGTCGATATGCCCTTGATGAAAATGACGACACTATACTTGGATAATATAGTGAAGTTACACGGAGTACCTATCTCGATTGTTTCGGATCGTGATTCGAGGTTCGTCAATCGGTTTTGGAAAAGTTTACAATCAGCTTTTGGAACCAAGTTGGATTTGAGTACGGCCTTTCATCCTCAGATAGATGGACAATTTGAGAGAACCATCCAAACACTTGAAGATATGTTGAGAGCTTGCGTGTTGGAAATAGGTGGATCATGGGATGATTACCTACCGGTATCGGAGTTTGCTTACAACAACAGTTATCATGCAAGTATTGGCATGCCACCGTTTGAAGCATTGTATGGAAGGAGATGTAGAACGCCGTTGTTTTGGGATGAAGTCGGGGAAAGACAAATCACCGGGCCGGAATTGGTTGAGCAAGCTAAAGAAAGGGTTCAGCTGGTCAAGAAGAATCTGAAGGCGGCTGAAGATAGACAGAAGAGTTGGGCAAATGTTAGAAGGAGACCTCTTGAGTTTGAAGTTGGTGAAAGAGTGTACCTACGAGCTTCACCAATGACGGGAGTGAAACGTTTTGGACATAAGGGAAAGCTAAGCCCGAGGTATGTTGGACCTTTCGAGATTCTAGAAAGAATTGGACCTTTGGCTTACAAACTCAAGTTATCAGAATCGATGTCGAGAGTCCACAACGTGTTTCATGTCTCAATGTTAAAGAAGTGTTTGACCAAGACGGATATTGAGACTACTGTTGATCCGGAGGGTCTCCGGATAATCTTTAAATGCGATGAGACACCGACTGAATTTTGGACCGGAAGGAAAAGATGATTAAGAGACGGTTGATTCTTTAGTTACGTGCAATGGAGCAATCATTCACCGGATGAAGCTACTTGGGAAGTTGAGGGCGATATGATCAATGAGTTCCCCGATTTTATGGATTTACTGGTATGTTCTAAGTTTCGAGGACGAAACTCCTTTAAGGGGAGAATATAATATTCTGATTTTCGGAAAGAAGCAGACGTGTCATTTTATAAAACAAAATATTGGGTTCGTTCCTTTTATTCGTGTTTAAGTGTTTGTTAGAATTTATATATATATATATATATATATATATATATATATATATATATATATATATATATATATATATATATATATATATATATATATATATCGAGATATATATGTATATATTTAAGGAGGAAAATCTGATTTTTATTTTAAAGGAAGATAATAAGATCTTTATCCTTTTTTTGGGATTTATCTTATAATAAAGGAAGATAATAAGATCTTTATCTTTTTTTTGGGATTTTCTATTTAAGGAAAATAAATCCCCACAATTCTTATAACCTACTAGAATTCAGATTTTCTCCACCTCCAATATACTCTCTGCGTGTGTGTGCAAAAATAGGGCTGAGAGTTTTTCAATCGGCAGTTAAAGCAATTCTTGACGGTTTTCAGATCAAAGCAGAGCGCCGGAATCGTTGTGAAGAAGGCAACGTTTTGATTGCAGAAAGTTCAAGCTTTGATAAGAGAAAGATCAGTTTTAGCTGCTGTTTCTTTGAGTTTTACTGTTGGAATAAGCTTGCTAAAGGTAAGAAGATCTTCCTACAATCTAATTGTGGTTTAGAGTAGAATAGATCATGTTTTGGATGCATACTGTATCAAGTTTTAAGCTTAGATGTTGTTTAAGGATTAAGTTTTGTTTTGTATCTTAAAAGACATGTTTTTCTACTGTTTTTCTGCTATAATTCATGTGCAAGATGTGTTGAAAACGAGTAGAGATCGTTAAGGGTTGAAAAACAAGTTCTAGGGCTTATTCTGCGTAGGATGCGTGCGCATTGGCTAGCAATGCGCACGCATTCCTGATGAAGGATTGCTTAGAATAAGTGCAGCAGGGATGCGCACGCATTCCAGATGAATGCGCACGCATTGCCCCAGCTTTCTATATAATGTTGTTTTAAGCTATGTTTTGAATTTTAATCTTTAATTCATGATTAAATAACACTAATTAAATATGAACAAGCCCCGATTGAGTTTCTGATTCGTTCAGTTAAAACACCGAATGTACTCTTAAAAAGGAGTTGAAGTTTGGATCCGTCGGAAGGGCATGAAAGGGCTTGTGATTTGATGAACTAGGGTTCATCATTGTCTGTGTAATTGATAGGATGTGATGTCTAGTTGACTAAGTGAGGGAGTAGAGCTAATTAGGTGAGTATTATTCTGAAAACACTTAGGTGACTAGTTAATTCACATTAATAATTACATAAGTGTAGTAAAAGATAAAACGTCATCTATTCTTGGTTAGGAACTGATTCAAATCGGCGATGTGATACGTTCATATAAGGTGGACAACGCTACTGGCTCAAAAGGCTGAAGGGTAGTGGAGGAAATCCATCGAACGTATATGCATACCAAGGAGATCCCGGGACTACCGGTGCTAACACCGTAGTTGGCAAGTATATCTCGTGGTGGAATTTTCACCATGCATTGTGTCCTTGAGTAATAATGTAACAAAGATAAGCTAAGTTAGAAACGTATTGTCACGACGTGTCGATGGGCATGTAGTGAACCCTAGATCGAGTCGGTCTCAGTAAGGCAAATCTTTTAATAATAAACCTTAATTGTATTGTAGCTTTTACTTCTTACTTTGTACATTGTACTTACCTCAAATGCATTTTTATTTATATGTTTGGGGGAGAGAAGACGAACAGGTAAATGATGAGTTCGAGGAGGACTTTGATGACGACGTTTGAGGACGCCGGAGTTGAAGAGTTTGATTAATTATTATTCATTTCTTTGTTTATTTCCTAGATTTGGATTATTATTGGATTTTGTAGTTTATTGTTAGCATTTTGGAATTCGTATATTTTGGATTCGTTGGTTTCATTTTCCAATGTAATAATATTACATTTCCTTCTTTAGTTCTTAACTTCGCTTTCGAGATGTTTGAAAAAAATTACCCGAGTCTTTTTAGCTTCCGTTTGCTTTTATTTGATACGACGTAGTAGCGGCTTATGTGTAATATTATTTATTTAATATTACGCGTGCGGGCATTTCGATTTCGGATAAGGACTCGGTGTCCGGAACGGGCGTTACGATGGTATCGAGAGGAAGTGTCTTTTAGGCTTTCTTTCTTCTAAGATAAGATTTCTTTAGACCACTTAGAACCGTTCGATTCTTCCCGATCCTTGAATGATAGGTAACCTCGTAGATACTCGTCTTTGATAAGTTTGGAATCGATCGGTGGTTTTAAGGCCCACAAGAAGTGAGTGGTTTGGTTCAAGAAAGGGTCTAGTAGTTGTGGTTCTTCTAGAAGATGTTGATGATCGTGTTGAAGTTTACCGTTGAAAAGGAAGATGGAGAAAAGGACCCTATAGTTTTGAATCCAAAGAATCATGGTGTAATTCTTGGCATAGGATGGTTATCCATGAATTTTGTCTACATGGATTGTAAACATAAGGAAGTACCTTTCGGTGAGGAATGCACCTAGTAGAAGTTGAATAGTGCAGTTTCAGTCGTTCAAGAATGGTTTGTCCCATGAGATACAAGCAGGAAGGTTAGGAAGTACACCAAGAAACATGGTTGAATGTTGAACAAGGTCTTGGAAGCTGAGACCTTCAAGGGCAAGCCTTCAGTCATTGATGGTTCTACGAGTAACTCAAATCAAGGAAATGGGAAAGGCGGCCCAAGTCGCCCAGTTCGAGTGTTTGCAGTGGATGCTGAGATGGCTGAACCAGATGACAATGTTATTTCAAGTACCTTTGGTTTATTGTGATTTATTAGAGTACTTTATAGCACGATTTAAATCATGTTGTATTGTATTTAAATAAATTCACATCCTAGGTACAATAATTCTAGAAAACTTAGCAGTTACGGCATTGTTTGATACGGGAGCGTCTAACACTTTTGTGTCAACTAAGGTAGCTAAGAAGCTTAACTTACCAATGGAACCATTAAGAAACACTTTGGAAATAACAACACCCTTGGGAAAAGTGACTAAGGTAACCAAGTTGACACCTCAGGTAGAGGTTCGAGTTGGAAAGTATTGTTGCAGGAGTGATTTGACGGTTTTGGACTTTTCGGATTTTGATGTGATTCTTGGAATAGATTGGCTATCCGAGAATTTTGTCCACCTGGATTGTAGAGAAAAGAGAGTGACCTTTAAGATACCCAGGAAATCAGATAAGACATATCAAGGTAATGTCTACAAGCCTAGTAAGAAGCGTCATCCTATAATTTCAGCAGTTAAGGCTATAAGAGCTTTTCGGAAGGGTTGTGAAGGCTACTTGTTGTACGCAGTGGATGTGGAACAAGTGAAGCCTAAGTTAGAGGAAACCCCTGTAGTCAAGGAATACCCAGAGGTATTTCCGGAAGAGTTACCGGGAAACATGCCGGATAGAGAGATTGAATTTGAGATTAAGTTGATGCCAGAACGCCCCCCGCTTGCAAAGGCACCCTATAGAATGGCACCGGCTGAATTGAAGGAGTTGAAAGCACATCTCAAGGATATGATTGAGAGGAATATAATTCAGCCTAGTACTTCGCCTGGGAGCCCCAATGCTGTTTGTTAAGAAGAAAGAAGGTAGCATGAGGATGTGCATAGACTACGAGAGCGCCGAACAATCGACCATCAAGAATAAGTACCCCTTGCCAACGATTGATGATTTGTTTAACCGCCAAGGCAAAAGAGTGTTTTCTAAGATTGATCTTAGGTCGGGTACCCCCAGGCTTGAAGATCAAGGTGGTGATATACCAAGACGGATTGTAGTACGAGCAGTATGGACATTATGAGTTCTTAGTCATGCCTTTTGGACTCACTAATGCTCCATCTGCATTTATGGGTTTAATGCAGCGTGTTTTCATGCCATACTTGGATAAGTTTGTGATAGTGTTCATAGATGACATCCTTGTATACTTTAAGGATGAGAAAGAGCATGAAGAACACTTAAGGATAGTGTTGGATACTTTGAAGAAGAACCAGCTGTATGCTAAGTTCTCGAAGTGAGACTTTTGGTTAGATCAAGTGAGTTTCTTGGGTCATGTCATTTCTGGAGATGGCATTAAGGTTGATCCGGCAAAGATTGATGCAAAGATGGTGAAGTGGTCCGACCGACTACCGTTTCAGAGGTTAGAAGTTTTCTCGGTTTGGCTAGCTATTATAGGAAGTTTTTACAAGACTTCTCAAAGATAGCTACAGCAATTACCCAGATCACTCAAAAGGATGTGATGTTCGAGTGGACCAGTGAATGTGAAGATGCTTTTCAAACGCTGAAGAAGAGGTTGACTACAGCCCCAGTTTTGGCAGTTCCGGAGATCTTTGATAATTATGACGTTTACACGGATGCATCGGGACAAGGTTTAGGTTGTGTGTTGATGCAGGGAGGGAAGGTAATTGCTTATGCATCCCGACAGTTGAAGGTGTATCAGAAGAATTACCCAACCCACGACTTGGAGTTAGCAGCGGTTGTGTTTGCCCTGAAGATTTGGAGGCACTACCTGTATGGAGTTAAGGCCAGGATCTTCACCGATCACAAGAGTTTGAAGTATTTCCTTACCCAGGAAAACCTGAATATGAGACAAAGGAGATGGTTGGAGTTTGTTAAGGATTATGACTTGGAGATTCAGTACCATACGGGTAAAGCGAATGTAGTGGGCGATGCCTTGAGCAGAAAACCAGTGTTTGCAGTATCGAGTGTTGAAGACGTTGTAGAAAGGTTAAATGGGTTGAGAATCCGAAGCTTTGATAAGATTGAAGACCGACAGTTTGTGGCACCATTGTTAGCAAGGTCTGAGTTGATGGATGACATTCGGGAAAAGCAAGATGAAGACCCAGTCTTGGTTGACTTGAAGCAAGTTGCAAGGGAAAAGCCTACGGTTGGATATGTGTTAGATAAGAACGGGAATCTTTGGTATCAGGATCGTTTATGTGTACCTAATGTGGGTGATTTAAGACAGAGAGTCATGGAAGAGGCACATAGTATTGCTTTTGCGGTTCATCCGGGAGCTACTAAAATGTACAGAGACTTGAAGGAAAGGTTTTGGTGGCCCTCGATGAAACTAGAGATAGCCAAGTTCGTTGCAGAGTGTGATACTTGCCAGAAGGTTAAAGCAGAACATAGAAGGCCGGGAGGAATGCTTAAGCCATTGGATATCCCGGAATGGAAGTGGGATAAGATCACTATGGACTTTATCACCGGTTTACCTAAGACGAGAGACGGTAATGATGCGATTTGGGTGATTGTGGATAGATTGACCAAATCCGCTCATTTCTTACCATATAAGGTCGATATGCCCTTGAAGAAAATGACGACACTATACTTGGATAATATAGTAATATTACACGGAGTACCTATCTCGATAGTTTCGGATCGTGATTCGAGGTTCGTCAGTCGGTTTTGGAAAAGTTTACAAGCAGCTTTTGGAACCAAGTTGGATTTGAGTACGGCCTTTCATCCTCAGATAGATGGACAATTTGAGAGAACCATCCAAACACTTGTAGATATGTTGAGAGCTTGTGTGTTGGAAGTAGGTGGATCATGGGATGATTACCTACCGATAGCAGAGTTTGCTTACAACAACAGTTATCATGCAAGTATTGTCATGCCACCGTTTGAAGCATTGTATGGAAGGAGATGTAGAACGCCGTTGTTTTGGGATGAAGTCGGGAAAAGACAAATCACCGGGCCGGAATTGGTTGAGCAAGTTAAAGAAATGGTTCAGCTGGTCAAGAAGAATCTGAAGGCGGCTGAAGATAGACAGAAGAGTTGGGCAAATGTTAGAAGGAGACCTCTTGAGTTTGAAGTTGGTGAAAGAGTGTACCTACGATCTTCACCAATGAAGGGAGTGAAACGTTTTGGACATAAGGGAAAGCTAAGCCCGAGGTATGTTGGACCTTTCGAGATTCTAGAAAGAATTGGACCTTTGGCTTACAAACTCAAGTTATCAGAACCGATGTCGAGAGTCCACAACGTGTTTCATGTCTCAATGTTAAAGAATTATTTGCTTTTTGCTTCTTTAGTTTCCTTATGCATCCCGACAGTTGAAGGTGCATGAGAAGAATTACCCAACCCACGACTTGGAGTTAGCAGCGGTTGTGTTTGCCCTGAAGATTTGGAGGCACTACCTGTATGGACTTAAGGCCAGGATCTTCACCGATCACAAGAGTTTGAAGTATTTCTTTACCCAGGAAAACCTGAATATGAGACAAAGGAGATGATTGGAGTTCGTTAAGGATTATGACTTGGAGATTCAGTACCATCCGGGTAAAGCGAATGTAGTGGGCGATGCCTTGAGCAGAAAACCAGTGTTTGCAGTATCGAGTGTTGAAGACGTTGCAGAAAGGTTAAATGGGTTGAGAATCCGAAGCTTTGATAAGATTGAAGACCGACAGTTTGTGGCACCATTGTTAGCAAGTTCTGAGTTGATGGATGACATTCGGGAAAAGCAAGATGAAGACCCAGTCTTGGTTGACTTGAAGCAAGTTGCAAGGGATAAGCCTACGGTTGGATATGTGTTAGATAAGAACGGGAATCTTTGGTATCAGGATCGTTTATGTGTACCTAATGTGGGTGATTTAAGACAGAGAGTCATGGAAGAGGCACATAGGATTGCTTTTACGGTTCATCCGGGAGCTACTAAAATGTACAGAGACTTGAAGGAAAGGTTTTGGTGGCCCTCGATGAAACTAGAGATAGCCAAGTTCGTTGCAGAGTGTGATACTTGCCAGAAGGTTAAAGCAGAACATAGAAGGCCGGGAGGAATGCTTAAGCCATTGGATATCCCAGAATGGAAGTGGGATAAGATCACTATGGACTTTATCACCGGTTTACCTAAGACGAGAGGCGGTAATGATGCGTTTTGGGTGATTGTGGATAGATTGACCAAATCCGCTCATTTCTTACCATATAAGGTCGATATGCCCTTGATGAAAATGACGACACTATACTTGGATAATATAGTGAAGTTACACGGAATACCTATCTCGATTGTTTCGGATCGTGATTCGAGGTTTGTCAATCGGTTTTGGAAAAGTTTACAATCAGCTTTTGGAACCAAGTTGGATTTGAGTACGGCCTTTCATCCTCAGATAGATGGACAATTTGAGAGAACCATCCAAACACTTGAAGATATGTTGAGAGCTTGTGTGTTGGAAATAGGTGGATCATGGGATGATTACCTACCGGTATCGAAGTTTGCTTACAACAACAGTTATCATGCAAGTATTGGCATGCCACCGTTTGAAGCATTGTATGGAAGGAGATGTACGTAGAACGCCGTTGTTTTGGGATGAAGTCGGGGAAAGACAAATCACCGGGCCGGAATTGGTTGAGCAAGCTAAAGAAAGGGTTCAGCTGGTCAAGAAGAATCTGAAGGCGGCTGAAGATAGACAGAAGAGTTGGGCAAATGTTAGAAGGAGACCTCTTGAGTTTGAAGTTGGTGAAAGAGTGTACCTACGAGCTTCACCAATGACGGGAGTGAAACGTTTTGGACATAAGGGAAAGCTAAGCCCGAGGTATGTTGGATCTTTCGAGATTCTAGAAAGAATTGGACCTTTGGCTTACAAACTCAAGTTATCAGAATCGATGTCGAGAGTCCACAACGTGTTTCATGTCTCAATGTTAAAGAAGTGTTTGACCAAGGCGGATATTGAGACTACTTGTTGATCCGGAGGGTCTCCAGGATAATCTTTAAATGCGATGAGACACCGACCGAAATTTTGGACCGGAAGGAAAAGATGATTAAGAGGCGGTTGATTCCTTTAGTTACGGTGCAATGGAGCAATCATTCACGGATGAAGCTACTTGGGAAGTTGAGGGCGATATGATCAATGAGTTCCCAGATTTTATGGATTTACTAGGTATGTTCTAAGTTTCGAGGACGAAACTCCTTTAAGGGGGGAGAATATAATATTCTGATTTTCGGGAAAGGGCAGACGTGTCATTTTGCGAAAACAAAATATTGGGTTCGGTTCCTTTTATTCGGTGTTTAAGTGTTTGTTAGAATTTATATATATATATATATATATATATATTTCGAGATATATATGTATATATTTAAGGAGGAAAATCTGATTTTTATTTTAAAGGAAGATAATAAGATCTTTATCCTTTTTTTGGGATTTATCTTATGATAAAGGAAAATAATAAGATCTTTATCTTTTTTTGGGATTTTCTATTTAAGGAAAATAAATCCCCACAATTCTTATAACCTACTAGAAATCAGATTTTCTCCACCTCCAATATACTCTCTGCGTGTGTGTGCAAAAATAGGGCTGAGAGTTTTTCAATCGGCTGTTAAAGCAATTCTTGAGGGTTTTCAGATCAAAGCAGAGCGCCGGAATCGTTGTGAAGAAGACAACGTTTTGATTGCGAAAAGTTGAAGCTTTGATAAGTGAAAGATCGCTTTAGTTCTTTGTTTCTCTGAGTTTTCTTTGTTGGAATAAGCTTGCTAAAGGTAAGAAGCTCTTCCTACAATCTAATTGTGGTTTAGAGTAGAATAGATCATGTTTTGGATGCATCTTGTATCAAGTTTTAAGCTTAGATGATGTTTAAGGATTAAGTTTTATTTTGGATCTTAAAAGACGTGTTTTTCTCTTGTTTTTACGCTATAATTCATGTGCAAGATGTCTTTGAAAGCAGTAGAGATCGTTAAGGGTTGAAAAAGCAGGTTCTAGGGCTTTTTCTGCGTAGGATGCGTGCGCATTGGCTAACAATGCGCATGCATTCCTGATCTGAGATTGCTTAGAATAAGTGTAGCGAGGATGCGCCGCGCATTCGGAGTAATCGCACGCATTCCAGAGTAATGCGCACGATTGCCCCGACTTTCTATATAATGTTGTTTTAAGCTATGTTTTGAATTTTAATCTTTAATTCATGATTAAATAACACTAATTAAAAATGAACAAGCCCGATTGAGTTTCGATTCGTTCGATTAAAACACCGAATGTACTCTTAAAAGGAGTTGAAGTTCGGATCCGTCGGAAGGGGCATGAAAGGGCTTGTGCTTTGATGAACTAGGGTTCATCATTATGCAATGTAATTGATAGGATGTGATGTCTAGTTGACTAAGTGAGGGAGTAGAGCTGATTAGGTGAATATTATTCTGAAAACACTTAGGTGACTAGTTAATTCACATTAATAATTACATAAGTGTAGTAAAAGCTAAAACGTCATATATTCTTGGTTGAAACAATGATTCAAATCGGCGATGTGATACGTTCATATAAGGTGGACAACGCTCATCGGCTCAAAAAGTCAAGGGTAGTGGAGGAAATCCATCGAGCGTATATGCATACCGGGAGATCCGGGACTACCGGTGCTAACACCGTAGTTGGCAAGTATATCTCGTGGTGGAATTTTCACCATGCATTGTGTCCTTGAGTAATGATGTAACAAAGATAAGTTAAGTTAGAAACGTATAGTCACGACGTGTCGATGGGCATGTAGTGAACCCTAGATCGAGTCGGTCTCAGTAAGGCAAATCTTTTAATAATAAACCTTAATTATATTGTAGCTTCTACAATATAATTAAATGATGAGTTCGAGGAGGACTTTGATGACGACGTTTGAGGACGCCGGAGTTGAAGGCTTTGATTAATTATTATTCATTTCTTTGTTTATTTCCTAGATTTGGATTATTATTGGATTTTGTAGTTTATTGTTAGCATTTTGGAATTCTTACATTTTGGATTCGTTAGTTTCATTTTCCAATGTAATAATATTACATTTCCTTCTTTAGTTCTTAACTTCTGTTCTGAGATGTTTGAAAAAAAATACCCGAGTCTTTTTAGCTTCTGTTTGCTTTTATTTGATACAACGTAGTAGAGGCTTACGTGTAATAATATTTAATTAATATTACGCGTGCCGAACGTTTCGATTTCCGGATAAGGACTCGGTGTCCGGGAACGGGGCGTTACAGCAGTGACGGACCCAGGAAATTTTTCGAGTGGGGGCCAAATTCCAAAAAAAAGGGGGAAAAAACTCAATAGCCAAGTCTTAAACCTATGACCTTATGGATAAGTAACAAAGTTTCTAACCAATTGAGCTAAATGAATAATTGTTATAGAAATTGTCGGTGATAATATACATACACAGTTTTATTATTATAAGATCGAGGGGTATATTAGTAACTTTGGCCGGAAATTTGAGTAGGGACCGTGCACCCCACCCTTAATAGGCTGGGTCCGTCCCTGCGTGGCAGCCACTAGGTTGCCACATTGAATCCTATGAGGCTGTGGATCCCATTTTACTTTAAAAAAATGATTTCTCCTTCCAATTTCCCCCAATTTCATTCATCCAAATCTAATTCCTAATTTACTACTTTGCATCTTCCGTCTATATATTGGACGGTGTATATATATATTTTAGAATGAGAATATGGAGTGTATTAAATTTTTTTTTTGTCCAGGTGTATATTCAATGACTTTCCCACATTTTTTATTGAAGGTTTTTAGTCATACTAAGATGTTTCTTTGTCATTAACATTTTTATAGTAGTAAGAATATTTCTAGATGCTTCCATTTATTGTTAAGTCCTCACTAATGGTTTCCAATGTTTTATGTATACGTTATTTTTGCCAAAACCATGTACACTCACAATCCGTTGGCTCTCTATAAATTTTGATGCTATGTTATTTATTTTGATCAAAATCACCAATGTACAAGTAATTAAATAACCTACAGCATAGGAGATGCAAAGTAGTCAATTAGGAATTAGATTTGGATGTATGAAATTGGAAGGAGAAATCCTTTTTTAAAGTAAAATGGGGTCCATAGCCATATAGGAATCAATGTGGCTGCCTAGTGGCTGCCATGTAAGCGTTTTTAAAGATTCCGGTGCCTAGTCAGCTATTTCCGGCGGATAGAACTATTTTTCTAAAAATAAAAAAAGAAGAAGTTAGAGGACCATTTTTCTCACCGGAGCAGAAGCAAGGCTAAAATCCAAAATAGGCCAAGTTACAGGACTAAAATTCTAATTTTTTCAATTGATAAGAGTCATCCCATCGGGGAAATTACCTGATACCGGAAAATAATTACCTGATGATGATGATGATGCAGGTTGGGCGGCGAGGAGGGAATCGTAATCACCATAACAATTACCAGACACAAAACTCTTATAATGTTAAGATTAAATGGATGATGAAGTGGTTGTTTTGCCCTTTGAGGCATTTTATCAAACACTTGTGATAGAGTTAGTTAGAGTTAGTTAGTTCAAGTTGTAACTGCCAATCCAGCTCATCCTTGCTCTATAAATAGCAATTGGATGTGCAGGATCAGTCCAAGTAGTTTTAATTACATTTTCCATTGATCAATTTCTGTAAAGGATCAAGAACACATTTTCCCGCCTTTTTCATATTCAAACTTTCTTCATCTTCTTCGTTATGAAATTTTCTGGTTTGTTAATTGTTCTTGATAGTTTCTATCATTTTTGTTCTTGTTAAACTGAAATTCAACATGGTATCAGAGAATAATCCCGCATTCGCACTCAGAATTCGTTTTTATTTCTTGTTCGATCTTCGTTCTTGATATAGCAGTTTCTTTGATCATCAATGGCTGAAGGAGCAGCGAATTCGCATAGTCATAATGATAATCCAAGTCTTATTCTGGTACAACCTTTGTTGAAAGGTGCAGATAATTTCCTTCATTGGAAAAGGGCGATTTCTAAGGCTCTTTCTTCTCGAGGCAAGTTCGATTTTGTTGATGGTTCTTCTCCAGCACCAGAAATGAATACAAGAGCTTATCAAAATTGGTTGCAGACCAACGATCTGGTCGTTTCTTGGTTGATTAATTCCATGATGCCTAATATTGCAGAAAGTGTAATGTTCTTTGACACTGCACGAGAGATTTGGCTTGATTTGCAGGATCGTTTTAGTAGAAGAACTGCTTACAATCTATCAAATATTGAAGAAGAGATAGAGAAAGTGAAGCAGGGAAACTTGTCTGTAACAGATTATTTCACTAAGTTGAAGGCGTTATGGGATCAATATTTGTTGCTGAAACCAATTCCTCCTTGCACCTGCAATGCACTGCCTATCATCAGAGAATATTATGCAAATGCTTACACCACTAGGTTTCTAAAAGGCCTCAATGGCAATTTCAATAATGTGAAATCTCAAGTGTTAATGACCTTGCCACTTCCTGATGTGAAAACAGCCTTTGTTATGGCTTTGAATCATGAGCAACAAATGGATTACACTAGTTCTAGTACTGATTCTGTCATTCTTGCTTCTCAGTCTGATCAAGATGTTCAAAACAAGGGCTATTCTAATGCAGTGACACAAGCAAGATATCAAAATCAAGGTTATAATCAGAATCAGAATAATAATCAAGGCAGAGGTCAGAATTACAATCAAGTGTATAATCAAGGAAGAGGCAGTGGTAGAGGTCAGACATATGGAAAAAGGCCTCAGTGCACTTTTTGTGGAAAAGAAGGCCACACTGTGGAGAAATGTTACAAGAAATTTGGTTTTCCACCAAATTTGAGGGGTTATGGCAGGGGTGCAGGTCCTATGGCACATAATGTCAATCTTGGAGAATCTGAAGAAGTACCAGAAGCAAACATTGATAAATCTTCAAGTGATCCAGCACCAATTACTCAATCCCAGTATGATCATCTGTTATCTCTTATTCAAGGTTTACAACCAGCTTCAAATCAGTGCAATGCTGTGGTTATGGCAGCTTCTAATCAGGGCCAAGGTATTTCTGGTAGCCTGAATCATTGGATACTTGATTCAGGAGCCACAGATCACATTACCTTTTCTGTTTCACACATGTTTGATCTTAGTCCTGTGGCTAATATCAAAGTTAAACTACCTAATGGCACAACAGTCTCAGTTACACACCTTGGAAAAGTAAAGATAAATCAATTCATAGTTCTGCAAAATGTGTTTTGTATACCTAGCTTCAGTTTTAACTTGATCTCAGTCAGAAGGCTAGTTTATGATAACAAGATGCATGTTTCCTTTAGTCCTAATGCTTGTTTGTTGCAGGACCACCAAACTTTGAGGAAGATTGGTACAGCTGATTTGCAAAATGGACTCTACATACTGATTTCTGATACACAACAGTCATCTCACACTGCCAATCATGTTTGTCAAACTTGTAATAATCTAGATTCTTCATTATGGCATGCTAGATTAGTACATCCTTCTATAGAAAGGATGAAAGTCTTTAAGACTATAGATAGTGCTATCACTTTACCTACACATTCATGTACTATCTGTCCATTAGCTAAGCAAAGGAAACCTAAATTTCCTATAAGTGTTTCTCATTCTGTTTCATGTTTTGATCTCATTCATGTAGACATTTAGGGTCCAAACAGAGTATCTACTATCAATGGTGAATATTACTTTCTTTTAATTATTGATGATTTTAGTAGATACACTTGGTTGTTTCTCATGAAAGCTAAATCAGAAGCTGATTCTCTTTTACAACAATTCTGTATACTTGTTCAGAATCAATATGACAGATGTGTAAAAACAATTAGATCAGATCATGGAGGTGAATTCAATATGAAACCATTTTATAGACAAAAAGGCATAGTACATCAAAAAGCATGTGTAAGAACACCTCAGCAGAATGGTTTAATTGAAAGAAAACATCAACATATTCTCAATATTGCTAGGGCAATAAAATTTCAATCTAACATACCATTAGAATATTGGGGATATTGTGAAAAGCATGCTGTTTATTTGATTAATCTTACTCCTACTCCTTTACTTGACAACAAAACACCATATCACTTGCTGTATAACAAAGCTCCTTCCTATGATAATTTGAAAATATTTGGTTGTTTGTGTTTTGTATCTACTCAAGTACAAGGGAGAGGTAAGTTTGATCCTAGGAGTAATCCTTCTATATTCTTAGGATATGAACCTCATATCAAGGGTTTTCAAGTATTAAATCTCCAAAACAGATCTATATCTGTTTCCAGAGATGTGACATTTCATGAACAAGTCTTTCCTTTCTTTAATCCTGTTTCTACTGATGATTCTGTGTGTTTACCATTGCCTATAGCAAATCCAGAGAATTATACAGATCAAAATACAACATCACAGGATGATCACTCAGATTCCACAAATTCTATACAGCATCCTGAGCCTTCCAATGGTCATCATCAAAGAAGGTCAACCAGACAAAGATCTATTCCTAGTTATCTACAAGATTATGACTGCAATGTTCCTACAAAGAGGACTTCTCCTCATTCTCTAGCAAATGTGATATCCTATGATCACATATCTTCTAACTACAAAGGGTTCATCAATAATATCAATTCAGAAACAGAACCCACAACCTACCAGCAAGCTTCACAGGATCCTCATTGGCAAGATGCTATGGAAAAAGAATTGGATGCTCTTGACAAAACTAATACCTGGACATTAGTTCCTGTACCAAAAGGAATCAAACCTATTGGTTGTAAGTGGGTATATAGGATTAAAAGGAAGTCAGATGGAAGCATTGAGAGGTATAAAGCAAGATTAGTGGCAAAAGGATATACACAAACAGAAGGCATAGATTTTTTGGAGACCTTTTCACCTGTTGCTAAACAGACTACTATCAGACTGTTCTTAGCATTGGCAGCACAAAAAGGATGGCATCTACATCAAATGGATGTCAATAATGCCTTCCTTCATGGAGACTTAGATGAGGTTGTATACATGAGGCCACCACAAGGTTTACAGAGTCATGGAATGGTGTGCAAACTCAACAGGTCTTTATATGGTTTGAGGCAAGCAAGTCGACAATGGAATGCAAAATTGACTCAAAAATTATTAGATCATGGATATAAATAGTCCCAGAATGATCATAGCTTATTTACTAAAGGCACAGGATAGGACTTCATTGCATTATTGCTATATGTTGTTGACATTGTGGTAGGGAGTCTCAATCTTTCAGAAATTCAGCAACTAAAAGACTTACTACACAGTGCCTTCACTATCAAAGACCTAGGAGCACTCAAATATTTTCTTGGTTTTGAGGTAGCAAGAAATCAGGCTGGAATTGTAATCAATCAAAGGAAATACTGTTTGGATCTCCTAAAGGAGTTTGGTTTTTCAAACTGCAAGCCAGCTTCTACTCCCATGGATTCCTCTCAAAACCTAAGTTCTGTCACAGCCCCAGCATTGGATTCCAACACAGAATACAGAAGTTTAATTGGCAAATTATTATACTTAGGCAACACTAGACCTGACATTTCATTTGCCACACAGCAATTGAGTCAATTCCTAGACAAACCTAATGAAGCTCACATGACAGCAGCACATAGACTTCTCAGGTTTCTCAAATCGTCTCCTGGAAAAGGACTTCTTTTTCCTAGCACAGGCTCCATTACACTTAAAGCCTTTAGTGATTCAGATTGGGGTGCTTGTACTAAAACCAGAAGGTCTGTGACAGGGTATTTGGTTTATCTAGGAGGTGCTCTTATTTCTTGGAAGTCAAAGAAACAGCCCACAGTCTGTAGGAGCTCCAGTGAAGCTGAGTACAGGGCAATGACAGTCACTGCCTGTGAGATTCAGTGGCTCATTTATCTCCTACAAGACTTCCAGATTTGCTACAAAGACACAGTCCCAATGTATTGTGACAGTGACAGTGCACTCCATATTGTAGAGAATCCGGTTTTTCATGAAAGGACAAAGCACATAGAGATAGACTGCCATTTTGTCAGGGAAAAATACTTAGACAAGACCTTAAAACCCCTTCCAATCAATACAACACAACAGCCAGCTGATCTTCTTACAAAACCAGTGGACAAGGCAACTTTCACAAGACTGATACAGGCTCTACCTCTACATGATCTATATCGATCAAATGGATGATTAAGTGGTTGTTTTGCAAGCTGCCCATGTCTTCTTTTCAGCCATGATCAGCTTGAGGGGGGGTGTTAAGATTAAATGGATGATGAAGTGGTTGTTTTGCCCTTTGAGGCATTTTATCAAACACTTGTGATAGAGTTAGTTAGAGTTAGTTAGTTCAAGTTGTAACTGCCAATCCAGCTCATCCTTGCTCTATAAATAGCAATTGGATGTGCAGGATCAGTCCAAGTAGTTTTAATTACATTTTCCATTGATCAATTTCTGTAAAGGATCAAGAACACATTTTCCCGCCTTTTTCATATTCAAACTTTCTTCATCTTCTTCGTTATGAAATTTTCTGGTTTGTTAATTGTTCTTGATAGTTTCTATCATTTTTGTTCTTGTTAAACTGAAATTCAACATATAATAAACACAGCAGCCACAACGTCTCGCTGGCACTGCTATACGCTTCAAAACGGTTACATCATCACCTTCGTCCATGGCATGTCCGAGGCGATAATTGTTCTTGAAATTGGAACTTTGGATCAACGAATACCATTTTTAGAAACGCATTTGAATCGGAGAAGGGATAGCACCGGAAATCTCAATAAGATCTCCAAAATCAAGTCTTCGAACAGATACATAATGAAGCAGAAAGGAGATAGGAGAAAGGAGTTCGCTCTAGCTATCCTATAGATTAGGAACCTCGACTTGCGATTTAATGTTTTGTGAAACTGATAATTTTATTTGGAAGTATGAAATAGTGGATATATACGATAGGCAGTTATCCATGGCTTCTCTTGAGAAATTTAAACTCTAATTTCAAACGAAAATTTTAAGATGGCCTTATAACTAGTTTGTCAGAAAAACAAAAAAAAAAAAAAAAAAAAAAAACAAAAACAAAAACCTAATTGTTAAGAAATATATCTATTATTTCGATTGATTTACGTAGATTTCAGATTCATTCAATATTATTGTGTTTACATTGCAATCCCTACTATATATAACCAATGAAATAATATACAAGCAATTTTCCTTTCTTCCATAATGTGTTTCGTCTTGTTTTTCTTCTTTTATTTTCTCTTAATCTTTTAACACGTTATCAGCACGAGTCTCTACAATCGAGATAACTCTTGATGTTTTACCCGGCCAAACCTAAACCACAATTGTGAAGGGAAGTATTGACGTTTATCTGTTTTTCGTTAAGCTTATGTATATCGATTCACAGAAAAATGGATGTATTATATTACTACTTAAGAACTGAAGCTGATGCAAAAAAAAGATTTACTGAAGCATATTTTTATATCTATGTAATGACTATATTAAAAGCATTACATTCATCATCTTACAGAAGATATATAATTTTATTTGATTCCTTGATTTATTTATAGGAAATACTACGGTCCAGTCAGTATAGAAAAACTGGACCGTACCGTTTATCGTTGGATTAACATTAAAATAATATGAACAGTTAGATTGATGTGATGCATTTCCTTATTAGTTAGAGAGTGGCTACGGTCCAGTTTATTAATGGTCCAGTTTTTAATATCTACCGTTAAAAATATATGAAAATAATTATATTCATCGGATCATTTTTTTAACCCACCATAGCTAATATGCACTTTAACACATATAATCAATTATTTTTGCTTGCTAAACCTTTAAACGTTGTTCTTTTGCTGTGTATTTGTATTTTTTTATTTAAAGTTGATGAGTTTAACAGAATATCTGATGCCAGAAAGAAGGTCGCCACCATGAAGAAGGTCGCCACCATGAAGGAAATACTACGGTCCAGTCAGTATTTTTTTTTTTTTATACTGACTGGACCGTAGCATTTCCTTGTGCACCATAAAAAAATAACTTACGTTGGAAAAAAACAAAAAACAAAACAAACATGCAACAATGAACAAGAACATCGCCAGCTTTATAAAGGCCTCTGTCGTCTTTTTCCGGATTAAGGCCTGCAATTTTTTATTTTTTAGAATCAATTGACTAAAGTCATTTTTTTATTGAGTTTTTTTTTTTAAATTTTATTTTATGGAATTGATCGACCAAACTGTGTTGTTCATGTATCTGCTTGATCTTCCTACATCTCCGGTCATCAACTATGAATTGCATCAAACGTAGTGGTTAATTTCATACAAATTGTGATATGTCTTGAAGAATCGATTTTAGGATTTGGTTTTTAGCGATCGGCCACAATCATCGATCGGAGGAGCGATCAAAGAAAAATTTGTCGGCTTTGATTGATGGTCGACAATGAAACAGATGACTTGCTCTTGAGGAAAAGAGAATCGATTTGGTGATGATCAGTATAAAATATAAAAGAAACGATTATAATGGAATTTAGTTTTGTTATAATAAAAAAAGGCAAAAAAGTCGGGTTGCTTAAAAAAAAAGGCAAAAATGTCGAGTCGGTGATGATGATCAACAATATAAAAATATACGATTGAATGATCAGTTAATTTGTTAATTTTTTTAGGCAAAAAAAGTTAAAAATTTTAGTAGGTTAAAAGAATTGATTAGGTGTGTTAAAGAACACATTATTTAAGGTGTATTAAAAAAATGATCTGACGCGTATAATCATTTATGTACACGTTCAACGGTAGAGATTAAAAACTGAACCATTTTGAACTGGACTGTAGCCGCTCTCTTTATTTATTGTCTCTCTATGGGTCCGGAAATATATACCAATCGATACATGTTATTCCATTTTTCAACTTTGCAGATGGATATCCTGTCTTGATTTTAGTATATCTTCCAGATTTACAAGGATCAATTAACAGCAAGCCAATGAAGCACACCGAAAAAAAGGTGGTATACTGAAAAATGATTACCTAATTTTGGATCGGAATTCCCTATGCTAGATCTGAGGTAAATAATAAGGTACAAATTTGCTTTGCCTCGATGAGATCTATTTTCTCTTGATCTATCTCTTCTTCCAATTTTTGGCGCAGATCGAGGGTTTCGAATTCAACCCATCTGGAGGCTTAGCCTTCCCCAAACCTTTCTCTGTAAGCTTGGCTTGTATGCGGTGGTGGTGGCTAGATTTGTGGTTGTCTTGAATGGTTCTGGAGTGGATCGGTTTTTCAGCTCTGTGTCTCCGGCGGCTAGGTTGCCATGTCCGATTAACCTTCGTCGCTTTCCGTTAGTTTTTTTATTTTGTTGGAAGGAAAAGCTTTTCTTTCGGGCTCTTTTCAATTCAGTGATGGCTTGCAGGGGCGCGTGGGTGGCGTGGTAATTTTCCGGCGGTGGTACCATGGAAGAAGAATAATTTTAAAATAAAAAAAATATAAAATTGTTGAATTAGTATGTTTCAGCTTTCTAGTTTGTTTTTTGTGTTTGTTGAGTAATAGATTGCCCAAGGGGAACCATGTGTCTGAACGTCATTTCTTTCGGTGAACTTGAGAACCTTTTCTCTTTTGTTCAGCACCTTCTTTTCAATCTATTACTAATTTTGTTTTATTGTAATCTCGGTTTGTGTAGGATTTTTTGTCCGGATTTTGGCTGCTTTGTAGTACGGCTTTTGGCCGCGTTGTAGTGCGGCATTAGGCCGCGTTTGTAGTGCTATTTCAGGGGATTTTCCCTGATCTACCACTGCTTTCTATGTGATTTTGTGGATATACCACCCAAGACAAAAAAAAATTGGGACGCGATTTTCTGCCATTTTTTTTTCACAAATGTGCACGATCTTAAGGTCCTCAAATCTCCTATTGGGTTCCCCTTCCCAATTAGGGTTTAGTTTGGTTCCAAAAACACCTAAAACGCGAAAATGGGAGTGGTATTTCGATAACAAAGTGGTATGCCCACATTTCCCCCTTCTCAAAAGTGGTATATTAATAAATCCCCCGCTATTTCAGGCCGCGTTGTAGTCTAGCTCTGACTAGTTTTTGTTGCATATATTTATAAAACTTTCGTCTTCGATGGAAAAAAACCTTAGTATAATCAATTCAGATTAAAAGATAAGGATAAAAATTCGAGATAACATAATAATAAACAGGTGTAATTCAAAACATTAAATTAAGAACGTCAATGATTTAGACATAACAAATAAAATAACATATTTTTGCATAATTGATTATGATAAATCTATATCTTTCAAACTAAATTTAACATCAAGATCAATAATGTAACCGTGTATAGTTTTTTTAATTGTTGTATCTGGATGATTCTAAGAGCATACATACATGCTCTCTTTTTTGGGCTTCAATAATTGCCACATCATAAAAATAGACACCTTATGAAAAAACAAAAATATGTAATGGCTTTATTTTTATGTTTTTTCTTTCCAAAACTTCTCCCTTCCCGTTGGTGCAGAGAAGCCAAGGGGGAGACAAAGAATGTCTCGATCTCTCATTCATATTACTAAGTCATTACGTACATTTTCTCTGTCACTATCCAATAAATGACTTGACCCATTCTCCACGTCATATTCAGAAGTCTTTTTTGGTTCCAACCATTACTATTGCCCTAACAATTTAACCATCTAATGATTGCAGGTTCTGGGACACTAGTGCATTGTTCAATCAACTCATATTCAAATAAAAGCATCCAAACATCTTCGATTCTTGCCAGCATTGCAGAAGAAAGTAATAGATTTGTTTAAGATTCTTGCAAATTTTATTAAAAAAAACCAAATTACAAATAAGATTGATGGATAAACCAACGAAAGAAACATGATCGATCCTCACTCTTAAAAACCAAAAGTTTATAGTTACAGCTTGATGGAAACAAGACTTTCATTGCAAGTTTCAACATCTACTTCCACCTGGCATGGACCGTATGGTTGATATACTTCACCTTTCGAAAGATCATAACAAATCAGATTCCGATTATTCGTCGTGGCTTGAAATACAAGTTTATCTCTTCTCCAAAAACACAACGGTCTTACGATTTCTGGTAAAGCCTTTATCGAATACTGCTTAGTCCAAGATTCCGTGACACCATATTCTTTCATCACCCATACGTCCATCAATTGCGGTCCTGAGAAACGGTTATCTCTATATTTTAATAATCGATCCGTATAAGCCACCAACGCAATGGTCGATCTTTCAACGTTGAAAAGTTTATAAACTATCTTGGACTGATCATAATCTTTCAAGGCATGAGGTAACCGAATCTCTCCAAATAACTCATTAGTCGAGGTTAAAGCGAGTACCGGTTTTTCCGTCACCAACCAATGGACGGATCCATGGGAGAAGACACAAGGCTGAGGGTCACGATCCCACCCTAAAAAGTATTTATTCTCTGTACCATTTTCAGAATCTTCATAATACTCGGACACAAATGCAGGCAACTCACCCGATATTGTCCATGTGTTGGTGCTTAGACGGTATACTAAACCTATGTGTTCGTGTTGATGATGATAAAGATAACGACCTTTTTTAAGAACAGTTACTATTCTGACCACCTTATAATCATTAGTAGCAACATCGAATCCGAACCCGAGCCCTTGTGTGTAGCAATTTAAATCAAAAACCTGGTCGGAGAGTTTTCGTAGTTCTCTAATAGAAGGATTAAATAGAGTTATACTAAACCATTTGTCTGCAACAACACAAAGTATGCCATTAACATGATTGATAACCGTCATCCTCCCATTGGGGAAATGACCTGATACAGGAAAATAATTTCCAGTTTTTGAAACGGAAAGGGCGAGGAGGAGGGAATCGTAATCACCATAACAACTCCTAGAAACAAAAGCCTTATAAGAAGTAGAGCATTCACAACGACTCAAAACGATTAGATCATCACCTTCGTCCATGGCATGTCTGAGGGCCAGATAATTATCACTGAAAGTGGAACTTTTGATCAGCGAACACCATTTTTTTACAAACGCATTTGAATCGGATATCTCCGGCAATCTCAATAAGATCCCCAAAATCAAGTCTTCGGGCAGATACATAATGGAGAACAGAGGAGAAACCAGTTCGTTCGATCGTGTGAAACTGAAAATTTTATTCAGGGAGAAAGAAGTACTACTATGAAATAGGGGATATGCACGGCGCAACTATATATATTGTTTACCAACCCTAAAAACCCATATTATTTTATTAGTTAATGACCTAAAAATAAAAACAAGGAGAAACTTTAGCCTGGAGAACTGGTTACAAAAATCACGCCTTATTTTATGCGTAAACATAAATAATTTTTTTCACCAATAAATAAAAAGAGCTTTCAAAATTATTTTAACAATACTACATATTCATGTCAAAATTATATAAAAAAAAATAAATCAATATTGCCAATCAATTTTTACTACTTTCAATTTATTATATGAACACATCTCCACCTCTCATTAACAATCTAAAAAAACACCTCTCATTAACAATCTGTTGAAAGAAGACGTAAAAACATTACTAATTAATTGTTGCTCCTGTAATCAAAGATTAAATTAAAAAGACCCCAAAATCAATCAACTCATATTCAAATAAAAGCTTCTTGCTATGAATTAAGTTCTTGAGAAGTTTAAGAAAATACTTCAGTTCCTTAAAACTTTCCAAATTTTATATGCAAGCAAATCTTAATACCTCATTACAACTAATGAAAATGAAAAGGCAATTATTTTATTAAAGAAACCAAATTACAAATAAGATTGGTGGATAAAACAAACTCACTCACATGATCCTCACTCTTATTTAATTAGCTTAGGAAAGAAAAACAAAAGGTTATAGTTACTGGATGGAAACAAGACTTTCATTGCAAGTTTCAACACTTACTCCCATCAGGTATGGTTGATATACTTCATCTTTCGAAAGATCATAACAAATCAAATTCCCATTCGTCCCTCGGAATACAAGTTTATCTTTTCTCCAAAAACACCACGGTCTTACTATTTCTGGTAAAGTGCTTATCAAATACTGCTTAGTCCAAGCTTCCATGACACCATATTCTTTCATCACCCATACATCCACCAATTGCGGTCTTGAGAAGCGGTTAACATCATAATCTAATGGATCCGTAAAATTTACTTCTTTTATCAAACGAACATGCTCAAACTTGTTCGTGTACTAAACAAACTCAAACATCTAATACTAGTTTCGACTCGACTCAGATTGGCTCGTTTATTCCTACAGAGGTAAATCAAATGAAATAATAGCTTTTTTTTTTTGTTGTTGGAGAAAATGAAATAATAGTTAAGGGTTCTAAATAGATCAGTTAAAAGTTTAAGTATGTAGATTGATAAGAAAAATATATATGCTTTAAAATTGGACTAAAGTTGTAAATTTGCAAGATTTGGTAGTATGATGTTTGATTATCGCGTCGTATTTTTTATTTTATTTTTATTTTATGTATTTAGAATTGATATTCTATACCCTAACGAGCCAAATCAAATTTATTTTTATAAATGGGCCGCTTTTGAACAAAATTTTTTGTTCGTTTATTAAACAAACATTCGCGAACAAGTTCATGACCTTTAACAAACCAAGGTTGAACATGTTTTTTTGTGTTTATTAACGGACAATCACGAACAAGCTCGTGACCAAAACGAACACAAATTTGAACAACAATTATCCGGCTCGGCTCAGCTCGTTAACAATTCAAAAACAGGCACTACCATTCGGTCACAACTGGTAACAATAAAGCTTTTGTACGCCAACAATAAAGCTTTTGTACGTATACAATAAAACATTTTATATGCGGGTGAAATGTTTTACTGTAGACGTAAAGGTATACCTTACATACCAACAAAGTTAGTTCCTCCACTAACTCTAGTATCATTCCCTAAAATTGAAGTCCCTGCACCAATCAATACCCCATCACCAATCTTAGGGTGTCTATCTCCAGACACCTTACCTGTCCCACCAAGTGTCACATTATGCAAAATCGAAACGTTGTTTCCGATCACCGCCGTCTCTCCGACCACAAGTCCGGTGGCGTGATCTAGCATGATTCCGCTACCCAATTTTGCTCCGGGATGAATATCAACAGCAAATACTTCAGATACTCTATTTTGTAACAAAAGGGCTAAGCTTTTTCTAATGTTTTACCATAATTTATGCCCTATCCTATGTGCTTGGCAAGCTAAAAGACGTAGCTAATGCAAGCAGGGTCTCTTTCTTTAATTGCTCTTAAATCATCTAATGCAGCTCTGATAATTTCTGGGTTTTCTAAAAAACAAATAAGAATAAATCGTAGAGCGTACCACAGGAAAGAGTGCAATTGCTTAGCTTTACGGAAAGATGATTTGCTAAAGCTTTTTCAAATGAATTGTGTGCTAAAATTGAATTGAAATAGTAGTTTGATAAGATGGGTCTTGCTTGAACATCGACATGGCTTCATCATTCAAGCCCATAAAGCATCAATTCTTCCTCTGGATGGTTGATTAGCTTTTGTGAGTGACGACAAAGTTATATAATTTTAGCAATATTAGAGTATCGCCAACAATAAAGCTTTTGTACGCCACGTCACACATCTATAAACCTATTCTCTATAAACATTTTTATCACAATCATAAAACTTTTTACACTGTCACGTCATCATCTTATAAACCTTTTCATAAACCTTTTACAACTTTACAAAAACCTTTTATAACTTTATAATATGGACCCACTACACAATTATTTTATATTTCCAAGTTACAATTTTGGTCCTCAAACTAGATACATTTTTCGATTTTGGTCCTGATTTTTCTCCGGCGACAATTTTAGTCCGGTAAGTGGTCTTTTGTTTTTGCAAAAATAGTCTTGAACGCCGGAAAGACCACTTACAGGACTAAAATTGTCGCCGGAAAAGACCAATTTTAGTCTTGTAAGTGGTCTTTCCGGCGTTCAAGACTATTTTTGCAAAAAAAAAAGACCACTTACAGGACTACAATTGTCGTCGGAGAAAAACCAGGACCAAAATAAAAAAACGTGTCTAGTTAGAGGGCCAAAATTGTAATTTAGCCCAAAACTCTTATAATAAACACAATGTGACCACAACGTTTATTTGACCGCTTGCTATACGCTTCAAAGCGGTTACATTGTCACCTTCGTCCATGGCATGTCCGAGTGCTAGATAATTGTTCTTGAAATTGGAACTTTGGACCAATGAATACCATTTTTAGAAACACATTTGAATCGGAGAAGGATAGCACCGGCAATCTCAATATGATCTCCAAAATCAAGTCTTGACAGATACATAATGCACAAAGGAGAAAGCGATTCGCTCTGGCTATCTATTGTATAGATTAGGAACCTCGGCTCGACTTAATTGTGATTTAATGTTTTAAGAAAACAGATAATTTTATTTGGAAGCATGAAATAGTGGATGACGATACGGGGTTTCACTCCCTCCACGTGTCGTCTATCGGTTGGTCATCACACTATAAATAACATCAGTATATTCATGTCGATGCCCAGGCTCGAGGCCAAGGCCTTCACATCAAAGCCAGGCTACGACTATCGATTATCGAGTATCGGCGATGTAGGGCGTTCGGTCCGCACCCGGTAACAATGTAGGGCGGTGATCCCGAGTCGATAACGCGGTCGGTATATCGACATCAAGGATGAAGTCCGCATCGACTTACTAAGCCCATTAATAGCAATAGCTTGGGCAAGGGTCAAGGCCCATTTAAGGGTAAAGGTGACAATAACATAAGCCGACTTAACCTTAGGGTTTAGGCAAGTGTTGTCATTATAAATACCCCATTCCGGGAACTACGTAAGGCTTGATTCTGGAATTTAACGAGATCGTAGGCAATCCAAGATTCGATCTTGGACTCGGCCGCATATACACAAAATCCACCCCTCATTCCTCTTTTTGGCATTAGGGTTCTTGTGTGTTCATCACTAGATTAAATTAGGGCTCAAATCATCAAGGTGACTCAATTTGTCATCGTCATTGGCGCTTAGAAGGAGGGCCTTCTATTGATTGAATACGCAAAAACACGATGCCTCCCAAAAAAACACATCAAAAGCGCATCAAAGGCGGTCGATCAAAGCTCCCGGATGAGCAGGCCAATCGATCCTGATATGCAAGGGATGAAGATCCCGCCTTGGATCTTATTCAACACGATCCTCGCGCGAAAACAGGGGAAAAGATCCGGTTTTGAATCTTGTCCGGAGACCCACCAACGAGAAAAAAGCAAGCCCTTGCTCCGAATATCGGCGCTTGCGGTCGGTTAGCGAGGGCAAATTTGGAGGTAATGTCGGAGATAATCGCCGAGGCGATTCTGGCGGAAAGCGAGCGAGACGCAGCCGCTAAAAGAAGCTATAGCGGAAGGCGGCGAGAAAGATGTAATGGACAAGCCTAAGCGAGACTCACGGGGATGAAATAAGCGCATCATCTAGCTCGGTGGAAAGGAAGAGGCGTGAGATTCACCAAAAACACCAGAGAGGGATGATGATGGCGCCCAGGAGGAGTTGAATGCAATTTTGGGAAAGAATCGAGGTTTCTTTGTGGCTCGAGTCTCCGCTTCACGAAGGAGATCAAAGCTTTCCTAAACCAGGGGTTTAAGATACGAAAATAGAACCTTATGATGGCACCACCGATCCGGAGGACCATCTCCATAGGTATCTATCGCAAATGAGATTGGATGGGGCACCCGATGCAATGCGTTGTCGGGCATTCGAGGCGTTACTCGTAGGTCGGCGAGAGAATGGTTCACAAAGCTACGACCGGTCGATCTCGATTCGCCATGCTCGCTCGAAAGTTCGAGACGCAGCGTTTATAGTCAACAAGAAGTTTCATCGGCGCCCGCACCTCGTGAGCGTGAGGCGACAAAAGATGAAACAATGATGGAATACGAAGAGGTTTAATCTCGAGGCCATGCAGGTCAGGGCCTTGAGATGACCGACTTACGATCACATCGTTTGTAGAAATTGCGTAACACTAAGTTATATATGAAGTTGAGCGAGATGTTCCCGTATACCATGGGCGAATCGTCAACGTGGTGCATCGATTACATCAAGGGAAGAAGCGGTCGCGAAGGCACACCCAATCCGGCTGGATGGAATCCAAGAAAGACACTCGAGTCGAGCAGAATCGAGTCAAGAGCGGGATGTTGAGAGTAAGCCGTCGATTTGGGACCGTATCGACACACCCACCTCGACCGTGGGGGCAGAAGGACCCTCACGTGATAAGGACTTTATCCGCTCAATCGACCTCGATCGGAGGTGTTGTCAATTATGCTTTCAAAAAACTTGGCGAGAAACCGCCACCGTTGAAAAAACCTCGAGAGAAGAGGAACATAAAGCAAATATTGTGATTTTCATGAAGACATAGGTCATACAGCAGGTAGGATCGACACGAAGAGAGATATCGGCGTCTGCATTCGGGAAGGAAAGCTAGGCGAAGTTGTTGGCGGATCTCGATATGATGGTCCCGGGCGTGGAGAGTTTAAGAGGAAAAACCCGACCAAGATAGGAACCGAGGTCGAGATACCCAAAGACGAAGGATCGGTCACCTCGGAGAATCGATCCCAGTCGAAGAAGGAAACAACAGAGATAACTTTGGTCGGGATAGATGCGAAGAAAATCGACACTGTAAACTATGTCAATACAATCTTTGGTCGGATGAAGGTGATAAGGATCGGACCAGGAAGAGCGGTGGTAGCTCGAGAGGCGCAAGCGGCTTCAATTCACGACAAGTCGGATATGGCCCTCGAGATGATATCCCCAAGTCGAGTCATAGCGAAGGTTTAGTTATTGAGGCGATTATTAGCCGAGCCCGTGTATCGAGTGCGTATCGATAACGGGAGTGCGATGAACATCATATATCACTCGGCGTTTCAAGCGATGAAGTTGAAAGAAGGATCTAGCCCCATAGCATCTCCCTGTTCGGATTCACGGGCAAGCGATCCATCCCGTGGGCTCGATAAAATTACTCACGACAATTGGAGGCGGGAGAAAGGACGGACACTTGAATTAAACTATGTGGTGGTCAAGGCTCCTCTGCGTACAATGTTATCCTAGGGCGACCAGCGCTCTTCGACCTTCGGGCTATAATTTCAACATTCCATAATAGCATGAAGTTTCCCACTAGGAGCAGTTCCCACGAGGTAAAGGGAGATGTTGAAGTCGCTCGGAGTTGTAACTCTGTGGTCATGAATGGGAAGATGGCGGTTCAACAAGTTTTAGTCGAGGCGATTCGGAGGAAGAAGAGGAGAAGAGTTGGGTCTCCGGTGATGCGATTGAAAGCGTCCGACTCAGGAAGGAGAGGGCGATCAATGCGTACAAGTCGGGATTTGGATCCCGAGAGAAAGAAAAGCGACTCTTGGTTAAGCTTCTAATCGAGTTGAGAGACATCTTTGCACGGAAAGCCACCGACATGCGGGGTTACCTACCGACATCGCGGTTCATAAGCTTGAGATTGACCAGGCTAAAAAGCGATCAAAGCGAAGAAGAGGAATTTTGCGTCCGGCGACTTGAAGCTATAGAGTTGGAAGTCGGCAAGCTATTGGCGGCCCGGATCGTGAGAGAGGTATTCTACCCAGAGTGGCTAGCTAACCCGGTATTAGTCAAAAGCCCGATGGCGGTTGGCGCAGTGTGTGTGGACTTCACGAGATCTAAACAAAGCATGTCCAAAAGATTCATATCCGCTACCTAAAATCGACGAGTTAGTAGACTCGACCATCGATTTTGAAGTTTTTGGTTTTTAGATGCGTATAAAGGATACCACGAGATTCTAATGGACCTCGAGGCGGCGGAGAAAAAAGATTTATCACGAGTTCGGCACCTTCCACATGTGTGACCATGCCATTTGGATTAAAGAATCTTTGGGGCAACATACCAGAGAAGCGATCAATAAGATATTTGCAAGGCAAATTGGTAGATGCATGGAAGTTTATGTAGAGCGACTTGCTTATCAAGAGTCGATCTATGAGCGATGCACTGGTCGATGCTCGAGAGGTTTTGAAGTGTTGAGAGAAACACGAGATGAGATTAAACCCGAAGAAGTGCACTTTTGGAGTTAGGTCGGGTAAGTTCTTGGGCTATATGATCTCGAAGGGCGGGATTGAGCAAACCGGATAAAATTGACACATTGAAGAATATGCCCGCACCTCGAAATGTAAAGGAAGTGCAGAGACTCACGGGTAGAATGGCGGCCCTCAGCAGATTTCTATCGAGATCGGCCAGGCGTGCACTACCATTTTCAAGATACTCCGAAGGCCGATCCTTTTCATTGGGATGATGAATGTCAGACGACCTTTGAAGAGTTGAAGACTTATTTGTCGAGTTACCTACCCTCACTTCTCCTCGAGAAGGAAAAGTTGTTAGTTTATTTGGCGGTATCGAGGAGGCGATGAGTGCGGTCCTAGTCGAGAAGGGTACATGGCCAAGTGCCAATCTACTTTGTCGACAAGGCTTTGCATGGCCCGAGGTCCGATACTCGCCGGCCGAGAAGTTAGCATTATGTCTCGTTCACGCCTCGAGAAAGTTGAGGCCCTATTTTCAAGCTCATCCCGTTGTGGTAGTCAGCGACCAACCACTAAAGCAAATATTGGCAAAACCCGACACCTCGGTCGGTTGGCAAAGTGGGTGATTGAAATGGCCCGATGTGATATCGAGTTCGTCCCTCGAGCTGCGATAAAAGCACGAGCTTTGGCGATTTTTTTGGTGAAGGGATCTCCGTCCAACTCGATCGGGAAAAGCAAGTCCCGGAGGAAAATGGACTCTTCAAGTCGATGGATCATCGAGCAAGGAGGCGGGGCGGCGGGGCTCATACGGTAAGCCAAGGCGAGAATTCCCTACGCCCTTCGATTCGACTTTAAAGCAACGAACAATGAAGCCGAGTATGAGGCTATGATTCTTGGTTTAAAGCTTGCCTTAAAGTGGGTGTCGAAGATTTGTCGGTTCTGATGACTCACGATTAGTGGTCAATCATGTGAAAGGGAGTATGAGGCTAAGGAAGAGACCATGAAGAATTACTTAGCGATTGTCCAAAGCCTCATACCAAAATTCAAAGCGGTTCAATTCGACGGGTTTCCCGAAGTCGAGAACAAGAGAGCGATGCGCTCTCGAAGTTGGCCTCAAACTTCATGTCAAGTAAGAAGGTTCTAGTCGAGTTCTTGACCGATAGGAGTTACATCGAGGCGAGAGGCCCGACCGATTACTCGGCCAGGCCACATGGATGGACTCGATCGCCTTTATCTAAAAGACGGAATACTACCGGTGATAAAGTGCAAGCCAGAAAGTTCGACTTGATCCACTCGGTATCGTTCTTCGACGACATCCTTTATCGGAAATCCTTTGTAAATCCATGGTTAAAATGTGTCTCTGAAAATGAGGCGAATATCTCTTGGAGGAAATTCATAGAGAGCGTGTGGAAATCAACGTGGAGCTAGAATGTTAGCTCGAAAATGTAAGTTAGTTTGGGTATTTTTGGCCGTCGATGCAACGAGGCGCAAACAATCTTGTCCAAAAATGCAACACTTGTCGATTCATGATAATATCTCCCACCAACAAGCGCAAGACATGAATGTCATCTCGTCGACATGGCCATTTGATCGATGGGGAGTCGATATCGTGGGACCCTACCTCGAGCTCCGGGAAATCTTAAATATGTGGTCGTTCTTTGTGGATTATTTCACGAAATGGGTGAAGCTAAGGCTATACCCGACATCAAAGCTGCAACCATCAAAAATTCTTGTGGAGTCGACATTTTGTGCGGATATGGGATCCCACTAGGCTCGATCTCGGATAACGGCACCCAGTTCGAAGATCGTAAAGTTAAAGAATGGTGTAGTGAATACCATATCGACCAGCGATTCACCTCGGTTGCTCATCCACAAGCAAACGGTCAAGTCGAGCAAACTAATCGACAGATCAAGCTGGGCCTAAAAAAGAGACTAGAAGCGGAAGGTCGAGATTGGGCGATTCAACTTCCGAGCATCCTATGGTCGTATAGGGCGACTCTAATTCATCAACGGAAACTCCTTTCTCTTTGGTGTATGGTTGTGAAGCGGTGATACCCGCCGAGATCGGAGTTCCATCCCTCGAGTTACGGCATACAATGTTGAGGCTAATGATCCCGAACTCCGGCGCGAAAGGGGCGGTGTCGAGCGAAGAGAGATAGCCTCGGCCCGAATGGCAAGGTATAAGCGAGAAGATCTCTCGATATTACAACTCGAGGGTCGAGACATCGATACTTCAAGGTTGGGGATCTAGTTCTAAGGAAGAATGAAGCAAGTCGACAAGAGCGGCCGAAAAATTAACCCCGGTTGGGAAGGACCTTATCGGATCACGAAAGTCCACCCCAAAGGGTCTTATCAACTTGTCGAGGCGGATGGGACTCACGTTCCTCGACATTGGCATGCCAACAATCTGAGGAAGTATTATATGCGAGATAAGCTTTTATGAACTTTTATTTACTTTTGATGTTAAATCTTGTAATAAGTCCATGTGACAATCTATGACATTCTAATAAAAGTATGCTTTCTCGAGATGTTTTTGTGTTTGTTAGGATTTATAGCCAAAAGCGATACAAGTCAATGTGATGTGAAAAAGTTAAAGGCAAAATAATCAACAACCAATAGAAATCCATGAGTCGGAAATCTAGATAAGCCAAACCAAAGTTAGCCTAATGGGCGGCGAATGCAAAGGCATAAAGGCAGTTCGCATGGTCGGGCCAAAGGTCCAAGCTAAAAGCGAGCGAGCTCAAAAGGCAAACAAGGCTTAAGCAAAGGGCGGTTCGCATAGTCGGGCCACTGTCCAAGTCGAAAGCCAAAGCGAGCCCAGAGGCGAAAAAGCCTAGACAAAGGGCGGTTCGCATAGTCGGGCCACTGTTCCGATTGAAGGTCGAAAAAGCCTAAAAGGCAAAAAGACCTAAAACCGAGGCGATTTATATTAAAATGCTCATTAAAAGGTCAAATAAGTCTAATGGGCAAAAGACTAAGGCAAGCAAGTCGATCTCAAGTGAAATAAGAACCAAGGGTTCATAATACACTTGGGGGGCAACACAACACTAACAACAAATAAAGTGAATAGCGAGTAGCGCAGCAGAGCCGAGAGCTCGACAAGCAAAAGACTAAGAAACATCGGGACACAAGCAAAGTCAAGTCAAGAAAGATGTCAAAATCAGTTAAAATTCAAGATAAAGTCATTACAAAACAAGGCCAGGTCGAAAAGACCAGCCAAAGTTAAAATAAATGTTATTACAAATCAGAAGTTTGAATAGAGAAAGAAGATATAAAAAACATCAAGATCAGGGGTCGGCTTCCGGAGTCGGCTCAGTTGTGGCAAGGGTCGGATCGGCGACGGTCGGATTGGCAGCAGGAGCAGAAGTAGGAGGAGCATACTTTATAGCCAGGGACTCTCCCTGCTGAAACTCCTCGAAGTACTGATCATACAGCTTCTCTGAGTCGCGATTATAGAACATAGGCGTTTGGAGAGTCGATATGTCGAAGCTCGGAATGACCTCCTTCATTTGATCCACGGCCAGCGTATATCCACCCATCATCGAAGCCCGCATAATCACTTCTAGATCATCTTCAAGGTTGGATGACTTGCGATACTCCATGATGGCCTCAGTCTTAGCCTCTTCGACCTGCGCATGCGCTCGATATAGTTCAGCCTGTAGCGCGTCTCGATCTTGGCGAGCCTTCATTGCTTCTTCATCTGTAGCTTTCTGACACTGCTGCAGCTTCTCATAGTCTTGAGCCAGCTTGAGCAGCTCTCGACCCTGATCTTGCCTTTCATCTCGCACTCGGTCTAGCTCCTTCTCGGTAGTGGCCAACTTTGCTTCAGCAGCCACCAACCTGCCTTGCAACTTCTCGAGCTCGGCGACCGAGTTTTGCTTCAACTCATTATATTGTTGCTCCAAAGCAGAGAGTGCGGCGTTTTTTGTGATGTTGTCTTGGAGTAACCTGCCGTTCTCCTTCTTGATCTCGTTCGCCGACTCTCCTGTTTTAGCCAGCCGTCGGGCAGCCTCCCGACCAACAAGGGTATGCTACAAAATAAAAGAACGACTTAGTAAATAAATAGGGCATGGACCTCAAGGAAAGCAAATATAAAAAGAAGGATCGACTTACGAGGCGATTCGACTTTCATGAGAACGTAAGACAAGTCTTTGTCCTCCACACCAGCATAATCATCAAAAACCCAGTCCACACCGATTCCTGACTCGGCAGTGGCCTCAGCAACCTTTTTCCTCTTTGCTTCTCGGAGCTGCTCCTTTACCACCTCAGCAACAGACGGCCTCTTCTTAGTTCGCGCCGCTTGCTCCTCGACATTAACTTCGACATTCGAGGTTAAATCGGCGAGCTCCTCCTCGTCTTCATCTCGAAGAGAGCCAAATCGGACGGTCACTTCGCCGGTGGATGAAATACCTCGATCGTTCAGCTCCGGCCAGGACGACTCAATCGCAGCAAGGTTTGTTCTGGGTGGAGGGGCACTCCCTCCTCGAGAGGAGGAAGGCATGCTGATCTCAGCCACTGGCAAGTCGGTAGTGGCCTGACCCTCGAGAGGAGGAGCAGCTACGACCGTCGACTCAGGAATGCGCTGAGGGTTGGTGACCCTGGAGAATTTGCCCACTGCAATATAGAAAAAAGACAAGTTAGTTCTAATCAACAAACAGCAAGTTATCGACTTACAAAGCAGCTAGTGTATAAAAGCAAGTAAACGTCCTACGATTCTCGTGATCGAGAGCGTTCGAGGCTCTCGTATGGCATTGGCCCGACTTCCTCCAAGTGAGCCGGTGTCTAGGAGACTCGGGTCTCAGTACACACCTCGAAGTTATGACCACTCGAGAGTCGAGCCTCGTGAGCCGGTTCCCTCCCAAGCTTGTCTTGTTTCCCTCTCTCGACCTCCATTGACCGATGTAGGGGTTATCTAGGCCATGACGGACAAAGAAAAATCGAGGTTTCCACTCCCCGTGAGAAGAAGGCCCCCTCGTAATGAACTCGTGGCGATTTGCTCTCCTCTGGAAGGAGTACCATAACTTGTCGGGTGTGGCAGCAATCTTGTAGTAGTGTCGGAACACGGGCACCGAAAAACATACCTGGGCCACTCGACACGCTATGATGAACCCCATCAGAGTTCTGACGCCATTCGGGGCGAGTTGAGACACGCTTATCTCATAATGGTGAAGGACCGCTTGAGCAATTTGGACCAGTGGAAACCTTAGTCCGCTTGCCGCTGATTTTAAATAAGCGATTGCAAAACCCTCTCAGGGGCTCGTCCCATGAATCGATCAGGGCTGATGGAGTCGAGATTCAAGCGGAGGATGAACTATGCCGTATTTCCCACAGATTTCAACAATATCCTCTGGAGTAAGTGTGCTAAGACACCACTTTTGCACCCTTTCCGTCCATCCTAGTTACTAGTTTTTGGGCAGGTTAGGGACGGGAGGAGAGGAAGCTACTGAGCTCTGAGTCTCCCGGAGAAGAGGATCGGAGATGACAGTGCCGGAGATTGACTACGAATGGGGTGTCACTACCCCTATCTCGATTGATCGCACTACTACTACTTGACATAGATAAATCAAAAGAAAAGATGAACAACACAGGAAAAAAGCTTACTTTTTGCGTTTGAAGATTTGGAGATTATGATAAGAGATAGCAAGCAAGTTGGCGTGACGTCTAACCTCTCTCCTTTTATATATGAAAGCAAAAGTTTGCAAATGATTTGAAGAGGCGTGAGTTATGGGGTTATAACCCCTGGAAATCGCGATTATCAAGGCAATGCCACGCGTCTTTTGCGGGATTCGGCGTTTAAGTGGGCTAGAAACCGCTCCACGTGGATGCTAGGCGATTAGGGTTATGAAAAGCGGGCTTTCTCCGCCCAAAGAAAAAGCCCAACTCAAGAGGCGATTCAAGTAATGAGACCGACCTCGGACAATGGAAGTCGCCTCTCAAGTCTCTGGGGCTTATGACGATACGGGGTTTCACTCCCTCCACGTGTCGTCTATCGGTTGGTCATCACACTATAAATAACATCAGTATATTCATGTCGATGCCCAGGCTCGAGGCCAAGGCCTTCACATCAAAGCCAGGCTACGACTATCGATTATCGAGTATCGAGCAGTGTAGGACGTTCGGTCCGCACCAGCTAGCAATGTAGGACAGTGATCCCCAGAGTCGATAACCGCAGGTCGGTATATCGACATCAAGGATAGAGTCCGCATCAGCTTACTAAGCCCATTAATAGCAATAGCTTGGGCAAGGGGTCAAGGCCCATTTAAGGGTAAATGTGACAATAACATAAGCCGACTTAACCTTAGGGTTTAGGCAAGTGTTGTCATTATAAATACCCCATTCCAGGAACTACGTAAGGCTTGATTCCTGGAATTTAACAGGATACGTAGGCAATCCAAGATTCAGTCTTGGACTCAGCCGCATACACAAGATCCACCCCCTCATTCCTCTTTTTGGCATTAGGGTTCTTGTGTGTTCATCACTAGATTAAATTAGGGCTCAAATCATCAAGATGACTCAATTTGTCATCGTCAGTGGATATACTATAGGTAGTTATCCATGGCGTCTCTTGAGAAATTTAAGCTCTAATTTCAAACGAAAATTTTAAGATGGCCTTATAACGTACTAGATTATTGTTTACAATCTGTCAATCTCTCAAAGCAAGTATGTTGTTTTACCAATCACAAAAAGCCACATTATTTTAATGGTTAATGGCCTAAAAATAGGTAGAATTTTAGGCCGGAGAATCGGTTCACGCCTTATTTTATCAGTAAACAAAAATTATTTTTTTTCAGCCATAAATAAAATTAAGAGCACATTATGTAACATATGTCTTTTTTTTTTTTTTAAGTGCAGACGGCTTAGTGGTGAAATTGGTATAAAGTTGGTGTGAGAGATTAATGCTCGAACTCCCGTTAGAAAATCCGAAAAGAAAACTTATGTTTTTTTGGAAAATAAAATAAAATAACGAGAGTGATATGCATTTTTTCTTTTACGGGAATCGAACTGAAATGCATAATATCATGGTAATTTTTATAGTAGTCATCAGTGAACACATCTCATCACATTAATGATTATGCTCATCTGTGTCAAATTCACAACCATTGAATTAGGTCAAAATTGAGTTTGATGGTCAATTGGCCACAAAAAAATTTGCATAATCTCATGGCTAATTGGGGATAAAGACAGATTGATTTTTCTCTCAAGTAATAATTCAACTTAACTGCTTTTAAGTTAATAAAGATAAGTGGAATAATTATTACCCAAATTACCTTTATTAAGTGTTTTTCTTGCTGAAAATGATTTTTTTCATTAACTTCCATACATTCATTTTGCCATTAATTTCCGTAAAACTTTTTCGAGGTTCTAGTTCTGTTTTCCGTTGATTTTGGAATCTTCATATCATCGGTTCCGTGAACGATTAATCCATATTTGGTGAAGAGATTATTGTTCTGTGATCGAAGATAAGACATTTTGGAGTCCATTTATTTTCTCATTTATCCCACATTGTTTCTATGCTAGATTTTATTAGGATTTTATTATTATTATTATTATTATTATTATTATCATTATTAGGTTTCTACTATACAGAAAAGTGTGAATGTGTTTACCACAAAAAAATGTTTCTCCAAATTTGAATATTTAATCAATTAGTTTTAATGTTCATCTTTATCTCTCTCTATATATATATCATCGTCAAGATCCTTGAATTATTATTTATTAAATAATCATTATTTTTTGGTCGTGAATAATCATTATTAATTAATTAAAATAGTAAGATGAAATTTAAAAAAATAAAAAATAAAAAAAAAAAATCATTTATTGATTATTCACTATTTAATAAATAAATCATTAACAATTAATTAAATTTTCAAAGAAAAAAATAATATACCTTTATTGATTATTGATATTAATTAAAAACCGAAAATTTTAATAATCAAAATCCTTGATTATAAGTTTTCCCGAAAAAACAAAAATCAATTAAAAATTCCTTGATTAATTATTTATAATAAACTAAAATAATTATTAATACAAATCAACTAAAAAACCAATAATAATTATTACTACGAAAACCAATTTAAATTATTAGTACGAAAATCAAATTAAAAACCGAAAATGTTTATCATCGTACATTAGCAATTAAGTTAAACGAAACAAATACAGACTTAACTATAAACAAATACATATTTAACTCTCTCAATAGCTATTGAAAATCCGGAAACATAAAACAATATGGTGAAAGACACATTATCCACCAAAGGCAAAGGTAACACATTGTATCTCCTTTCGACCAATATTCGGATGTGTATTTTTTTTCTTTAATTTTACAATATAGTTAAACACAAAATAAAATTTGCATCATACACAAGTGGAATGAAAAGTATCTTATTATTTTTCATTAACATCTTCACTATTATGGCTTTATTGGTATATTGTGCATGTTTTTTTGTGAATGTAAAGAAGACGATGTGCATAGACTAGAAGTTAAAAAAAGAAAATATTCTCAGCTAATTAACAATGATGAACGATGCAATAAGATTAGAAGTGTCGTGGAAACTAGAAGAAAAAGATAAGCTGGATTCAAGATTGAGTTTGATTATCATTGAGCACCATAAAATTTACATAATATCATAGCTAATTAATTGCGGATAAAGCTCTCAGTTAATAATTCAACTCAAGTGTTTTTAAGTTAATAAGGACAAGTGGAATAATTATTACCCAAATTACCTTTATTAAGTGTTTTTCTTGCTGAATATGTTTTTATCATTAAGTCCACCTTGATAATCAAAAATCCCTTCCGACCCATTTTGTTTCTCATGGTGTGAAGAATCTCTTGTGCCACAGTAATGCTATCGGAAGTCTGCCTACTAGGAATGAATGCATTTTACGGTTGTCAATGAATTTTCCAATGATTTTAGTTATGAGCTTGGCCGTCAAAGAGTGGCATCATCTATAGTGACCCATTGGAATCTTTAGGTACAAAATCTTATTCTTGCCTTGTCTTCGAATGGTAGATGGGTGAAAATATCTAGTGTTCCACTCTCCATTTTCGATCCAATCCAAGCGTGATTTTCGAAACCAATAAATCTCTTCTTGTGATAAAATCTCATCATAAGCCCGAATCAACTCCTTGTTCAGTTTAGTGAGGATATTCGGTGGGGCTAGAGCATGTCCCGGCGAGACAGGACCAAAATTGTGAAAAAAGCCAACTCACAGGACTAAAGTTGTGATCGGAGTAAAAATATGAGTTTAAACTAAAAACGTGACAACTTACACAACTGAAGTTGCAATTTTGCCAAATTTGATACTATGATGTTTGAATATTACTTTGCACTTTGTTTTTATTTTTTTATTTTTTATTGGAAAATGATACGTGCACTACACATTATGTTGTAGAAAAAGCTTGTAACGGAATGTAAACAACAATGTCAAACTATATCGCAGGAAATTGTAACTTGATATTACGTAGAATCGTGTTGAAACACTTTCCTACAAAAGTTATTCGACCCTTATTCAATGCCCCGGGTTACACGAATACCTTTGTGAGATAAGACTACGTTTTCTCTTTTCTTTTTGGCACCAAAAGAAAAGTATACTAATGGAGTTTTTTAGGAAGTTTTGACACACAAAGATGAAGAATACTTGAATGTGTTTTCAATGTATTCCCTCAAATGATCAAGTATTGTATCTTTTTAAAAATATGTTTTAAAACAAGTAAGACCAGTTTTTATACCTTCTAGGATCAGTATTTGTTGGTTAAAAACGTTTTGTTTAAGAGACACCTTTGTGGAAATGTGTTATGAAGAAAAAACTGCTAAAAAACCAGGAAAAGACACACCAATTCGCATTTTCGGGCCACAGGCGGGCGCCTACGAAAGACAGGCGGGCGCCTGTGAAAACCTGAAAATTTAATATGAACCTGTTCAAATTTTGCCTGAAAAAATTTCCACAGGCGGCCGCCTGTGACACTGTTTTTCAAAAACGAATTTCCCGTGTCTTTTAAGTTTGTTTTACGAACTCTACTTGATCATTTACATCCGTAAACTCGTAAACACTTATATGAGCGTGCACTCCGCACCTCCAAACCCACAATAAAGTGTTCCGAGTTCACCCATCTTTGTACCAAACTCTTAATTACACTAATGGACATGGTTATACTTAAATCACCAACATTCCTCCCCCATTTAAGTGTAATCCTTGGTTTAGCTAAAGATCAGTCAAAACATAACAACTCATGCATCAATGATAATATCACGAAGATTGAATTACCACCTAGTAATATTACACATTTCAAATATTCGAGTATCGGGGTGTGTCTAAGCATTGAACCCCTTTACACGTTTTGAATACATGAAGATAATATACACATGAACTAAGATAACTCCAAAAGTTTATTCTTTACACTAATTAAACAGGCCTTGTGTCCATATCCATTCATGAGCATATAGAAAGCCAACCTTAGAACTTCCTTGAAGCGGCCAAACCTCATACTCGTATAGGTGAGCCTTTTATTAATCGTGCACCTGCAATAGCACTTTGTCAAAAGACTCATTAAGAAGAATACCTTCAACCTAATCTTGCAGGTCATAGCACATACCTTCGGGACAATATCATGTGCTCAAATCTAAGATAATAGGCCTTCCACATTGAATTCTGCCTCTAACATTGTATTAGAAGGGAATTGGGTATCCTATCACCAAGATTTATATGGGTTGTAAACCCATCCCGATTACCGAATTTTGTACCAAGTCTCTAGCCAATCCTTTGGTTAAGTGATCGGCTAAATTATGTTGAGATCTCACAAAAACAACCGAAATCACCCCATAAGTGATCAACTCACGTACCGCGCTATGTCTAACGCCCAGGTGTCGCGACTTACCATTATACACTTGACTATATGCCTTAGACAAGGTAGATGCACTATCACAATGGATAGAAATGGGTGAAATTGGTTTTGGCCATAACGGAATTTCATAAATCAAATTCCTAAGCCACTCCGCCTCTTTTCTGGCTACTGCTAAGGCAACAAATTCGCATCTATAGTCGAGCCAAGATGTGCATGTTTGCTTTTTGGAAGCCCATGAAATGGCACCTCCTCCAAGCAAAAACACCCAACCACTAGTAGAAGAATGATCATCTACATTAGATATCCAACTAGCATCTGAGTATCCCTCTATTACTGAAGGATGTCCAACATAAGTCAAGCCAAAATCCTTGGTCGACTTAAGATATCTTAGTACACAAGTTACCGCACGCCAATGATGACTACTTGGATTACTCGTAAACCGGCTTAGCTTTCCAACCGTATAAGAAATATCCGGACGTGTACTAGTCATAGCATACATCAAACATCCTATCACCCGAGAATACTCAAGTTGTAATATCAGATTTCCCGTATTAGGCATGAGTTTCTCATTAGTATCCATGGGAGTATTTGCTGGAGTAGAATTTTCACAAATGAATTTCTTTAATACTTTCTCAATATAATGAGATTGTGTCAAAGATATCCCTTTGTCACTCCGTTTGATCTTGATTCCAAGAATCACATCCGCCTCCCCCATGTCTTTCATAGAAAAACTTGATGACAAAAATGCCTTACAAAGGTCAACTTGTTCTTGGTTAGTTCCAAAAATTAACATGTCATCAACATATAAGCAAATTATCACACCATTACCGGTATTGCAAATTTGCTATATACACACTTGTCTGATTGGTTAAGCTTAAAACCATTAGACAAGACAACCTCATCAAATTTATGATGCCATTGTTTAGGTGCTTGTTTAAGCCCGTACAATGATTTAACAAGCTTACACACCTTATGCTCATTTCCAGGCATAAAAAATCCCTCCGGTTGTTTCATATATATTTCTTCTTCTAAATCTCCATTTAAGAAAGCCGTTTTATCATCCATTTGATGGATTACCAGATTGTTAATAGCTGCTAAGGCAATCAACAATCTAATTGTAGAGATTCTAGCAACCGGTGCATAGGTATCAAAATAATCAATACCTTCCTTTTGCCTAAAGCTTTGAATTACCAATCTGGCTTTATGCCTGGCCGACGATACCGTCAAACTTTCATCTTTCTTTTAAATATCCACTTGCAACCCAAAGGTTTGCAACCACGCGAAGATCCGTAGCGATCCACGTGTTGTTTCCCATTATGGAATCCATCTCATCATTGATGGCTTCTTTCCAAAATGACACGTCTCAAGACTCCATAGCCTCCTTAAAAGTCTTAGGATCCTCATCAATATTATAACAAATGAGTATTGAAATCCTACTTCATCTCTTGTTCCTTCCACCAAATAAGTTTGATAGTCGGGTCCAAAAGACTTTGGTTTCCTAGCCCTTTTGCTTCTACGAAGCTCTAAAGGCTCATCTTGAGAATCAACACCATTGTTGTTCTCTACTCCAACAATAGTAGGAGTTATATCTTTCGGCATCGGTATAGAAGTAAACCGATGTTCATCAAAGATGGCATCCCTTGACTCAATCACAGAATGAACATCAACTGAATCATTAGGCTCAATAACATAGAACCTATAGGCTTTGGAATGCAAAGCATATCCAATAAATATGCAATCAATGCCTCTTTCACCCAAGGTTTTAATCTTAGGCACGGTAAGTCTTACAACAGCCCTACAACCCCAAACTCGTAGATAATTCAAGTTTGGCTTCCTTTTGAACCATAATTCATATGGGGTAATAGGATTCCTTTTATTAGGAATTCTATTCAGCAAATAACAAGCCGTTAACATGGCTTCCCCCTAAAATCCCTCACTCAAACCAGAGTAAGATAGCATGGAATTAACCATATCTTTAAGAGTGCGGTTTTTCCTTTCCGCTATGCCATTTTGTTATGGCGTATACAGCGCTGTAACCTCATGTATTATACCACATGACCCGAAAAAGGTTGGATCAAAATATTCACCACCTCAATCGGTACGCAACCTTTTTATTTTAGAGGTTAATTGTAATTCTACCTCATTTTTATAGATTTTAAATTTATCTATTGCCTCGTCTTTAGAATGAAGTAAAAATATATAACAAAACTGAGTGCAATCATCTATAAATGTCACTACATATTTTTTATTGCCAAAAGAAGGCGTAGCACAAAAATCACATAGATCACTATGAATAAGTTCTAAAACAGAAGATGACCTTTCAACATTATGAAAAGGTTGTCTCACAATTTTATTTAACATACAAGTATTACACTTATTCATATTCATGTCAAAAGATGGAATTAACTCATTTTTAGACATTATCAACATACGCTTATAATGAACATGTCCCAACCGAGCATGCCACAAAATAGAATTATTAACATCATGATTTGTGATAACATTATTAACAACATCATGCTAAATATTTAACATAAACCTGCCCGGAAATGTCCAGTTTTCCCGCAAGTCCAACAAGCACCTTTCGGTTTTTTGTTGGTATCTTTGCCATTGTTTTTGGAAGATTTTTTATTTTCTTTTCCTTTGTTCTTATACGAACATTCTCAAGCTTCCAACATATTGATAGAGGTCGAATCCATTACCTCTTTACCCTTGGTTTTACCGCCCTCTTGCGCCCTTAGAGATTCCTCTATACGCAAGTGACTACCAAGTTCTATCAGAGATAATTCTTCCTTTTTCTGTTTTAACATGTGCTTAAAATCTTTCCGTGAAGGTGGAAAAATTTATCTATAACGCTTGACACCGAAATAGACTCATCCATTTCCATTTTATGTTGTGCAAACTGACCCAAAATACGTAGTAATTCATTATACTGTTCCAATACCGACCTTGAATCTACCATGTTATATTTCATGAAATTACCAACCAAGAAATTTTTACTAGAGGCATCTTCATCCATGTATTTAGACTCTAGTGAATCCCAAAGTTCTTTTGCAGACTCAACATTTTGGTAAATGTCAAACAATGAATGAGACATACCGTTTAGAATGTGGCCTCTACAGATGTAGTCATCATTCTCCCATTTTTTTCTTCCTCCTCAGTTCCTCCAATGGTCCGTCTTTCATCACTTCAGGCATCGGTGTACTCAACACATACACCACCTTCAATGTTGTTAGTAGAAAATGCATCTTCCTTTGCCATCTTCTAAAATTGACACCTTCAAACTTTTCCAACTTTCCAAAGTTTGTAGTCATCTCCTTAACACTTGACATTGTAGAATTTACTAAAATAGCTTTTGTAGATTGTTGTAGAAAAAGCTTGTAAGGGAATGTAAACAACAATGTCAAACTATATCGCAGGAAATTGTAACTTGATATATATTACGTAGAATCGTGTTGAAACACTTTCCTACAAAAGTTATTCGACCCTTATTCAATGCCCCGGGTTACACGAATACCTTTGTGAGATAAGACTACGTTTTCCCTTTTCTTTTTGGCACCAAAAGAAAAGTATAATAATGGAGTTTTTTAGGAAGTTTTGACACACAAAGATGAAGAATACTTGAATGTGTTTTCAATGTATTCTCTCAAATGATCAAGTATTGTATCTTTTTAAAAATATGTTTTAAAACAAGTAAGACCAGTTTTTATACCTTCTAGCATCAGTATTTGTTGGTTAAAAATGTTTTGTTTAAGAGACACCTTTGTGGAAAGGTGTTATGAAGGAAAAACTGCTGAAAAATCAGGAAAAGACACACCAATTCGCATTTTCGGGCCATAGGCGGGCGCCTACGAAAGACATGTGGGCGCCTGTGAAAACCTGAAAATTGAATATGAACCTGTTCAAATTTTGCCTGAAAAAATCTCCACAGGAGGGCGCCTATGGTCACAGGCGGCCGCCTGTGACACTGTTTTTCAAAAACGAATTTCCCGTCTCTTTAAGTTTGTTTTACAAACTCTACTTGATCATTTACATCCGTAAACTCGTAAACACTTATATGAGCGTGCACTCCGCACCTCCAAACCCACAATAGAGTGTTCCGAGTTCACCCATCTTTGTACCAAACCCTTAACTACACTAATGGTTATACTTAAATCACCAACACATTATGTGTAGTGCACATTCAATACATGATTTCTAACCCTTGATGAAAATGTAGGGTCATTGATTAAAATGTGTCATATCACAATCAATGGATAAAAGTGTGTTTGCATGTGTAGTGGATGTATCACCACCTTTTTTATTTATGTATTTGGATTTGATTTTCTATACTCTAACGAGCCAAATCAACTTTTATTATTATAAATGAGTCGAGTTTGAACATAAGTTTTTGTTTGTTTATTTGGCGAACATGTTCATGACCTTAACAAGCCAAGTTTGAACATAATTTGTTTGTTTGTTTATTAAACGGATAATCACGAACAAGCTCACCAAAACGAACACAAGCTTGAACAACAAATACCTAGCTCGGCTCAGCTTATTAGCTCAAATACGGGCACAACCATTCGACCACAACCAGTGGCATAACATGTTTTTAAACCATTGTTAAAGATGTAAGACCCAATATTGACCATGATCCTTATCAATTACGATAAATAATTGAAGAGAGTTTGAGAATGTGATAAACACAAGAGTAAACTTCAACTTAGTTTATTCATTGAGTAAAAAGATGTATAAATAGATACAATTGAGATAGAGAGACTAGCTAGCTAGCTTGGGCGGCCACTTGAGTATGTAGATGTGGGCGGCAAGCATGCAAAAGTAAAAAGTAAAAGTTATGTCTATGACATAAAGTAAACTAGAGTTTGACATATTAATTGTTTATATGACTCACAATTAATATGTCTTTTACAATTAATTTTACAATTAAATAAGATGTACAAAATATTATGCACGAAATCTGAGGCTCAAAGAATCTGCTGAGCACCTGTTGAAGCCTCAAAGCAGATCGAGTCTCACGAGTAATATTTCCACACCCCTCAAATGGTCAGATGTATGTTGATGCAAACAAGTTTGCTACTTAGTCTCACGAACATAAGAGGTGGAATAGCCTTAGTAAGAATATCGAAGATTCGATCTGCTGAGGAACATACTGGAGTTGAATAATCTTGGCATCAATCTTTTCCTTCGAAAGTGTCTGTCACAATGTCCACATGCATGGTTTTATCATGATGGACTGGATCTTCTCGCCATGCATAAGGTGAATTATTATCACAACAGAGTGTGATAGGTTGTTGATCGGTGATTCTTTGAAGTTCGCCAAGACTTTTTTAGCCATAGAGCTTCACAAATGCCAAGTACAAGTGCCCTTAGTTCACCTTCAAGATCGCTTCTTGACACAAGAGGGTTGTTTCTTGCTCCTCCAAGTAACTGTGTTCCCCATATATATGAGCAATAGCCTGTGGTAGACCTCCTCATCAATGTGACATCCAAATTCAATCAAGATCGGTGTAGACCTTGATTGATCTATCAAGAGACTTGGTGAAGTGCAGTGCCTTGGCCAGAGTGGATTTTAAATACCTCAAGATCCTATTCATCGCATCCCAATGTTGCTCAAGAGGGCAATGCATGAATTGACTGACTGTGATCGACCCCATATGCAATATCAGGGTCTTGTGTGAGAAAGGTATATGAGTTTGCCTACAAGCCTTTGATATTGTTCTTTCCTCGACAAAGAATGTCACCATGCAATGAGGGTATGACCTGGGTCTCTTTGGAGATACAAAGAGTTTGCATCCCAAAGATGCTAGTTTCCTTCAAGAGTCCAGGACATACTTCCTTTGGGAGACTCGAAATGCCATTGATGGTTCTAGCTACTTCCATACCAAGAAAGTACTTGAGGTAGCATGATCTTTAACTTGGAACACCTTTGCCAAGAGAGTCTTCAAGTTCGGATCTCAAGAGAGTCATCTCCGAAGGATGATATCATCCACATATACAATTAGAATGGACCTCCTCTGGTTGGTTGTCTTGACAAACATGGTGTGATCAGAGTTGCATTGATGATATCCAGCAGCTTTAACCACGGTGAGTGAGTTTTCCAAACCATGCCCTTGGTGATTGCTTCAGCCATATATAGAGATTTTCTCGGTTGCACACCTTGCCTTGAGTATGAGGATTGATAAAACCAGGGGTACAATCGATGACCACTAAACCTAACCTTGAAAACAAAGCGAAATCGGCAGACGCGTTTCTGGTTTAAACGATCCTAACCGGCAAAGCACGGGTCAAATTGTGGTGCTAGTATGGTGAGTCGAGTGTCGAATCCTCGGGAACTTGGTAATTTCTTTTACGTGTGGTTAAACACCAAGAGTCATTATTAACTCGATCTAAATCGCAATTTTATAACACGATCACTACTATTCTAGTCAACATAAAATAAATACGTAAATTAAAAGTTATTCTAATATAATATATATAGATATATAAATATATATAGATGTACATAAATTGCAAAGTTATTCTAATATAATATATATAGATATATAAATATATATAGATGTACATAAATTGCAAAGTATATATATAGATATAAATATATAGGTACCAATATATTAAATGTATAATTTTAGAAATCACAAAAAACTTATATAATTGGTTTATACGATCTTTTCGATTAATTAAAATGTGTTCGATCTCTCCTTTTATTTTAGGTCCAATTGAGTAAATGAAACGCAGTGCACTCTGAGGTAAACAATTCCTCCTCACACGAAATGCGTATGAAATTGTCATATGTCCATTGCATCGATCAAGGTCCACAATCTATTACGGTAAACGAATTAATCTCGAACAGTCCCAGTACAAATCTACCTTTAGATAAAAGGAGTCATTCCGTTCACAAACGGTCAATTTTATTTTAAAGGCTCCGGTTGTCAAAGCCGGACGATTTAACTTTCCGGTTTAAGTTTAAATTAAACTGATGATTTAACATTATTACGATCTCGAGTACAAATTATAATAAAATTCATTTCTCCCAAAACAAATTTACCCCCGGGTAGGAAATCGGATTCCGTTATCACGTTATTCACACGGCCAATTTTACCCTCCGATTTTTCTATCTTTTATCTCATATCCTGACTACGAGGCGTCAATTCATAATTAGATTATGAATTCCTCAGATCGGTTAAATATGTCAATACGAATACGATCAAAATAGAAAAAGATTCAATTAACTCAATTTTAGTCATTTTAACTTAACAACATTTCTTTAACGAAAAGATCGAAATAAAACCGATTACATAGTTTTGGCCAGTATTATATTTAGCCTAAAAACATTATAACAACGAAAAATATAAAACAAACATAAATACTTAAGAAAAGTTACCCGAATACGGGCAAATGATTCGTAAATCGTATTTTCCGGACATTACAACTTCTTTAGCAAAACCGACTTCCGAGATTTTCCCGAGCATTATAACGATACTAAAACTACATTATTACGGCGTAAGGCCTTATTTACAACTACTACTAAAATTAAAAAGAAAAGAGAGAGGAGATATATATATATATAGGATGTATATATATGGTACACCTTCGAATGCTCTCTGATCATCTCCTTTATATAGGCAAAGAGGCAAAGGCCGGACCGGTCCGGTATTAGGCCGGCTCGGTCCGGACTAATGATTACTCCCACTCGACTTGATATCTTGAAGATGTGCGTAGATTATATATAATTATATATAATTATATATAACTTATAAAATTCATATCTCGAGTTCTGGATCTCCAAAAATTGCAAACGAAATGCCAAAATTAAGGTCTCGAGAAACTCTACAACTTTCATGAAGGACTCTTCTCCAGATAACGCCTTCTTGATAACCTCGTGTTCTCCCGAAGCTTTTACGGGATTTTTCTTAATCCAAATCGATTAGCCACTTGATCACTGTTTAAGTTGTAGACCTCCAATCTTCATAATTTAAATTGCCTTGGAAAGCTCTCGGAAAAATCTACAACTTTCGTGAAAGAACACTTTCTCTGAAAATGTTGTTTTGATGAGCCATTCGTTTGTCGAAGACATTTCTCAATTATTACTTATCCAGATTGGTTGGCCACTTGTCCACTTAAGCTATTCAATTGACCATTTAAGCTCGTGGCACTCTCTAAATCATTCCGAGATATTATTATACTTCAATATTTCGATTCTCGGGTCTCGGTTTATAAATCGCAATAAAATACCACAAATACCCACGTAAATCTGACACGACACTCCGATTTACTAAAATCGGTACAAAATTACAACTTATTATTATTATTATTACTAAATACTCTAAATTATAAAGACTAACATTTCATACCATAATTTAATATATTTTATATAGAATTCGTTGATAAAACATAATAATATAACGTATATTTAATCATATAAAAATAATACATCAAATTACTCCCCACTTAGCTTTTGATCGTCCTCGAGCAAAAATAAGCGGTAATAAAAGATAGTATAATTTTTCAGATTATAATTTATATTGTCAATATTATAAATATATTATCTATCTTAATTTAAAATCTTAAGAAGACAGAAAGAGTATATAATCAAATAACTTAAACATTAAATATTATTTAGATAAAATTATATATGTAATACTTAATAAGTATAAATAAAATATCAGAATTATTTTTAATCGCAACTATTATGAAATTCTGGAATCGGAAACTTCGGTAAAGTAGTCGACAAAAATGGCTTATAAAGTTCAAGATGTTGGTTAATCGGAAAAAAGGAAATCAAAAAGAGAAAGAGGCAAGTCGTACGTACCTACATCTTTATATTCTTGATCAAAAATAATCATCGATTAATAACACTTTTTTTTTTTCAAGATTAAGAACTAAAAGCGTGAGTGTGTGTAGAAAATCAAACTTACAGGCATTGCTTCATCAAGATTGATCGGAGTACTACTCTTTCGATCGAAAATTACAAGTCCGGTTTCCTTAAACTTGTAATAATTCCTGAGATCTTATGATTCAACTTTTCCTCTTTCATTTTATCTTGTGCCCTCATTCCCAAAGAATAGGACATTTCGTGATAATACCCTAGCCGACTACTATCATCGTGCAATCGGAGCTTAATTACCTCATAGTGATATAGGACATTTCGTGATAATACCCTACTCACTCCAATCATTGGTAGCTACAACCGATTTGTTCTTTTTATTTTTAAGTTGTTAATCACGATAAGGAAGATACGATATTTGATTAATTCATGTAAATATGGTGCTTCGTTCTTAATTCTTTTATAGAATATTAATATATCCGAACTTATTACCAAAATCGACTATGTTGCAAGTGTCATGAGGTAAGATCGAATATACTACTACTTATCTAATCTTTCCAATCTCAAAGATATACCAAAACTTAGCTTTTATGTCTCCATCTCTTTTATAAAGTACGCATAAACTTATGGTATTTCAAGGAAATGTAGACCAAAATTAGCTAAAGCTCGGTTATTTAATCACAATTGACAATTTGAGTGAGGTCTTGATCACTCTAATCAAGGCCGAGGTAGGTTATTTGGCTATAGTTATATTTTTGTGGTGCCAAAATCAACAAACTTAGTCCAATTCCAAACTCATAATTCATATTGAAAATGATTCTAAAAATTTTACTTATAAATTTCAACATACTTATATAATTTTATAAAAACAATATCTAATATTAATTACTCAATTATATAAACTTAAAATCTTATTGAAATCTAAATTAGACATATAATATAATTATTGTTTTGACTATTTTTCGAAAATTTTAATGAATTTTCTAACCTAACTCTACTCCCCACTTACGAAGTGGCATCGTCCGATGTTCAATAAGTAGTAAAGAAGTAGGTTCAAAATAAAATTAAAATTATCTATTAACGTTATTTTTCCTCGATTTTATTTTAGCGTATACTAATTAAAACAAACTTAAAAACTAAGACATATATATTAAACAAGATACATTATTACAAACTTAAAAGAAAAACTTAACTTAACTAAAGAAACTTCAAACTTAACTTAATTTAACTTATTCAAATTTAAATAAAACCAACAAACAACTCTCTAAATGGTAGATTTAACAACCCGGTGTATCAACGGTATCAAACCAAACCGACTATCTCTAGACGGAAAAATTTCATCCGTCTCAAATTCTCTTCCACTCCATTCATAAGAATACATAAACGCGAGATCATCCATGAATTAGGCATAGGTTTCCCCTACTACCTCTCTCAAGCTATTGCAAAGTCCGACACATTTCTCTCGAATCAATATACCCCAGTCAACAAATTCACCAAATGCCAATGCATAGAAAGCGAAAGCATTTCTTCTTCGAAAGGCTAGCAAAATCCCAGTGGGATAAACTCGAGAATTTATAAAATGCTTCCACGCCTTTAGATGTGGAAGTAAAGCTCGTGTTGACATGTCGTGATTTGTATCAAAAAGCGAGAACAGACATTGGAAAGACTCGTGTACTTTATTCAAATGATTGTATGCATTGTCTAGTCCCCATTTTATTTCAAAGTCTTTGCATCAATGAATCGTGGTATTTCAAAAAGTTGATTTATAATAGATGAAGAGAAGAGGAACAACCACTCCTCTTACCATAATGATTTGTGTAGACTCTATCGCGAACGTTGAAAGTAGGGCCGAGTAAAATTCCTTACAACCGTAATATTAACTCGCCTCGTGGTGTACTTTACAAATTTCTTCCAACCACAACTACGGATCATAGTTTTTCCCATTGATCAAGCTTATCTAAATTTAAACCTTTCTCCAATAGGATTGGAGAATTTGCAAAACGATTGTGTAAAATGATATTCTCGTTAGAAGCTTGAGATTCCGGATGATCCGGTGTATGAGGCTCGTAAGAATTAACCGACGGCGAAGAGTGGTTCGACATTTTTAAAATTTGATAAAAAGTGAAAGAAATATAGTGTAAGGTAGATAGACAGTGAAAGAATGAGCATTTGTTGCTCCAGCCCTTACTTCTATAAATAGATGGTAAAATTATACGTACGTGGCTGCATTAGACAGACTCCAAAATGACTCAGCCTAATTTTCTTCACGGCCCGGTCCGGGAATATGCCGGATCGGTCCGGTCTCATCCTGCTTTTACTGAGGGGACAGAGGTAAAAGACAACTTGTGTTTTGTTTTTTTTACTTCACGTGTGAAACATCTCAAAGCCTTTGAAGATATTTCACAATGCTTAATTAAAGTTGATATAAACGGATAAAACGACACATTATATTTTTGTAAAATGACGTAGTAATACTACAAAAATTATTTTTGGGATTTTTTTATAGTTTTTATAATGCAAACCAAATTTTGATAAAAACGATTGTAAAATCAAACTAAACGAAAAATGAAAACAAACCAATATCTAAATGACAAATGTCGAATAAAACGCGCAATAAAAATGTTTTAATCAAAAATTATTAAATTCAATCTTCATCGTAGTCTTCCTCGGGATCAACTTGAAAACTCGAACTCGAAACGATCGAGAAGTCGATGGTCGAATCGTAGTCGTGGTCCTGGATCGAACTATCAAGACCCATCGAACTCATGCCGGTCGTGACATGTGCAAACTCGGTGAATCCTCCCCAACTCGACATCGCCGGTCTCTCGAACACTGTCGAAAATACACTGTCCCCACTAGATTGGCTTCCAAAAGGATATGACGATGGATGAAAGCTCGAAGGTGGTGGAACCGGTGTTTCCCAACGTGGTAAGGTATAAGAATCGGTGACAAGGTGGATAGGCGGGATCATCAAAGTAGGATTACGAAGCAAAATCGCTCGTTCCTTCTTAAACCTCTACGAATATCATCACACCACCGCTTAGTACTTCTCGGCGAATAAAGCCACATTGGCTTGACCACGTGCAACATCATCACTAAAGATTGAAACATGTCATATGTGATAGTGTTGGAGAAAGGAGTTTGTTGAGGCCGACTAGAAAAGGATGGAAAAGAAGAAGATGGAAAAGCGGGTGGAGTCAATTTGAGTTTGACGCCTTCTAAGCAAAGAGCTAATACTACCATCCGGAAGACTAGTCAAACTAGGTCCAATCGATTTCCATCACCAGAGATAACTTGTCATTAGGCGGGAATGGTACTCCCAACCTCGACATAAATCGAGAGATGAAACAAGGGAAGTATAGATGACTCCTGGTCCAGCGATGACAATACTCTCAAAAATTCTTTTAAACATGACCTTTCCAACATCCACTCTAACATCATTTACCATTGCCCAAGCGATACAAACATCTTCCTTTCCAAAAGCGATATGTTTACTAGAAGGATAGAGATTATGGCTAATAAATCTTTTAATTGCCCTCAAACCTCTAAAACAGCTCCGTAATTAAACCGATTTTCAACCCACACCGCGGTCGGGTCAAAAGCAGTCTGGGCTCTCAGTCGATCTGCTTCAAAACTAGCAGGATCATCTAAATTATAAACTACCTGTAATCCTCCTCATCGGAAAAACCTCAACTCCTAAAATTGCATTAATGACGGCGGGGTTAAAAGGAATATTTCGTTCGTAAAGTCTGATTTCCGGTTGAGTAAGTCGTTCTTCCGACAATGTAGATAAAACCGAATAAAACTCAACTACTATAGTCGTGTTAATCTCCCCTTCCCTTACATTGCTAAATCTAACCACCGACGCTTTCTAAAGATATTTTTAACTTCATCACCTAAGTCATCCAAGTCTAATCCTTTTCAACCGTAACATCACACTTACTATAAATTTTCTTATACGCTTTCTTAGCCTCGGGTGATGCGGTTTTTTCAAAGCTTACGGCTTCTTCCTCGGATGATAAAATTATCGTGTCTCACGACAGAGTTGAAATTGGAATTTTGATTTTCTCTTTTAGAGACTCTAGTACTCGATTCACCATTCTACGATATTGGTAATGCCAATCAACAACAAAAACAACAACAAAAACAAAAAAAATAAAAATGTCACAACACACTCAAAAATTAAAACAGTTGAAATTAATCTAAAAATTATGAAAAATACTGAAATTGAAGACTAAATAAACTAAATTATACCTTAATATGTAGAAAACGCGTTGAAAAGTAGGCCGGAAAAGTTGAAAAGTCGCCGGAATGAAATGGAGCTTGTTTTTGACCCTTTTTGAATTTTCTAATTTGTGTTGAAGAGAGGAGATGATAATGAGAAGAAATTAAGTAATGGTGTAGTGTGAGATGAAGTTTTGTTGAAGAAAAGTGAAAAAATTTCGTAATGGTGGGGTTTGGTGTTTTGCGGCTGTAAAAAAAATTAGGGAAGAAGAAGAAGAAAAGAAGGGTCCCCGTCCTTTTTTTATGTTTTTAGACCCCGGACCGGTCCGGGTTAAGGCCGGATCGGTCCGTGCCCAAAATTTTCATTTTTTCGATTTTTTTTTTTTTTACTTTTTATGATTTTTGTATAAAACTTATACAAATCCTAATAAAACTTAATTAAAACTTTTTAACAATAATTTTTAAAACTTACTAAAAATAAAATTTGAAGGAACTTTTATAATTTTATAACAATTTCTAAAAATTTAATAAAATCTTTATAACACTTTAATAAAAAGCTTATAAAAATTTAATAAATTTATATCAACTCTTATAAAACGTTTAAATTAAAACTAAAAAACAACTTTTATAAAACTTTTATAAAACTCCTCAAATTTTCATAAAGATCCAATTATAAAATTCTCAGAAGTTATGCGAAAATTTTATAAAATAAAATAAAAGACTCAAAACTTAAGGGTTCATGACTCTTGATTTCTAAATCTTCCAAAGTACGATATAACGCTCAATTAACCTAACTCCTAAAAAGCGAGGCATTTGAATTATCTCTCGAATTCCTTCGGGATTTTCGGATAACCACCTAATCGTTCCCTTCCTAACAATATTCAAACACTCATCCTGGGATTTGGTTGTGTTTTTCCCACAAATATCAACATGTTCACTTTTTCCACAGATTACGATCTCATTAGAAACTTTGCCCTTCTTTTTTATCGCACTTCTTGATGTTCCATTACATACTTCTCTCAATCTGATCTCTCTCAACAATTTCTTGTTTTGTTCAAAAACTAAAGCTTCATAGAAAACGCGACATCTTTATCAAGGCCTAATTTCAAAAGTAAAATAAAAACTCCTATTCTATCTAAAAGACATCCAGTTCTTTTACGCTATCCGGTAAAAGACGAAAAGAGTTTAAACATAATTAAAATTACGAGGAAAAGTAGAGTAAAGATAGATAGCACCTTGGTATTCGGTGATTTCGCTCGCTTTTCGCTTTTCATTTTTCCTCTGCTTTTTCAATTTGTCGGGGGATCAATCAGTAGCATTATTTCTTCTTTCAGTGTGATTCCTTCTCCCTCCACAAATAATTTTACTCTGTGGCCATTGGCTATAAAAGTTGTATTTCCATCAGTTAGTCCAACAGCTCCAGTTTTGTAAACCCGTGTTACTTTAAATGGACCTGTCCATCTTGATTTAAGCTTACCTGGAAACAACTTTAAACGTGAATTGTACAAAAGCACTCGATCTCCTACATGGAACTCACGCTTAAAGATTCTCTTATCATGGAAAGATTTCGTGCGTTCCTTGTAGATTCGAGCGTTTTCATAAGAATCGAGACGAAATTCTTCTAGTTCTGTCAATTGAAGCAATCTATGATCACCGACAGCCTTAGGATCGAAATTTAGAAATCTAATAGCCCAGAAGGCTCGGTGTTCTAACTCAATTGGGAGATGACATGACTTACCAAAGACTAGCTTATAGGGAGAACAACCAATTGGTGTTTTAAAAGTCGCTTGCATCGCCCATAACGCATCATCTAATTTAATTGCCCAGTTTTTACGATTTGAATCAACTGTTTTTTCTACGATTCTTTTGATCTCTCTATTCGACACCTCTACCTGACCACTGGTTTGCGGATGATAGGCGTTCTAGTTTATGTGTTACACCATATTTCTCAACTAACTTAGTAAATGGTCTATTACAAAAGTGTGAACCTCTATCGCTAATGATCGCCTCGGAATGCCATATCTAGTGAATATGTTCTTTTAAGGAATCGTATGACAACCTTGGTATCATTAGTGGGAAGAGCTTCAGCTTCTACCCATTTTGAAACATAATCTACCATTACAAGAATAAATCTTTTTCCAAACGATATAGGAAAAGGTCCCATGAAATCTATACCCCAAACATCAAATAACTCACATTCTAAAATAGGTTGCATAGGCATTTCATGTTTTTTAGATACATTTCCCCATTTTTGACAAGATTCACAAGATTTAACATACTTATAAGCATCTTTATATAGTGTAGGCCAATAAAAACCACATTGTAAAACTTTAAAAGCAGTTTTCCATCCTCCATGATGACCTCCTGCCTCACGATCATGACAAAACGATAAAATACTTAAAATTTCATTATCAGGCACACATTTTCTGATTATCCCATCCGAACATTTACGGAAAAGGTCCGTTCCTCCCAAGAATAAAATTTTAAGTCGTAAAAGAATTTCTTTTACATTTGCCAAGTCCAATGAGACGGAATATAATCACAGGTTAAGTAATTAATGATATCTCCAAACCAAGGTGAGATTTCCTTAGAAGGAATTCTATTTTTTAATAACTGCATGGTTGAAGGAGTATCTATTCTAAATAGTTGTTCATCGAAATGAATCTTTAATTTCATTCCCTATCTCTTCCTCGATCTCCATTCTACTTAGACGATCCACTACTACATTCTCACTTCCTTTTTATCTTTAATTTCAATATCAAATTCTTGAAGTAGGAGAATCCATCTAAGAAGACGTGGTTTCGCATCCTTCTTACTCAAGAAATACTTGAGTCGAATGGTCTGTGTAGATTATTACCTTAGAACCAACAATATAAGATCCGAACTTATCTAAGGCAAAAATTACAGCCAACAGCTTTTTTTCTCGTAGTTGCATAATTAAGTTTGAGTTGCGTTTAATGTGTGGGATGCATAGTAAATAGCTTTGAGAATTTTGTTATACCTTTGACCTAAAACAGCTCCTACATTAAATCGCTCGCATCATCACATAATCTCAAAAGGCAAATCCTACCTGGTGCTACCAATCTTTGGTGCAATAATCAACTTCGCTTTTAAGGTCCAAAATGCTTCCATACATTTACTATCAAAGTTAAAAGGTACTTCTTTTTCAAGTAAATGGCTTAGAGGCTTTGCTATCTTTGAAAAATCTGCAATAAATCTCCTATAAAATCCTGCATGTCCAAGAAATCCTCTTAGAGTCCTTAGATTAACTGGTGGCGGTAATTTTTCAATCACCTCGACTTTAGCTTTATCAACTTCAATTCCTATTTCGTAGATTCTATGACCTAAAACAATTCCTTCGATACCATTAAATGACATTTTTCCCGGGTTTAGAACTAAATTGGTATCCTCACAACGTTGTAAAACTCTTTCTAAGTGCGACAAACATTTACCAAAAGAATCTCCATAAACACTAAAGTCGTCCCATAAAAATTTCTAAGAATTTCTCAACCATATCGTAAAATATAGACATCATACATCTTTGAAACGTAGCAGGGCATTACATAAACCAAACGGCATTCTTTTATACGCAAAAGTTCCATAAGGACAAGTGAAAGTAGTCTTTTCCTATATCTCCTAACGCAATGAAAATCAGAATAACCTTGAATAACCATCTAAGAAACAAGAATACTTATGTCCACTTAAATGTTCCAACATCCGAACTATGAATGGAAGCGGATGATGATCTTTCTTAGTATGATCATTTAGTTTTCTAAAGTCAATGCACATTCGATAACTTTGTAATTTCCCTTGTTGGAATCCATTCATTCTTATCATTCTCTTTCACTTTGTGAAACCTCCTTTCTTTGGTACAACTTGAGTTGGACTCACCCATTCACTATCCGATATAGGAAAGATTATTCTCATTTCTAATAGCTTAATCACCTCTTTCTTAACGATTAATCATAAATTCGGGTTGAGGCGGCGTTGCGGTTGAATACAAGGTTTAGCATCTTCTTTCAAAATTATCTTATGAACACAAATCTCGTGGCTAATACCTCGAATATCGGCAATTTGTCCATCCAAAAGCTTTCTTATGCTTTCTTAACATTCTTATTAATTGATCTTCTTGTCGCTCGATTAAAGTTGATGAAATAATAATCGGTAATAGATTATCGCTTCAAGAAAAGCATATTTCGATTTAAAGGTAACGGCTTCAATTCCGCATTCTTCATGGATCTTCTATTGATGATTTAAGAACCGGTCCTTCTAGTTCTAACTCCAAATACTTATGCCATGGTGGCTTAAAAGTAAAGCTTCCTTTATCTAGAGAAAGGATTATCTCTTTCATTTCAATGTCTTCCTCATCTTCTTTATAGATAGACGAGTTAAGCATTCTTCTAATCATGTCTTTAAAAGTTGGTAATCGATTATCATAGATGTAATGAATATCTTCTATAAAAGAACATGATTACGTGATGTATATGGATGGTTCATAGCTTTGAAAATATTGAAAGCAACTTCATCTTCATTGACTCTCAAAATTAACTCTCCTTTATGAACATCGATTAAAGTTCTTCCCAGTAGCTAGAAATGGACGACCTAGAATAAGAGGCGCCGAATATCCTTCTTCCATTTCCATAACTACAAAATCTCTTGGAAAATAGAATTTGTCTACTTTAACCATACATCCTTTAATCATTCCTTTAGGGTACTTAATCGATCTATCTCGCCATTTGCAGAGTCATTTCGATCTTAGTAAGCTTTCCTATGCCTAGCTTTTTATAATCCTCATAAGACATGAGATTTATACTAGCTCCAAGATCACATAAGACCTTCTTAAACAGTAAATCCTCCAATTTCACATGGAATCGTAAAACTTCCAGATCTTTCGAGTTTAGCGGTAACTTATCTTTGCAGAATTGCGTAACATTCTTCATTCAGTATATATTCTCATATTCCTCTAATTTTTTCTTATTTGATAGTATATCTTTGAAAACTTTCCATAGGCGTGTATATTAGTCGAGCTTCAATAACAGGGATATTAACATGAAGATGACGAAAAGTATCAAGAAACGAGCATACTTCTTATCGCTTTTGCCTTTTTGATTTGATCTTTAGGAGGGTAAGGTAAAGATTCTAAATCTATAACCTTTGGCTCCTTAGTCAATTTCTCTTTTCCTTTTCCTTAAACCTTTGAGTATTACTTAGTCGCCATGTTTCGAGTTCTTGAATTTTTCCTTTAAATTGTTCCCCTGAATCAATCTCTACTTGATTTTTAGGTTCTTCCTGTTTCTCATCTATTCTAACATGTTCCTTGAATAAATTCCTTAAATCTTTATCCATAGGGTCTTTCAAAATCCTAGGGATTTTTACCCACTTTTCACCTTCATTTTCGTGTTCCAAACTTATTCTTTTTCAAGAAATTATCTATAATTTCTTCTTCCTCATCGTGAATTCAATTTCATCTTTAGTTTCATCATTTTTCCATCTAAATCATTTTCTACTTCATTATTCCCAAGTTTTCTACTCCATTGCTTCCATCGAGCTTCCTACTTCTCGTAACTACAACATTTACCTCTCTTGGGTTTCTTTCGGTGTTGCTTGGTAATCCTCCGGGGTCTACTGTTGTTACGTTCACCTTCCCTACTCAAATGATCTTCCATATTCCTCAATGAGGCTTCTATTGTCCTCATTCGGTATCATGTCCACTCATAGATGTTTTTATTGTACTCATATCTTTAGTGGTCGAACCAATAGAAGTCATCATTGTTTCCATATTCTTAGCTTGAGTAGATACTACACCCATCATATTTTCCATTAGTTTTTCCCATTTTTCAACTCCTTCTGCAGGTTGAGTTGAACTCTGAGTTACTGGTATACTTTGAGTGGTATGTTGAGGATAGGATCTTGGTAATGATCAGTAAATTCGATTAGATGTGTTTTCTTGATAAACTTGGTTATTATTCCTATATGGGATTTGGATATGGCGGTTGTCCTGGCTTACTAGGGGTTTTCCACCATCGATAAGTAGGATGATCTCTTCTAATAGCATTGAACGAGTTTGAATATGCATTGTTCAAATTCCTATGCTGCTTTGAAGAAAACTCACCTCTTCTCTTGAATATCCTGTTGGTTCTTCAATCCCTAATGACACATTATCATGACTTGAGTATTCATTTGGTGTACTATTTTCTGAATTTTGGTTCTTATTCTGTTGTAAACCATCAAATTTCCTACTCAAATTTTCCAAGTGTGCTAGAACTTCCGTATTAGGCGTACATTCTCCCGCAAAAGCTACTTTTCCGTGCTAGAACCGGTTTCCCACATTCTGTTATTTTTGGAAATATTTTCTATAGCATCGTAAAGCTGTTTGAGCTTCACTCATCATTAACGAACCACCACATGCATGATCTACATCCGCACGTGAATCTTTTCTCAATTTACTGACGGAAGAGTTGAATTTGCATATCTAAGGAATAACCATGATCGGGACACGCTCTTAACAATTTTTAAACCTTTCCCACGCATTCCCAAGAGTTTCCTCGGATCCTTGTCTAAAGTTAGCAACCTCGACTTTTAATTCCAAATTTCGTCCGAGAGTGAAATATTGTTTGAAAATTCAGTTTGAATCTCCTCCCAACTAGTAAGTGAATGATGTGGAAGAGACATAAACCAATCTCGGCTCGTCCTTTTAAAGAAAAAGGAAACATAGTCATCCTCGTTAATTCCTTATGAGCACCTTGACTTTTGGTCAGATTGCACAGTTCTTCAAAAGATAGAGATGATGATGTGGATCTTCATCATCCTCTCCTAGAAATTGGGCTCTTAAGTCAATTAAACCAAAAGATGAGACTTAATTTCAAATTATTCGCTCCTTCATTAGGTAAAAGTATGGGATTATTAGTCCGGGTTTCTTCGTGCGGTTTGATCACGAGATAGGTCTCGGGTTTGGTGGATTATTACGATTATTCCGGTTCCGATTCGATTATTTTTATTATTATTATTATTATTATGGTTAATGTGTTTTTGTCCATGCCCTTGAGCATGTTCCACCCTTGTTCGTGTTTCATCACCGATTTCACCATTCTCGTATTTCTGTTTGAAGATGATTCTTGGTCGATTTCCGACTAGTATGACCGCGCTTACTCTCTACTTTAATCGCCTTTCGTAAGTGTTTATGTCAGGCTTATAAGGAGTGAGAGGGCCTTACCACTTCTGGTCATCAACTAACGAAAATAGAAAATAACTAAAAATTGATAGTAGTAAAAATTGGTAATTTACCTATAAGGTAACAACCAACGAAAAATAAAATAGAAATGAGATAAGAAAAGTGTTGACTTATTCTCGAGAATTTTTGAGCTAATACAAGTAGTAACCATAGACACAAAAAAAGAAATTAGCGACGATCCCCGGCAACGGCACCAAAATAGTTGACAGACCCTAAACCTAACCTTGAAAACAGTGCCAGAAATCTGACAGACGTTTCCTGGTTTAAACGATCCTAACCGGCGATGTACCGGGTCAAATTGTGGTGCTAGTATGGTGAGTCGAGTGTCGAATCCTCGTGGAACTTGGTAATTTCTTTTACGTGTGGTTAAACACCGAAGAGTCATTATTAACTCGATCTAAATCGCAATTTTATAACACGTATCACTACTATTCTAGTCAACATAAAATAAATACGTAAATTAAAAGTTATTCTAATATAATATATATATATATATAAATATATATAGATGTACATAAATTGCAAAGTATATATATAGATATAAATATATAGGTACCAATATATTAAATGTATAATTTTAGAAAGCTCGCCAAAACTTATATAATTGGTTTATACGATCTTTTCGATTAATTAAAATGTGTTCGATCTCTCCTTTTATTTTAGGTCCAATTGAGTAAATGAAACGGTGCACTCCTGAGGTAAACAATTCCTCCTCACACGAGCGTATGAAATTGTCATATGTCCATTGCATCACCCAAGGTCCACAATCACATACGGTAAACGAATTAATCTCAACAGTCCCGAGTACAAATCTACCTTTAGATAAAAGGAGTCATTCCGTTCACAAACGGTCAATTTTATTTTAAAGGCTCCGGTTGTCAAAGCCGGACGATTTAACTTTCCGGTTTAAGTTTAAATTAAACTGATGATTTAACATTATTACGATCTCGAGTACAAATTATAATAAAATTCATTTCTCCCAAAACAAATTTACCCCGGGTAGAAATCGGATTCCGTTATCACGTTATTCACACGGCCAATTTTACCCTCCGATTTTTCTATCTTTTATCTCATATCCTCGACTACGAGGCGCCAATTCATAATTAGATTATGAATTCCTCGATCGTTAAATATGTCAATACGAATACGATCAAAATAGAAAAAGATTCAATTAACTCAATTTTAGTCATTTTAACTTAACAACATTTCTTTAACGAAAAGATCGAAATAAAACCGATTACATAGTTTTGGCCAGTATTATATTTTTACCCTAAAAACATTATAGCAACGAAAAATATAAAAACAAACATAAATACTTAAAAAAAGTTACCCGAATACGGCAGTTGATTCAGAAATCGTATTTTCCGGACATTACAACTTCTTTAGCAAAACCGACTTCCGAGATTTTCCCGAGCATTATAACGATACTAAAACTACATTATTACGGCGTAAGGCCTTATTTACAACTACTACTAAAATTAAAAAGAAAAGAGAGAGGAGATATATATATATATATATATATATATAGGATGTATATATATGGTACACCTTCGAATGCTCTCTGATCATCTCCTTTATATAGGCAAAGAGGCAAAGGCCGGACTGGTCGGTATTAGGCCGGCTCGGTCCGACTAATGATTACTCCCACTGACTTGATATCTTCAAAGATGTGCGTAGATTATATATAATTATATATAATTATATATAACTTATAAAATTCATATCTCGAGTTCTCGATCTCCAAAATTTGCAAACGAAATGCCAAAATTAAGGTCTCGAGAAACTCTACAACTTTCATGAAGGACTCTTCTCCGTATAACGCCTTCTTGATAACCTCGTGTTCTCCCGAAGCTTTTACGGGATTTTTCTTAATCCAAATCGATTAGCCACTTGATCACTGTTTAAGTTGTAGACCTCCAATCTTCATAATTTAAATTGCATTGGAAAGCTCTCGGAAAAATCTACAACTTTCGTGAAGAACACTTTCTCTGAAAATGTTGTTTTGATGAGCCATTCGTTTGTCGAAGACATTTCTCAATTATTACTTATCCAGATTGGTTGGCCACTTGTCCACTTAAGCTATTCAATTGACCATTTAAGCTCGTGGCACTCTCTAAATCATTCCAGAGATATTATTATACTTCAATATTTCGATTCTCGGGGTCTCGGTTTATAAATCTGCAATAAAATACCACAAATACCCACGTAAATCTGACACGACACTCCGATTTACTAAAATCGGTACAAAATTACAACTTTTTATTATTATTATTACTAAATACTCTAAATTATAAAGACTAACATTTCATACCATAATTTCATATATTTTATATAGAATTCGTTGATAAAACATAATAATATAACGTATATTTAATCATATAAAAATAATACATCACAGTCATATAAACCTCCTCAGTGAGGTCCCCATTTAGAAAGGCATTTTTTATGTCCAATTGGTGAAGAGGCCAGTCAAGTTGGATGACTAGGAAAATCAGACTCTGATAGTGTTGAGCTTTGCTACTCGGTGCAAAAGTTTCCTTATAGTCAATGCCATAAGTTTGAGTGAATCCCTTTGCTACCAATCTGGCTTTATACTTGTCAATTTTACCATCAGCATTGTATTTGATAGTGAATAACCATCTGCAGCTAACTGTTTTCTTGCCTTTGGGAAGAGTTGTGAGGTCCCAAGTATGATTATCCAAGAGAGCAGTCATCTCTGTTTTAACAGCAGCCTTCCACTTATCATTTTGAAGGGCCTCCTGAATATTTCTAGGGATAGAGTGAGAGTCCAGGTCCTGTGTAAACATGGCAAAGACAGGAGACAACTGATCATAAGATAAATAAGTATGAATAGAATGATCAGTGCATGATCTTTTCCCTTTCCTTAGAGCAATAGTCCATCATCTACTTGATGAAGCTCGAGAGTCGATGGTTCGGGTCCAGTGAGACTCGGTTCAATGAGGTTGCTTTGAGGTTCTGTTCAAGGCTCTGGTCAAGAGACTGGTCGCCAGATCGCCGAGGGTCAGTAATGTGAGTATCCGCAGGATGCTGAAGATTATGAGTCTGCTGGGGGTTAATGGTTTGCTGAGGGAACGGACTTAGTTCAATATCAATCAGGTTTTCATCGATGATCGCTCAAGAGGTTTGTTGTAATATGGAGTCCTTTCAAAGAATTTCACATCCATAGAATTGTAAAATTTCTTTTCGATGGAGAGTAACACTTGTAACATTTCTCTCGTCCCGTGCATATCCAAGGAAAATGCACTTATGAGCTTTAGGATCAAGTTTATTGTGTGTTGAGCATGGATATAAACAAACACAAGACAACCAAAGATCTTTGGAGGCAATTGGGTAATAAGATGAGAGCAGGAGTGTGTGGTCACAGGGGTTTGGAGAGGAGTTTTGAAACTTAACACTCTGCTGGGGAAGTCTGTTGATTAAATATGTAGCAAGTCAATATAGCTTCACCCCACATGTATTTAGGAACATGTGTAGTGAACATGATTGATCTCGCCATTTCAAAGAGATGCCTGTTCTTTCTTTTTAAGAACCCCATTCTCACGAGGTGTTTCCACACAACTACCGATATGAACAATTCCTCTGCTTTGTCAAGAAGTTCCCGAGGTTAGACTCATAGTATTCCAGAGCATTATCGCCTTTAAGATCTTGATCTTAGTATCAAATTGGGTGGAGACCATGTGATAAAATTCTTGGAAGATAGGTCCAACTTCGATTTGTCTTTCATTAAGAATGTGACCAAGTGTTTCGGTATGATCATCAATGAAGGTTACAAACCACCTTTTCCCTGTTATACTTTTCACTCTTGAGGGTCCCCATACATCACCGTGAATTAGGGTGAAAGGGAAGAGGGCAAGTGAGGTAACTTAGCATACACAGATTTGGTGAGTTTAGCAAATTGACAAATATCACATTGAAGATCATTAAGATTACATCCTTTAAACAATTCAGGGGATTAAAGACTTTAAATAACCAAAACTTGGATGTCCTAGTCTATAATGCCATAACATGATATTGTCTAGGTTTTGAGTGCAGTCTTTGAGGCGATTCTCTGTCTTCGATCTTCTGCCTTCACAGGGTTGATCACAAATCTCCCGAGGTGGTTTAGCTTGCCCAATCACTTCGAGAAGAAAGATCCTGGAATGTACACTCGATTCTTATTAAAAACAACAATCCAATTCGGATCTTTAGTGAGTTTTGTGATGATATAAGGTTACGATCTAACTTTGGAACAAACAGACATTCTCAGTAGATATATCTCGATTAGTAAGTTTAACCTTCCCAACACCTTTTGCATAAGAAACAAACATCAATGAGCCTTAATTCAGTGAATTTGGTTGCATGGCATATATTGGGTAATAAGGTTTTTATTACCAAATCATATGGGAAGAAGCCCCGTAATCAACAATCCAAGTCTCATTACTAAGAGGTGAGTAAAATATACCTGCTTTTAGCATGAGTGGCCATTTCAAGAGGGGGAGCTACCTTCCTGATCTTTGAGCAATAAATGCTCTAAAGGCCGCAAACCCGAGCATTCACTTCATCATCTCCTCTTCACCGATAAGTTTGCCTTGACTTTCCTGGTTGGTTTTGAGGTTTTAGGGGGTAGGTTTGCCATGTAGCTTCCAACAATTGTCCTTGGTGTGATTTGTGCGTTTGCAAAGTGATCACGAATGACTTTCCAAATTTTCTCAAGGGCTTCCTGTAAGTCTCATTAACCTTCAAAGAGGCGCACCTTCAGTAGGGTTGTCGAAGAAGGGTTCAAAGAAGATCACTTTCCTCCTGCTTTCCTCATGTTTGACCTCAAAGAAACATGGATTTGAGATTTGGAAGAGGTTTAGTAGCAAGAATTCTACCTCGACATCATCAAGAGTAGGATTCATCCAAGAAGGAATTTGAATACTCTTTTTTCTCTATAATGTCTTTAAAGAGTGCAAAGATCTTTAACATCATTCCAGGGTGAGTTTCCAACATATCTAGGTGTTGCCATGCCTTAGATAGTTGATTAAAGTATTGAGTTACTGAGATATCCCCTTGTCTCGCAATTTTGAATCTGAGCTTGAGTTCATAGACTTGAGATGTATTGTCCTTTTTGAGTAAAGGTCTCTGGCATTGTCCTGCATTTCCTTAGCAAAGTCATACATCATGAAGTTCTCACTGATCTCTTTTGTCATAGACCTCGTGAGGATGGTCATGACTTGGTTATTTTCTGTGTCCCATGCTTCAAACTTGGGGTCGGCTTCAAAGAGGCGGTGTTTGGAACCAGCATGGATATCCCATCTTGCCTTGGCCGGAGATATACATTTTCATAGACCTTGACCATAGCAAGTAGTTGTTACCATCAAGTTTATGATTTGTAAAAGAAGAGTGTTCAGTTATCCCAGTCTGCTGAGGCAGCTGTGAGTCTACTGAAGAAGATGAAACTTCGGATAATGTTGACATTTTCCTGAAAAAGAACTGAGTTTTGCAGCGGATTTTAGAACTCAGTAAGTCTCTGATACCATGAAGAGAGTTTGAGAATGTGATAAACACAAGAGTAAACTTCAACTTAGTTTATTCATTGAGTAAAAAGATGTATAAATAGATACAATTGAGATAGAGAGACTAGCTAGCTAGCTTGGGCGGCCACTTGAGTATGTAGATGTGGGCGGCAAGCATGCAAAAGTAAAAAGTAAAAGTTATGTCTATGACATAAAGTAAACTAGAGTTTGACATATTAATTGTTTATATGACTCACAATTAATATGTCTTTTACAATTAATTTTACAATTAAATAAGATGTACAAAATATTATGCACGAATCCACGAGGCTCGATCTCTGAGCACTGCTGAAGCCCTCAAGCAGATCGAGTCTATTGAGTAATATTTCCACAATAATGTAAATACATGTTGTGGCGAATTGTCTAAAGATCTAAAGTTGATACGACACGGTTACGTTTTTCTACAACCTGACAATATCTATAATGCTTTCTCATAATATATATAATATATCCATAGAATTTTAGCAATACCATTATTATCCTCTAGTTTTACACAGACAAAACACTTGTACATATAGTATAACACATTAAGCATCCAATGATTGCAGGTTGGTAAAATACATAATCGATCTGTAATGTGCATTGTTGGTCCTGTAATCAAAGATTAAATTAAAAAGACCCCAAAATCAATCAACTCATATTCAAATAAAAGCTTCTTGCTATGAATTAAGTTCTTGAGAAGTTTAAGAAAATACTTCAGTTCCTCAAAACTTTCCAGCATTATATATGCAAACAAGTCTTCCTCATTACAGCTAAAATGAAAAGACTGTAACCAAAAAAAAAAAAAAAAAAAAACCTAAAATGAAAAGACAATTTATTAATGAAACCAAATAACAAATAAGATTGGTGGTTCAACCAACTAAAGAAACATAACAACAATTAATACAAACTCACATGATCCCTCACACTTACTTATTAGGCTTAGGAAAGAAAAAAAAAAAAACAAAGAAAAACCAAAAGTTTATAGTTTACTTGATGGAAACAAGACTTTCATTGCAAGTTTCAACACTTACTCCCATCAAGAATGGTTGATATACTTCACCTTTGGAGAGATCATAACAAATGGAATTACCACTCGTAGCTCGGAATACAAGTTTATCTTTCCTCCAAAAACACCACGGTCTTACGATTTCCGGTAAAGCCTTTATCGAATTATAAAGTTTAGTCCAAGATTCCATGACACCATATTCTTTCATCACCCATACGTCCATCAATTGTGGTCCTGAAAAATGGTTAACTTCATATTCTAGAGGATCCATATAAGCCACCAACGCAATAGTTGATCTTTCAACGTTAAACAGTTTAAATAGTATCCTGGACTCATAATCTTTCAAGGCATTAGGTAACAAAATCTCTCAAAATAACTCATTAGTCACGTTAAAAGTGAGTATCCGGTTTTTTCCCGTCACCAACCAATGGACGGATCCATGGGAGAAGAAACAAGGTTGAGGGCCAAGAGCCCACCCAAAAAAGTAATTCTCAGTACCATTTTCAGAGTCTTGATAATACTCAGACACAAATGCAGGCAACTTACCCCATATTGTCCAAGTGTTGGTGCTTAGACGGTATACTAAACCTACATGTTCGTAATATTGGGGAAAGCTCCGATGACTGAAGCTCCGATGACTGAAGCTCCGCCGGATTAGCTCCGACCACTTTCTCGATCATTCTCTGGCTCGATTTCTTTTCTTTCTGTCTTAGTGTTTTTCGTTCTTCTTTTGGTTTCTTTTCTTTTTCGTTTTCTTTTTGATGGATTTGGGGGAGAAATCCTATGCCCAAGCTGTCATCTGCTCACCTAGGGCACCCGAATTCATGCCGGAAATTGAATCATATAAGGGGGAAATTGCTATTCGATTCTCCAAGGAACAAATTGAAAAGCTGGCATCACCGTTTCAATACGCTCTCGTTGGAAAATTTTCTCAAGGTAAGCCGAATTTAGATGCTATTAAGCGCTTTTTGGAAGTACAGAATTATGCGGAACAGTATTCAGTAGGGGTTCTAGATTCCAAGCATATCCTAATCAATTTCACAGGAGAAAAGGATTTTATCCGCCTCTACTCTCGAAATCAATGGTTCAGTAACCATGAAGCCGATCGCGGATATCGAAATGGACACCAGATTTCCATGTTGATATGGAATCATCAATTGTTCCGATGTGGATTCTGCTACCAAAGTCACTCGCTCGCTTGATGAAGGTTGATGCTCACGAAAGGTATCATCTCCGGTTTTGGGAAACTATTAAGGGTAGATGCATCTCGCATCCCTTAAACGACCATCCACCGCCGAATCCAGTTGAATTTGATCTGTTGAAGCCATTCCCTCGTAGATTTTGGATTCAGCAGGGGGACTCATCTGGTTTTTGGCAGTTTGTTGAGCTGGAAAGTGAACTCCCACAATATTGTGTGTACTGCAGCCATATTGGGCACACAGAGGCAGAGTGTTGGCAAAAGGCTCCACACAAGCCCCAGCACCAAGATGAGCCAATACATGTGACAGACCAGGGGCAGGGCATAAGAAGGAATCATAATGCAGGCCCCCCAGCTCAAGTTTGGAGACAAAAACAACCAAGTACTAGTGCCCCTGAGGCCCCAACAACAAAGATAACAAAGACAAGGAAAACATCCTCAAAGCCAAGATCCACAGAGCTCAGGTAGTGCTATGCCACAAGACCAGGAAGTGATATGCCAAATAAGGATATCATACCAGAACAGGTATTAGCTCAGAGGTCTGATTCTAGTGGATTGGTAGTGGACACTCAGATGCAATTGCAGTTGCAGCCTCGATATGAATATACGCAGCACTTGAATCCTTTGTGTAGCCAGGAAGTTGTCGATGATACTATTCTTCAAGAAATGAACAAAGAGACATAGGATCAAGCTAATGTTTCTGATGATGACAGGCCAGAGCATAATATTTTGACAAAACAAGCTCAAATGGCTAGTCTCTTAGCTGCTCATGAGGAATTGAACAAAAGATTTCAGAAGAAGGATAAAATGGTTCGATTGGCTTGAGGATGAGTTGGACAGTGATAACATGGTTATAATTGAAGATGATGGGTTTCAAATTGTGCGTAGACGAAGACGGAGAAAGAATTATGCTAATCAAAAACCTACTGTGATTACTAGATCTTCAGTTCTTAAAGCCATACATCCCCCATGATTAACTGTCTCTTTTGGAACATAAGAGGTCTAAAGGGTAAGCCATCCTTTAGGCGTCTCAAAAAGCTCATTAAACTTCATAAAATTTCCTTTTTAGCTATTTCTGAACCTATGCTTTCCTCTAATCTTATTAATGGTTATAAGCTCAAGCTTGGTTTTTCTAATTGTTTTGCTGCCCCACGGGATAAACTTTGGGTTTTTTGGAACTATTATGCTTCTGTTGAGGTTATTAGTAGTATTGAACAAGTTGTTACTCTCAAATTCCATGGGAATAACCCTTTCTTGATTTCTGCGGTTTATGGTAAATGTACTAGAATTCTCAGGACTGATATGTGGAATAACTTAATAAGTATGTCTGATTTAACTCTCCCTTGGATGGTTGGTGGTGATTTCAATGCTATTAGGACACTGGATGATTACAGTGGGAACTCACAGCCTAATGAGAATTCCATGCAAGATTTTAATACTTGTATTTCTACTTGTGGCCTCCATGAACTCCTTGTTTCTGGTTCTAATTTCACCTGGACTGGTTGGAGGTGTAATGGTTATGTTAAAGAGAAGCTTGACAGATTACTTTTCAACACTCTCTGGATGGATATTGATAATAATAATTCTATACAAGTTTTAAACAGGTCTGGATCTGATCATGCTCCTATTCTTTACAAAGCCAAAGATAAATTTAAACGATCCTCGTCCTTTAAGTTCCAGACCATGTGGCTGTTACATTCTGGGTTTCAAAAAGTGGTTCAAGATAGTTGGAATAAGCCTTATGTTGAATCTGATGGCATGACCAATTTTGTTTTCAAAATCAAAAGACTTAAGCAGGATCTCAGGCTCTGGAATAGGCATACCTTTGGTGACATTCATGAAAAAGTTAAATCCAGTGAAGAAGAGCTCAGGCAGTTGGAATCTCTTTATGATCACTCCCCCTCTGATTCTAACAGAACAGCCTTATCTCAAGCCAAAGCTATCTACAACCTTCATCTTGCTCAGCAGGAGGAGTTTTGGAGACAGAGATCTAGGTTTAAATGGTTTAAGGAAAGGGATAATAACACTGCTTTTTTCCATGCCACTGCTAAGGACAAAATCAGAAGGCTTGAGATACATAAGATAAAAGACTCAGCTGGCCATTGGTGTACTTCTCAACAAACTATAGGTCAGGCAGCTGTGGATTTTTTCAGCAATCTTTTTAGAGGAGATCTTTCTACCGATACTCATGCCATGGAGGATCTTCTCCATACATACCTCACATCCTTACTGAAGATCTTGCTCAACCCCTGGTTGTTGATGTCACAATGACTGAGGTTAAACATGCTGTTTTTGACCTGGATCCTACTAGTGCTGCTGGTATGGATGGTTTTTCTGGTACTTTTTACAGAGCTTGTTGGGATATTGTTGCCTCTGATGTTTACAATGCAACCAAACATTTCTTCTCTGGTGGCTATATTCCCCAAACTATTGGTTCTACTATCATAACTCTCATCCCCAAGAAAGAGACTCCCACCACTTTTGCTGATTTCTGGCCTATTGCTTTGAGTAACTTCATCAATAAAATCTTCACTAAAATCTTGTGCTCCAGGTTACATTGTGTTCTTCCTTATCTTATTTCCAATGAGTAGTCTGCTTTTTTAAAAGGAAAAGACATTGCTGATAATGTGCTTTTTGTTCAAGAATTGGTTCAATTTATTCATAAAAAAGCTAGAGGCCATAATATTATATTCAAGTTTGATGTCACCAAGGCTTTTGATAGAGTGTCTTGGCCTTTTTTGAAGCTCCTCCTCCTGAAGTTTGGTATTCCAGACTCCATTGTTAAGCTTATTATGAATAACCTTTCTTTCAGTTGGTTTTCTATTTTAGTTAATGGTGCCCCTGTTGGTCTCTTTCAAAATACTAGGGGGATTAAGCAAGGCGATCCGCTTTCCCCTTATCTTTTTATTCTTGTGTCTGAAGCCCTTACTAGAGGAATTAAACATATTTTTCAGACACATGTTGAGCATTATGCTACTCCTAGAGGTTTCCTTCCCATTACACACTGCATGTATGCTGATGACTTGGTTGTTTTTGCCAGAGCCACTAAAAAGTCTCTCACTAATCTCTTCCTTTTCTTCACCAAGTATGAGTTGGCTTCAGGCAACAAATTAATGCTAGCAAAAGTTCCTTCTTTATCTCTAAGCATGCCCCTACTTCCACTCTGAATATGATCAAGCACATCACTGGTATGAAGAAGGATTCCTTTCCTTTTACCTATTTAGGGTGTCCAATATATGTGGGTAGGCCTAAGCATAGCTATTTTATTCCTCTTCTTCACAAGCTGGAGCATAAACTTCAGGGGTGGTATGCTAAATTTCTTTCACCTGGGGTAGGCTCATATTGATCAAACATGTTCTGACTGCTATTCCCATACACATTATTGTCGCTCTTAGAATGCCTGCTTCTGCTTTCAAAAGTATTGAACGGATTCTGTCACATTTTCTTTGGTTGAATACTCGACACAAACAGAAGACACATTTGGAGAAGATGGGATAAGGTATGCTTTCCAACTTCGAAAATGGTTTGGGGTTAGAAACCTCTCTATTTTACAACAAGCCTTTTCCTGTAAGTTGTGGTGGAAATTAAAACCGGAAAAGGTCCAGTGGGCTAATACTGTGATGCAGGGTAGCTTTCCTATTTATAAGCTTTATTCCTGGAGGCTCATTGCAGAGGTTCAAGAGGTTGTTGATGAGAACATGAAGTACTTAGGTCACAATAAATGGGTCCTGATGCCTACCTGCGTGGTAATTTCACTATTAAATCCGCTTATGAGATCCTTAGAAAGCGAGAACCAGGACTTCCCATGTGTGTTCTCGCCATTTGGAATAATCATATACCCAAGAAGATTTCCTTCTTTATGTGGAGACTAAAATGGCCTTCTTCCTTTTCTGCATGACTGACTTAAAATTTTTGGGATTAATGGTCCTTTTAAATGTATGTTTTGCCATGAGGAAGAGACAACTGAACATGTTTTTTGGGATTGTGATAGAGCTCAGCAGATCTGGGGTCATTTTCAGAATATCTTACACTGGGGGCACAATTCTTCAAATTTGCATCAGGGTCTTGAAAAATGGTTCAATTCTCAATTAAAAGGTGCTTTAGGTAAGGTTTTTCCCTAAATACCTACTTTGATATGCTGGGAAATCTGGAAATCTAGGAACAAGATGTTTTTTGAAGACATTCAGATTGATAATCTTTGCAACTATTTATGCTATCTTGAGAACCTTTATCCGATTTGTAGCAATATGAAAGTGACTAGGAAGAATGCACAGATAACACTCGATTCAAGCCGGTATTCTCAAACAGTTTGCTCAAAAGCCTCCAAATATTTACATACCTGCAAAGGCGCTTTCCTCGATACATGGCTATAAAATCAACACTCGATGGTTCTTCTCTTGAAACCACAGGGTTCTTTGGGGTGGCTTCATTCTTAGAAATCATCTTAGCCAGGTCATTAAAGTCAAGCTATGAGGCTTATGGGGTTGTTACCAATATGCAAGCGTAAATTGAAGCTATGCTTTCGGTATCAAACTGTGTATTCAACTTCAATTACAGAGGTCACCATTGAGACCGATTCTAAAGCTTTGGAGCAAATGATCAAGGGCAAGTATCAAATTCCTTGAAATACCAACAGGAGGTCAAAGATATCCAGCTCTTACTTTCAAGCCACACTTTTCAACTTCACCATATTTACAGAAGCCAATGCTCCTGCCGACTATCTTGCTAAATGGCGATTCTACCTGCACTCGAGATCTGGATGGCGGCCACTTAATGTCGATCTGGGATTACTTATTTACGAGGACATTCTTCAAATCCCTATTATCGAGTTAAAAAAATGATGATTACACACACCGACCTTCTTTGGAAGCACTCTTCATCATTATGAAGGGTGCAAACAGTGGCCTCTTTACATCTTCTTTGTTTGCTTAAGTTGGGCCTTAACTTTTAAATTGTCTTTGCTTTGTGAAGCCTATGTTCTGCATGCAGTGTCCTGCAGGGATTGTGTGGAGCCTTTTGGCACGGCATCATCAACTTGGAAGCACCCTTCAAGATTATGAGGGGTGCAAGCAGTTGTCTCTTCCCATTTCTAAGTATTGGTTATATTTCCACGAGGTTTGGATGTTTGCAGATCTTTGGACCTTCTTGTAGGTATTTGATGTGGATCCCGAGGTGTTCAATTAGATATGGATTATTGCTTGGTTGCTCTTGCCTAGAGTTGCGAGATGCCGTTGGATTATGATAATGGGGACAAGCTGCATATGGACCAGTTCTCTACAGCATCAGTCTGTTTTTGATGTTTTAGTATTTTTAGATATTTTGTATATCTCTTCATTAATTTTACTTTTCCAATACATGGGAGATCATACTCTTTCCTTAGCACCCGACTTTTCCCCCACGGGTTTTCCGGACTAAGGTTTTAAGGAGATGATAAACAAGTATTGATGACGTATTTTCTTCTGGTGGTGAGGCCAGGGGTTGGCCATGTAAAACTTCAGTTTTTCGTTTAAATATAATTCTGAGTTTTACAAAAAAAAAAAAAAAAAAAACCTACATGTTCGTGTTGATGATGATAACGATAACGACCTTCTTCTTTATCAACGGTTACTATTCCAACCACTTTATAGTCATTAGTAGCATAATCAAATCCGAATCCGAGCCCTTGTGTGTAGCAGTTTAATCTAAAATTCGGGACGGGGAGTTTTCGTAGTTCTCTAATAGAAGGATTCAATAGAGTTATACTAAACAAATTCTCTCCCGCAATACAAAGTATGCCGTTAACATAATTGATAAATGTAATCCCATCATGGAAATTATCTGATACATGAAAATAATTACCAGTTTTTGAGACGGAAAGGGCGAGGAGGAGGGAATCGTAATCATCATAACAAGTACTAGACACTAAACTCTTAGAAAAACGACAGCCGCCCCAACGTCTAACTGCTATATGCTTCAAAACGATCACATCATCAGTTCATCTGCGTCCATGGAATTTCTGAGGGCGAGATAATTGTTCTTGAAACTGGAACTTTCGATCAGCGAACACCATTTTTTAGAAACGCATTTGAATCGGAAAAGGGATAGCACCGGCAATCTTAACAGGATCTCCAAAATCAAGTCTTCGAGCAGATACATAATGAAGTACGTACAAGGGAGAAAGCAGTTCGCTCTATTAGGAATCTCGACTTGCGATTTAGGGTTTTGTGAAATCCAAAATTTTATTCTGTGAGTATGAAATAGTGGATATACATACTATAGGCTGTTATCCATGGCGTGTCTTGAGAAATTTAAATTATAATTTCAAACGAATTAAGATGGCCCAATAACTAGGTGGAATGAAAATCTAATTCGCGCCGCTTCCTAATAGGAACAGAGCTCGCAAGCGAATTCGCCATTTTCTTTAGCCCTAAAGCCTCTATTCTTCTCATGTTCTCTTCAATTGTCTTCATCCTCAGCTTCTCGTAGACAGATATTCTACCAGTTTTCTTTCCACCATTACTGTTGATCGGTGAAGCTTCAATCTCTTCAGAATCTGAAGCAAAATCGGAGAAGCTTTCTTGATCGTCTTGAGCCATTTTGCTACACGCCGATTCCTTGCGGTTGTTTCAAGTATCAAGCTGAAAAGAGTTGAACTCTTCAACTTGAATATGTGATGAATGGCTGAATAGTCCACCAACAAAGGTGTCGGCGCAGTTAAAAAAGATCACGGACAAACCAATCTCTATAAATGCAAGGAAATATTTAGATATCCAGGTGAGTATATATCGGAAATGAGAGGCAGCAAATGTGTTGCCGGCAAAATCACCGGATTTATCAGAAAGTGAGAGAAAGAGAGAAGAGAGCATGCTAAGAAGAGAAGGGCGAGAAAAGAGAGGGCCGATGTCGATTAGCGAGCTGTGAACATGCTGGTCTGGGGATATGTTGGGAGAAGGGGAGGAAAAAAGTCCAAAGAAAGGGTAAAATAGTTCAAAGGAAATTGTTTTGTTCTTAAATCAATAGAAAAATATAAACTGGATTAAAATTTATATACAAGACGAAAAGTGGACTAAAATCTAATATTTCCTAATCTGGAGAGTTAAATATTCGTAATATTTTGTTTTCATTAAATTAATAACTAAGAGTTAGACATATTATTATTGTTATTTACATTTGAAAAGGGACCTATTATTAATGTATTTTTTTCGAAGGAGACCAATTATTATCTTGACATATGACTCCTTGTTGCTGGAATAGGAATAAATGGGAGATTGATTAGTACACCCGCCATATGGATGGCGTAATGACTGAAGTGATCAGAATCTCATAATAATATGGATGAAGTGAAGTATCATTGTTTCTAGACATTTTTAGTAAACGACGTAGTTTTATGAAAAAAAAAATTAATCTACTACTATATCATATTCACGCTTTTGAGTGTGTCGTTCATCGACACTGACTTGGCTGAGACTTGACCCACATACCTGAGAGAAACCTTGCACGTAAGTGATAGCACACATTTTAACACAATTTATTGTGTTATGAATAAAGATCGTGTGGTTGTGATCGGTTTGACTCTTAGTTACTTAAATACTCCTTCCGTCCCAGAATAACTTAGGCAGATGCCAAAAAAATTATTTCAAAATAATTGAACCAGAACATTTTTCAATACAAAATTTAATGAATGTTTCCTTTTTTTACCCATTTTTTATTTTTTCTATACACTTTCTGGTCTTTACTCCATATTCTAATCTTTATCTAAGTAAAGTCAAAACAAATAATCACTTTTTAATGTGCATGTTTTTTGCAGAAGAAAAAAAAAGGTAATGAGGGAGAATGACACAAACATTTCATCAAATAGGGAGAATGACAGCTTTTTGAAACTTTTGTTTAAAGGACAAAACAGATTTTTATTTTTATTTTTCTGGCGTCACTTTTCCCGGAAAAAAAAAACAACACATTTTCTCTCTCATCCATATTTTTTAAACACTCAGGTTCCGCTTGTTTTCGTTGAAGTTTTTTTTGGAGTTTTATTACATCACTTCATCAATTATTTCTTATCATTCTCTCACTAATCATTATTTCAGCTACAAATAAAAAATATTAAATTATTTTCCACCATTTCACTTTATCTACTTTATTACTTTTTTACCATTATTTTATTCAATATACAATTTTATTTTAATTTCTCTTACCAATCATTTATCTATATACACAAATTTCAAAATAATATTTTAACTTTCAAATCATTACTTCAATCAATTTTATTATATTTTGTTATCCACTAGTATATAAAAAAACCTCTAAATAAACTTCAAACCCAAAACAAACGGAACCTAATATCTCCAAATTTGAAAATTCTTTCACCAAATTTTTTTATTTTTTCATGCTATTTATTTTGAGGCCACATTCAATATATTCCGAGGTGCTTTCAGAAAATCCGCTGTCGAAATTCACTATTGTTCGATATTTACTGTCGATATTCATTGATTTTCGGGATTCACTGGGGAGATTTACTTAGTGAATTTTACAAAAAACGATGTAATTATATCGAACCAAGTCTCAAAACGAAGAGTATCAAAAAGCAAAAAAAATTCAATGCAACTTTCATCACGTTTGGTGCTTTAGATCAAAAGATATTAGCGTTTGAAAATCGAGGAGAAAAGAGAAAAAGAGGAGAAAAAGAGAAGAAAAAGGAAAACATGCGCGGAATTTTTTTATTTTTATGTTTTGCCCTTTAGTCTATAAAAATATAAAAATTATCATTCTGACTATAAAAAAAAGATACTGCTGTCTTGTTACTCTAAAATATTTCAAAATCATTATCCCTAATTCTTCTAAAAAAAATGTAAGGCATAAAGATTAAAGCCATCGCACATTTTTATACAAATGTACTTTTTCGTTTCTTTTGTGAAGAAAAATTAATTACATATTTACAATTTCTTCAAAAGCAACTTTATACATTTACGTTATTTAATAAAAATAAGATTTGACTCAGCTCACACTAACTCAGCAGGGACCCATCTTCAAACCGAATTGGGATCGTCTGCCGTAAATTGCTCATGCTGTGAAGTAAAACGACGTCATTTCGACTCAAAACGACGCTTTGTTTTCGCTGTTTTTTTAAGCTCGGAAGCAAAACGGCATCGTTTGAACTCGAAACGACGTCGTGTGGACATCACAGCAGCCTCTGCTTTGTAATACACACATCAGATCCGGACACCTTCAAACCCAAGTATACGAGTCGAACACGTTTACGGAAAAATTCTTATACAAGAAGTCCTTATAACATTCTTATACAAGAAGTCCTTATAACAGACTATCGGATTACTGCCACAAGTAAAATATAAAACTGTTTCCTTTGTTTGTGTACGTGTCATTAATCCAAACGGTTGAATGGAGTCCCCTCGTTCATGGATTCATCTTTTGGCATCCGTATAATCCCTGATCCGTCCGATCAGTATCATGCTTTTAAGATATATGCCGTAAAAACACAGATTAATCGTAAATACTAGCATTAGCTGGGAGCCCAGCTGTTCAAGTACATAACCTGCCGGAGAGATTCCTCGGATTGCTTCCTTCTTTCCTCTACTTTTCCATTTCCGGGAAAACAACCAACATCGGATCCCAGCATGCCGGACATAGGCCGGAGATCCATGACATCGCCGGAGGATGAAAACAAGCGTTTCTTTCCTTGGTTAAAAGTCTTGAGGCCGGATTTCAATACGTGGCCTTGGTCACCATGGTTGTTCACCACGGCGACGGTCGCTGCCATCCATACACGGTGTAGATTACTCATTTTTCTCTGTAGAAGATGTTTTCGCCTGCTTTTCTTTTGATGCTTATTTAAGTGATTGTTTGAGTTTAATTATTAGTGGGAAGTGTTGAATAAACCAAAGGGGAAGAAGAAGTCAATTTATAAGGGGGAGTCGGTACATGGTTTGGCACCAAACCATTGGATGATAATAATGATTAGTGGGAGCAATAATTTGTGGGTTTTTTTTTTTTTTTTTGGAAGGGAATATTTGTGTTTATTAAAACAAAGAAAAATCCAAGATAAGATTATAAACTTTACACGTTGGCATCGATATCAGGTGACCCATATCGTGGCCCATGTGATGCAGACTGCAGTACTGCTATGTAAATACTGCCGGCCGAGCAGTGGATCCAGAAATATTATTCAGTGGATTTTGTAAATTTTTTTATAGTAAATTTTATCTTTTACCGGTTCTGAAATATTTTTATACACATAAAATGTAGAGTTTTTTTATATTTAACGGGATCCGTGGACCCCCTTTGCTTCGCTGTAGATCCGCCCCTGTGGCCAAGGTAGGCCGATACTGCTTTACCACGATTAATATAAGGAAATTATGTGGGGAATTAAACATAACGATTAACTAAACCAAGTTAGTAGATCGGTAATGAGAGGGAGAGAATACCAATGTTTTTTTTCTTTTATGTTATTGTTGGTCAATGACCGCTTATTAATTAGGTTAGAATCATTTATACGTATAAGTTGCATTGTCTCTGTGGGATCGACCTTGACTCGCATTTACTATACTATGATGTACCTAGTATTCTTGCTAGTAATATCGACGTTAGTGACTTACACGTGATCATTACCCCCCTAAGGAAGAAATTAAGAAGAAGAAGCTAGATAAAAAGTATGCTCGCTTTCTTGACACATTTAGACACTTGAATGTAAATCTTCCAGTCATAGAAGCACTTATTAACATGCCTGTGTATGGTAAGTTTTTGAAATATATTCTCACCAACAAGAAGAGGTTAGAAGAATATGAGAACATTTGTCTCAATAAGGAATGTTCAGCCGTGTTGCAACATAAGCTTCCACCTAAGCTGAAAGACCCCGGGAGACGACATCATCAACCTAGACGGATCATTCTTCATCAACGACGATTACGAGCTGACAACATTTTCATTTGGATCTCATGTTTTTCAACTTTTGTCTCAATCTGCTTGACCGATTTCGATTTGATCGGGCGATTAGTATGGCGGTGCATTACTACTGAACGATTATCTCTTTAAAACCTCCGAATCCCTTGAAGGTAAATCAATAAACGAACTCGGATCCGGCGTCGGCATTACCGGCATTCTTTGCAGCAGATTCTGTGGTAAGGTTGTTTTAACCGATCATAATGATGAGGTTATGAAAATGTTGAAGAAAAAGATTGATGTTTGTGGGCAGGATGTGGATTGTGATTTACGAGGTGAGAAATTGGAATGGGGTAATGTAGAGCAATTGGATTGTAAATTGAATGAAAATGATGGAGGTTTTGATTTAGTAATTGGAGCTGATATTTGTTATCAGCAATCTAGTGTTTCTTTGATGTTTGATAAAGTGAAAGAAATCTTTCTGAGAAGTGGAAGTAGAAGATGTAAGTTTATATTGGGTTATGTCTCTAGAGTTAAAGTAATGGATGCTTTAGTTGTTAATGAAGCTGTTTTACATGGATTATGTGTAAGTGAAGTTGAAGGGACAAGAACAGTTGTGATTGTGGTAAAATGTACTACTTCGATGTTTGGTTCTAGGTTGTTTAGTATACTGGTAGTGCTCATGAAATGAAATTTCGGGGCCAATGAATCAAGTCTTAGTGGTTAAATGTAGAGGCACCGTCATGTCATAGTTTCATAAATAGTGGTTAAGAATTGAGCTGTGGCCTATGGGGCATGTTAAACATGAATGTAACTGGATTTGAGCTAAAAAAAAAATAGCAGAAAAGTGAATTACATCTTTCTAGTATTTCGGTGGCTTGCCTTGTATTACTTGTCATAAAATAGCCTAGTCACCACCAGATGAATATTCTTTTGGGAGTGTTTTTTTTGCTTGGTCATGACGAGAAATACTAAAAGAACATGTCTCAGTTTTGAGCTACTGATTGTACAGAGTCGAAATCTTAACAGTTGAATTGAGCTTTGATGTTTTTTTTACTTTGTTGTTGTGTTACTTTGTTGAGAACAAAAATAGACTAGTGTGTTACTTTGTTGGTGTGTTACTTTGTTGAGAACAAAAATAGACTAGTGTGTTACTTTGTTAGTGTGTTACTTTGTTGCTGTGTTGCTGTGTTACTGTGTTACTTTGTTGAGAACAAAAATACACTAGTGTGTTACTTTGTTGGTGTGTTACTTTGTTGGTGTGTAGCTTGGTTGGATGTGTTGGTATAAACGCTTCGATAAAATTCGGCTTTCAATCAATGGCTAGTGTGTTACTTTGTTGGTGTGTTACTTTGTTGAGAACAAAAATAGACTAGTGTGTTACTGTGTTACTTTGTTGAGAACAAGACTAGTGTGTTACTTTGTTGGTGTGTTATTGAGAACAAAAATAGACGAGTGTATTACTTTGTTGGTGTGTTACTTTGTTGAGAACAAAAATAGACTAGTGTGTTACTTTGTTGGTGTGTTACTTTGTTGAGAACAAAAATAGACTAGTGTGTTACTTTGTTGGTGTGTTACTGTGTTACTTTGTTTGTGTGTTACTTTGTTGAGAACAAAAATAGACTAGTGTGTTACTTTGTTGGTGTGTTACTTTGTCGGTGTGTTACTTTGTCGTTGTGTTACTTTGTCGGTGTGTTACTTTGTTGAGAACAAAAATAGACTAGTGTGTTACTTTGTTGGTGTGTTATTTTGTTTGTGTGTTACTTTGTTGAGGACAAAAATATACTAGTGTGTTACTTTGTTGGTGTGTTACTGTGTAACTGTGTTATTGTGTTACTTTGTTGGTGTGTTACTTTGTTGAGAACAAAAATAGACTAGTGTGTTACTTTGTTGTTGTGTTACTTTGTTGAGAACAAAAATAGACTTTGTTGGTGTGTTACTTTGTTGGTGTGTTACTTTGTCGGTGTGTTACTTTGTTGAGAACAAAAATTGACTGGTGTGTTACTTTGTCGGTGTGTTACTTTGTCGAGAATAAAGATAGACTGGTGTGTTACTTTGTTGAGAACAAAAATAGACTAGTGTATTACTTTGTTGGTGTATTCTTTGTTAGTGTGTTACTTTGTTGAGAACAAAAATAAGTAGTGTATTCTTTGTTGGTGTGTTACTTTCTTGATTCAAATGGTTATGTTTGTGTTTTTTGTTTTTAGAAAATTGGAGGGCTGGATTCTCTATGATGAAGCCAGGCCGATCTTTATTTGATGCATTTTCTCGCTTCATACATCTTTCATGGAGTTTGATGTGGTGCGGGTTTGAAGGATGAATGTCCATAGATGGTAAAACATACGCTTTTGTCTTCAAGAACTTGAAGAATGTTTTAGTTTCATTAATATGCTTTTGATTACATCCAATAGTATTAGGTTTTTATTCTCTTGATTCCTCCGGAGTTGCATCTCCATAATGCTTTCATAGATTGTTTCATTAGGATATGAAGCATTTTTTGATAGATTGTTGTATTATGCAATGTTAATGGTGATATTTTGGATGTTAATAAAACGTGTCACCGCGTTCTTTGTGTTAATATTCTTGTATTCTTGTGTCATTTATTCTTGTATTCTTTGTAAAAATTTGCGATAAAATCAGGCTTTCAAATACTACGTCGAAAAGGTATCAAACGCGTGGCGCAAAATGAAGATAAAAAAGAATATGAATTTTGGTGAAACAATTTTGATGATCGGTGTTTTAAATCAAAAGTTACGATTATTTATAAAAAAACGCCCAGGTTAATATAAATATTTTTAAATCTTTCAAAATATACGTCGGAAGGATATCGTGTTTGAGCCAAATCAAGAAAAAAAAAATATGAATTTTAGTGAAAAAATTTCGACGATCGGAGTTCTAAATCAAAAATTACGTTTATTTGAAAAGAAAAACAAATAAAAAAATCAAAGCTGTGTGTTGAAACGGAAGCAAGTGAAACGGAAGCCAGTGAAGGAAATGAGCGCGGATTTATTAAAAAAAAGGGTATTTTTGTCCGTCTGAAATTTTTTTGTTCTTTTTGTAACTAAAAAATATAGTGTGTCCTATTTATTCATTTTGTAAATATTTTTGTCCTTTTCTCTCAATCCCCCTAAAAATATAAAAGTTATCATTCTGACTACAAAAAAAAAGATACTGCTGTCTTGTTACTCTAAAATATTTCAAAATCATTATCCCTAATTCTTCTAAAAAGAAATGTAAGGCATAAAGATTAAAGCCATCGCACATTTTTATACAAATGTACTTTTTCGTTTCTTTTGTGAAGAAAAATTAATTACATATTTACAATTTCTTCAAAAGCAACTTTATACATTTACGTTATTTAATAAAAATAAGATTTGACTCAGCTCACACTAACTCAGCACGGACCCATCTTCAAACCGAATTGGGATCGTCTGCCGTAAATTGCTCATGCTGTGAAGTAAAACGACGTCATTTCGACTCAAAACGACGTTGTTTTGCTGTGTTTTTTTTAAGCTCGGGGCAAAAACGACATCGCTTGAACTCGAAACGACGTCGTGTGGACATCACAACAGCCTCTGCTTTGTAATACACACATCAGAGGATCCGGACACCTTCAAACCCAAGTATACGAGTCGAACACGTTTACGGAAAAATTCTTATACAAGAAGTCCTTATAACAGACTATCGGATTACTGCCACAAGTAAAATATAAAACTGTTTCCTTTGTTTGTGTACGTGTCATTAATCCAAACGGTTGAATGGAGTCCCCTCGTTCATGGATTCATCTTTTGCCATCCGTATAATCCCTGATCCGTCCGATCAGTATCATGCTTTTAAGAGATATGCCGTAAAAACACAGATTAATCGTAAATACTAGCATTAGCTGGGAGCCCAGCTGTTCAAGTACATAACCTGCCGGAGAGATTCCTCGGATTGCTTCCTTCTTTCCTCTACTTTTCCATTTCCGGAAAACAACCAACATCGGATCCCAGCATGCCGGACATAGGCCGGAGATCCATGACATCGCCGGAGGATGAAAACAAGCGTTTCTTTCCTTGGTTAAAAGTCTTGAGGCCGGATTTCAATACGTGGCCTTGGTCACCATGGTTGTTCACCACGGCGACGGTCGCTGCCATCCATACACGGTGTAGATTACTCATTTTCTCTGTAGAAGATGTTTTCGCCTGCTTTTCTTTTGATGCTTATTTAAGTGATTGTTTGAGTTTAATTATTAGTGGGAAGTGTTGAATAAACCAAAGGGGAAGAAGAAGTCAATTTATAAGGGGGAGTCGGTACATGGTTTGGCACCAAACCATTGGATGATAATAATGATTAGTGGGAGCAATAATTTGTGGGTTTTTTTTTTTTTTTTTGGAAGGGAATATTTGTGTTTATTAAAACAAAGAAAAATCCAAGATAAGATTATAAACTTTACACGTTGGCATCGATATCAGGTGACCCATATCGTGGCCCATGTGATGCAAACTGCAGTACTGCTATGTAAATACTGCCGGTGGCCGAGCAGCGACGGATCCAGAAATATTATTCAGCGGATTTCGTAAAAGGATTTTATAGTAAATTTTATTTTTTACCGGTTCAGAAATATTTTTATACACATAAAATGTAGAGTTTTGTTTTATTTAACGGGATCCGTGGACCACCTTTGCTTTGCTGTAGATCCGCCCCTATGGCCAAGGTAGGCCGATACTGCTTTACCACGTGCATGATCCGTCGTTTAGCGGAGGTTATGAATTCATTACAAAACGACACTTTACGTGTTTAATTTTAGCTTCTTTTTCTTTTGTTGCCATAACCGGATTCGAACTCTCGTTTTAGCTTTATTTATTTACAAACACCCAAATTGATGAATTCAGAAACCTGTTGGCTTAAGGTAAAAAAAAAAACCGAAATAAAATCTAACCTTTTTCTTTAATCCTCCCGCAAAATCCAAATGGTTGACTCCATCACTCCCCAATGGTGTCTTTCCGTCAAAGAACATGATCAGTCGATTCTCTGCCATTGGCTTAGGCCGAAAGAAGCAGTGTAGATGTTGTTCAAGGAAGGTATGTGGATCCCTCCATTTACACAGGAGAGGACGAGGATGATAATGAGCTCACTGATTATGCTGATGTGATCGAAAACCTGTTGAGCGATGAGCACGGGGAAGTTGAGCTCATAAGTCATAATCCCCCTCGATGAATGCTTAGACCTATGGCGGCCTTGGAAAAAAAGCCTTAATCATCAAATTATTGGGTAGGCCAGTGTCCTATAGCTGTCTCTCGCAATGTTTAACCAAATTTGTGGCAAGCAGCGGCCTCCTCTTTTTGGCGTAACATTTGCCAAGCTGCTAAGCTTTCCAACCGGCCTTCGAGGTGAATAATGGAGAAATCAAGTGGCTCCCTCTGACGATGGAAAATTCACGATACATAGCTTGTATATTTACCAGTTGGAGAATCAAAATGCTTTGATTACATCCTCACACTGGACCCGCATTTGGAGCCTTAAAGGGCGATGAGACACAACTTCCTTCTTTCGAAACTTTTCCAGGACTGTTTGATGTTAACAGCTTCCTGGCTCATCGGCACATTTCTAGTTCCTCCTTTTTCCAGCTCTGTCACGAATGTGAAGAGGCTCCGCTCCATGCTATCCGTGATTGTAAGTGGCCCCGGAGTATTTGGAAGAAAACCCTCCCTCCCCCTCAATGTAAATACTTCTTTTCGAATGCCAATGCACACGATTGGGCCACTGGAAATTTGAGACCTTCATCTTCACATTCTACAACGGCAAAACAGTGGCCGTATCTATTCTGTGAACTAGCTTTTGGGATTTTGTTTTGACAAAACAAACTCACACTCTCTGGACATTGTCCACCCGCCTACTCACGTGTTCCTCTGGACAACGATTAATCGTTCCAGAGACTTAAGACTAGCTTGGGCCAATGATATAGACTAGATTTCCTTTAACATTTGTACCACTTGTAGACTGCTTATTCTATTTTTATAATAATTCTTCTTTAAAATAAAACAAAAAAGAAACATGTTGGCTTTAAATCGGTCGGAAGTAATGAGTCATATTTTTATCTTCATCTAATAAGAATAAATTTCATATTTTATGTTCATCGAAACACAACATCGATTTCAATTAACTCAATAACAATAATATTATCAATTATAACTTTATATACGAACACAACACACCCAAAAAAAAAAAAAAAACATAAAAGTATTGTTTATTGATTAATTTGAGATTTTAAAACATACGGGTAAACTCATCAGAAAATGTCAATGATGAAATTCATCATCATTTTCATACGTTTATCAAGCAGAATCAACATCAACGGATCTTAAAATATTGGTACTGGGGATTGAGAAAGTGAAGAAAGAGTTGAGTCTTGTAAGTTATCAATGAAAGTGTCGAGTTTGACATCTTTATAAGAGTTTGAAACATTAAAGATAAATGTGTGGAAGGATCATTAAAAGTTAGATTTTAAGGAAATGGAAAGATTAATGAATCAGTAATATAGTACAAATAGAAAACAAAAATGGGCTGAATCGGAATGGCCTAAAAAACTAATAGTTGAGAGTAGTAGAATCTAAAGTAATAGTAGTAGTAGCATTCTTAGTAGTAATAGCAGTGTGCGTGTGCGTGTGCGTATGTGTATGTATCTAACTCCGGTTTTGTCCGGTATAAACGATATGATATTTTCCAAATTGAAGGCAAATTATACCAATTGATTTGTTTTCTGATTTTATCAAACCCGGCTGGAAAACCACGGAGTCAGGGATGGACCCGGCATGGAGGAGGGGGTGCATGGCCCCCACTCAAATTTCGGTGCGAAATTACTAGTAGGGGCAGTGAGTAAAGAAGGTCATTTGACCAAAAAAGTTATGTAAAAAGGTTTTGTTGTAAAAAAATGAGTTAAAAAGGGTGTTTTTCTAAAATACCTATTCTACCCCTCATTATCCTTATATCCATCCTATCTAAATTAATCTCTTCTCATTATCTCTCTCCCAAATCCCCAATCAATGTCGGGAAATTACTTTTTGTCGTCGGAAAACAGATAACCGCCAATCATCGCCGGAAAAACGGCCTACCCGCCAAATCATTGCCGGAAAATCACGATTGACCCATCATCCGGTGGTTTTTCCTCTACTTCAACGTCTGGTTGTCCTCCGTTCTCCTCCACTTTCATTTGAGCTCGATTTTTGGTCATTCTGCCTATTTGAGGACATATATTTTGGTGAGTTAACTTCCTGTTAGAAGCCCCATTTGTGTGGTTTGATCCCATTTGTTTCTTGATTAAATGACATTGTTTAATTTGTATAGGGTTTAATGGAGTGTATCTTGATTGATTAAATTGCTGCTATTGAAGAAAATGCCACAAGTTGTTTGATATGCTTGAAATAAATTGTGTTTGAAAGCAAATTGTGGTTCAGAAGGATTTAAGATTAGATGAAGAACTTTTATTTTTGCTCAATTTTGGGTTTATGATCATAAACAAAATATTTTGGCTCATTTTGGGTTTATGATCATACTAAAGAATAAACAAAATACATTGAAGTTATTTGTGATATAAAGATGTATAGAACTTGTTTCTTAATCAAGCTCTTAATGTGGCATCTTTGATTTGCGATTGCGATTCAAGTTGTGATTAGAAAGCAATAAAAAAGTAGAACTTTTGTTTGTTTTGATCATAAACACTGCAGTAGAGATTGTTTTTTTGTTGGTTTTTTTTTTTTTTTTTTTTTGAAAGACATAAACTTGTTTTGTAGTATAAAGATACTTAGAACTCTGTTTCTTAAATTCGAACTTATTGTTGCATCTCTTTATAATGGTTTTAGACACTCTTGGATATGACAAATTTAATGTTAATGATGAATACTTGATGACTATTAATTTGAATTATAGATGTGCCATGGTTGATGAAGATGAAGCTTGGTTTATTGTGTGTTATCCGGTTGGGTTTGAGGAGAATATGGATGGTGTTTGGTCTTGGTCATTTGTGAATCATGAAGTAGAAAAATTGTCGACGAACGTATTTGTGAAAAAAAATATTTCATATGGTGAGTTGTGTGAAAAATTGAGAGTTGAATTGGGAATTGACACAAGTATTTATGATTTTGAGATGAAATGGATGGCCCCCATAGGTAAAGCATTACCGAAGGTAATTACTTGTGATAAGCAGTTGAGACATTTCTTGTTGGTTTATGATCCCAGGAAAGATGCGTTATTAGTATCTTTGAAAAGAAAAGAAGCCGACATGTATATTGAAATTGAAGCAAGAAACCGTGATGATGTTATTGTGAATGAAGAAGAATATGTTGAAGAGGCACCTTTGAACATAGTAAGTCAAGATACATGGGAGGATAATAATGTTAGTCAAAGTGCCCTAACAAGTGTACCCATTGAAGAACCATATCTTGAAGATATGCTTTTAAAAGAACCATATCTGGAAAAGACGCATTTAAAAGAACCATATCTTGAAGAGACGCATTTAAAAACGGTAAGTCAATGCACATTCGATGATAATATTGTTAGTCAAAGTGTACTTTCAAGTGTACCCATTGAAGAGACATGTTTTAACAATATTTTGCAAGATCCTCTGTTGGACATCTTGGGTGATGATTGTTTTGTAGAAACAGCCTCGCCACGTACATTGAATGTTGATGATGGTAATTTAAATGAGAAGGATGAAGGTTTGTCGGTCGATGATACTTTTACGGGTGATGATCGAGAATCCCCAAACATGGATACATTTATCGGAGTTGATTGTAACCGTAATGTAATCCAACATGATTTTGGTCTTGATGAAGAAACAATAGTGAGCATTCCTGATAATGAAGACATTCATGTGAATGACCGTTTTGCCAAAAAAGGTTTGTTGAAATATAAAGTTGAGATGTTGGCTGTGAAGTTCCATTTTGAGTTTGATGTTCAGTCTACCAATACCATGGTTTATGTAGTGGTGTGTGCCTCGAAAGAATGTAATTGGCGTTTGAGGGCAACTAGGGTCGATACATCTAAATGCTTTGAAGTCCAAAGGTATCCGAGTAAGCATACTTGCTTACCTATTGTCCATCGAAAGGATCATAGACATGCTTCGCACAAGCTAATTGGAAGATATTATTCTCCTAACTATGTACGTGCGAATGTGTTTTCACTTTGCAAATGATATCATCGCAAATTTTAATCGAGAGTTTAAATGCGAGATATCTTATCCCAAGGCTATCTCACTAGAAATTATGCAATTGGATTAATCTGGGGCGATCCACACAAAAGTTTCGGTAAGTTGCCAAAGTTTTTCATAGATTGAAGAAGACAAACCCGACACGATGGATGACATTCACACCGTTGGGGACCATAGATTCAAGTATTGTTTTATGGCACTTGGTGCAAGTACACATGGTTTTCAATCATCAATGCGGCCGATGTAATTTCGTGGATCGGCACGCATTTAAAATCTATTTACAAAGGGACTTTACTTATTGCAACATGTCAAGATGGTAATTATCAAATATTTCCGCTTGCATGGGCTATTGTTGATTCGAAAACAATTTATCTTGGACATGGTTCTTTCAAAGATTAAAACCCATTACAGTGTGACACCAAGGATTTAGTGATACTTTCGATCGGGCTGAAAGTATTACGCATGGATTTAAAGAAGTGTACAAGCAAGCGCATCATGGACACTCGTATCATCACATGCAAAAAACTTGAGGACTCATTATCCAAGACGCGCTTTAACGGATCTTTTATTAAAGTCAGCACATGCATATACCGAACGATCATTTAAATTGAAGTTCGGCGTTATGTAAGAAATGTAGGGATGCTTTGAAGTCCGAGAATCTCGATCCGACTAAGGATATTCTTGTGTATTTGGATGAAGCATCGTTCCTTTATGGTCTAGAGCTCATTTTCCGGGAGAACGTTATAATATAATGACAACGAACGATGCCGAGTCATTGAACAGTAAGCTAAGGCGTGCGCGTGAGTTTTCTATAGTTGGGTTGCTTAAATCCAACTGTCGTTGTTCACACATCACATGTGGATTGGTGGATTTCTCATAGTTGGGTCTACGATATTCGGGATGTATTGCAAATATGGTTTGCTAAAAGAAGTTCAGAAGCTGCGATGTGTTCAACTCCTCTCACTCCGAAAATTCAAGCATTAGTGAAGAATAAATACAAGTTTGTTTCAAGTTTAATTGTTAGTCTAATTGTCCAAGAAAAATATGATGTACTTGACTTGGATGCGATGATTAATTACATTGTGGATTTAGTCAAACGGACATGTACATGTAAGAAATTCGATTTAGATCGGATTCCATGTGACCATCAAGATGTTGTGGCTAAGAAGAAGAGTAGGCACGCATACGAGTATTGCAGTTGGTATTTTCGCACTGAATGTTGGAGGCAAGCTTATTCCAAAAGTGTGTTACCCTTGCCAAATGTAGCGGATTGTGAATTTCCTGATGATGTGCTTGCCATGAAGGTGTTTCCACCGTTGTTGGAGAAGCGACAAAGCGGGCGTCCTAAATCTAATAAGAGAATCCCATCTGCCGGAGATGCGCCAAAGACGGTGAAACCAAGAAAACGCAAGAAAAAAGATGCTACTCCTATTTTGACGTGATTCCCTTAGGTAAATGTATTTCTTTCTTTCTTTTGAAGGTTAAAAATTTATAGTGTGAATGTTTTTGAAATGTTACAGCGTACATGTGATTCTCTAACTGGTTTTTTGTTGTTTTTTTTTGAAAGACAGAAAGTTGTTTTGTGTTATAAGATACCTAGAACCTGTTTCTTAATCTCGAACTTATTGTTGCATCTTTATAATGGTTATGCAGGATGTTGCAGTGACTATGAAGGATGTTGCAGCAATTGCGATTGTTTTGCTTCAAAATGGAAGATGATGTGTTGTTAATGTGTATTGATGTACATGGCTTTTGGTTAGGCATTAAAATTATGACTTTTGTGTATTTATTATGTTCAAGTAATTAACTAAACGAGATTTGGCATTAAAATGTGTATGACTTTTGTGTATTTACTATGATCGAAGAATTAATTAAACGAACTTTGGTACTAATATGTGTAATCAACCCTAATCACAGTAATCGCCTTGATCGAACCTCGATCTAACATCTTATTATGTGTAATGTACCTTGATCACAGTAATCGCCTTGATCGGACCTCGATCTAACATCTTATTATGTGTAATCAACCCTAATCACAGTAATCGCCTTGATCGGACCTCGATCTAACATCTTATTATGTTTAATCAACCCTAATAACAGTAATCGCCTTGATCGGACCTCGATCTAACATCTTATTATGCGTAATCAACCTTGATCACAGTAATCGCCTTGATCGAACCTCGATCTAACATCTTATTATGTGTAATCAACCCTAATCACAGTAATCGCCTTGATCGGACCTCGATCTAACATCTTATTGTGTGTAATCAACCCTAATCACAGTAATCGCCTTGATCGAACCTCGATCTAACATCTTATTGTGTGTAATCAACCTTGATCACAGTAATCGCCTTGATCGAACCTCGATCTAACATCTTATTATGTGTAATCAACCCTAATCACAGTAATCGCCTTGATCGAACCTCGATCTAACATCTTATTATGTGTAATGTACCTTGATCACACGATGTCGCCTTGATCGAACCTCGATCTAACATCTTATTATGTGTAATGTACCTTGATCACAAGAATCGCTTTGATCGAACCTCGATCTAACATCTTATTATGTGTAATGTACCTTGATCACAGTAATCGCCTTGATCGGACCTCGATCTAACATCTTACTGTGTGTAGTAATCGCCTTGATCGAACCTCGATCTAACATCTTATTATGTGTAATCAACCCTAATCACAGTAATCGCCTCGATCGAACCTCGATCTAACATCTTATTATGTGTAATCAACTCTAATCACAGTAATCGCCTTGATCGAACCTCGATCTAACATCTTATTATGTGTAATGTACCTTGATCACGATGAATCGCCTTGATCGGACCTCGATCTAACATCTTATTATGTGTAATCAACCCTAATCACAAGAATCGCTTTGATCGAACCTCGATCTAACATCTTATTATGTGTAATCAACCCTAATCACAAGAATCGCCTTGATCGAACCTCGATCTAACATCTTATTATGTGTAATGTACCTTGATCACGAGAATCGCCTTGATCGGACCTCGATCTAACATCTTATTATGTGTAATCAACCCTAATCACAAGAATCGCCTTGATCGAACCTCGATCTAACATCTTATTATGTGTAATCAACCCCGATCACGATGTCGCGCTTGATCGGACCTCGATCTAACATCTTATTATGTGTAATGTACCTTGATCACAGTAATCGCCTTGATCGGACCTCGATCTAACATCTTATTATGCGTAATCAACCCTAATCACAGTAATCGCCTTGATCGAACCTCGATCTAACATCTTAATATGCGTAATCAACCTTGATCACAGTAATCGCCTTGATCGGACCTCGATCTAACATCTTATTGTGTGTAATCAACCCTAATCACAGTAATCGCCTTGATCGAACCTCGTTGTATCATCTTATTATGATTGATCAACTCGGATCACACTAATAAGACGATAGATCGAGGTTCGATCGAGGCTATTACTGTGATCTTGATTGATTAAGGCAATTACACTTCATCTCACACGTTAAATCGGTGCTCGATTAAGGCGATTACGGTAATCCGAGTCGATCGAACGTGATATGATTCATTCATTTCGAGACGTTATGACAAGATCGAACTCGATTCGTCTGATAATTGAGCTCGTTCTTGGCACCCTATATAAAGCATCACACACCCAAAAACCAAAACCCTAATTTTGTCGTTCTCCTTCTTCAAAGACGCCAAAATCAGCCTCTCTCGCCTCCCAAACCAAACCAAAAATCAGCCTCTCTCCTCCTCCCAACACCAGCGCCCCTAGGTGATTCTCGCGAGCTCTTAATTGATATTCGTATGTCGGGTGTTTGTTCTCTTTCTTGGTGCGATTGTTCCGCATTTTACTTTGTTCACTGCGCGTTTTCTCTTCATTGTTTTTAACGGTATGTCCGGGTGTTTGTTCTTGTGGGGAAATATGTTGTTGGAATCAAAACCGTTTTTATGGTAATTTTGTTTTTATGGAACTCAATAACTCATGCCCTTCACTCATGGCACGAAAACCGGGCAACATTTTTGAGTACTCGTGAGTTTATGCCATCACAAATTGGCTCGATTAGTAAGAACGATTCGCATTCTTCAAGGTCATGTGTTTGTTTTCTACTACCATTGGTCATGTGTTTGAAACTATCTAAACAAAAAAAGAAGAGCACCATGAGTCTATGATGGAGGCATGTAGTTAGCATCAGAGATATATACATCATGTGCCCACTTTTCCTTGTCGAGATTGCATTATTTTTTAATTGTTCCCCCTTTTCAGTTGCATTATTCATGTGGTTCTATTTTTTCGGGTTACATTCAATACGAGGTTCTCTATTCTTGGGCTATATTATCATGATTTGAACAAAGGCATTGTTGTAATTTGTAAATTATTATCCTATTTATGAACCTCAATTGTTATGGGGGTATTGATGTCATTTTTCATCTATTCTGCAAAATCTTAGGTGGCTAAGAATGATGAGAATGGTGTATTTGAGTATTGAGGAGATTGAAGATCTTCAACGACAAAAATATGAAGAGATGATGAAAGAGATTAAGGAACTTGAAGATATTCTTCGTAAAGAATACGAAAAGAGGATTAAGGAAATGGAGGATTTTGAGGAACTGATGAGAAAATTGCAATTGAAATGGAAGAGGAAGAAGAAGATGAAAGGCAAAGGCCCGCACAATATAGGTATTACTATGATTCGTGTGTGGAAATGAAGTCGACTCTTCGGACTCAAGGTGTAATTATTTGCTAATGTGTAATGTAGACATGAATTTGAGTTATGGTCCGTATTCCGTAAACTTATTATCCATGGGTTTTGTTGTAAACTTGTAATGGTTGATTTGTTTGTGTTTGTACGTAAACCATGGATATGGTCAGTTTTTGTTTTTTAAGCTAATCATTCACCTAATTTATAACTTTCTGTAACAAAAACAAGTTGAAGTTAGTTTCACACTTAAAACACACTACTACTTGTTTTTACAGAGAACAATTTGTAGGATTGTAACATTCTGTTGATACGTATGGTACCATGTTAATTAGCTTTAACATCCATCAAATTCAAGTTTAACACCCGTCAAATTCAAGTACAATCAAATTCAAGTTTAAAAATGATCATGGATCGAAATCCCAAGCAAGGAGTTCACCGGCCAACTTCTTCCTCCAATATTTCATCTTGTTAACTTGCATGGAACATACATCCAATTTGGCCGTCAAGAACTCCACGCATTTTAGGACAAACATTCCACAGTCATTCCTACCAAAAGTATCAAAAAGAGAGTTAGTAATTATATCAAACAATTTAACAAAATACTCAAACATAATAATAACCGATGCTTAGTATTTGGTAACAACATACCCGTTGTCTTGAATAGGCAAACCTTCCACCTTCTCAACAATAAGCTTCTTTAAATTGTAGTTCTCGCACTCTACTACAAATCTCTTTAACATACTCGAATAACAACTTGAAACGGTGTCAAGAACTTATTTAGCACTCCCTTTCGCATACGTGATGGCATGCTATCATACACCAAAATTTGTCCTTTTCAAATCAATTCGCAACAAAATGAAATGATCACTCTCAATTGCGAGCACATATAAAGTTTTAAGCACGTACCACGGTTTCCCATAACTAGGATTATCACCATTCAAATACTTCATCAACGCTTTTGAAAACTTATGATCCTTCAACTTCTTTGAGATTCCTTTTCGTACTGCATGTATAAACTTTGTGAAATACGTATCAAGTACACCAAAGACCTTCCTCAAATAAATGCGGATACACTATCATACGACACGGATTTGACACAATGACGTATTCATTACCTCGTTAACATGCAAACAAATTGTTTGAAGCATTGAATAACTACACATTCATAAACCACGTAAGTGAAATCAAAGTGGACTTACACTTGATTGCAACCATCCAACTTCAACAACTTTTTTCAGTTCAAAAGCTTTTACTTCTTCATCAAGTAGCCTCACATCAACACTAAATCCAAAATGAGATTGTAAAAACTTATAGTTATTACGCAAAAATAAAATATATACAAAAATACTTGAACCATACGAATTTCACACCTGTCATCAACCGATTTTAGAACATTTTCCACGTAATCCATCACAACGGGATCTGCTTCTCGGTAAGGATCAAAACAATCCACATTTTCTAATTTTCTGCCTTTCAAAACACATGGCTTCCTCTCACAGCTTCCTTTTCTGGTGATTTCTTTTTCTCCCCTCCGAATTTTAAGAGGTAACGCATCAGGAATGTAAACAACAACTTCTTCCCGTTCACTTTTTAGATTTTCACCGTCAGCCGATTTTTCATCTCCATCCATGATCACATCTTTCCCTTTATCCTTCATCGGCCTCCCTACACAACAAATTGACAACGTATATAATTAATCATTAACTTTAAAGTAAAACGAAAATATTGAATTTTTCAACAATATTTATACCTCACTCGTTCTTCTTTCTTGCCATCCACCTCATCTAATTTTCTTTTTTTCAAACAATCGTCTCTTCATCACACTCCTCCATCGTCACATCATTGCCTCCATCAGATTGTACATTCTCTTCATTTTCATCATTTCTTGGATTACTACTAGATTGAGCCACCAAGAAATCCAATTTACTATGAAGTTTTTCAATAGCAAGCAGAAATTTCTCGGTTCTCTTCTTTCACCACAACTCTTATCATTTCTTTGATCTTTTCATAATCAATTCCAACTTGGTCGGAGTTGTTTGGCTCATCAAACTCCGAGTCATCATCCACAATGAAATCAGGTGAACTGTCCTCTTCTTCACTGAAATTCAGGTACGATAATCGTTGTCTTTCAAGTTCAGTGGGACGCAGCTTCGGATGTATCTCCAACTGCATTGACATCAGCTTAATTAATTTTAAAACGTCAACCTACAATTTCAAAAAAAATATAATGAAATAAATAAAACAAAAAACCACTAAACCTTTCTTCCTTGCAATGTAAATTCCAAGTTGGACGATGAAAGACTCTTTTCAATTCCCATATTTGCATACGAGGATAGCTTTTTTGTTTATTAACTTACAAAGCTTGCCCACGCATGGAATGGCTTCAAAAGCCCATACCTAAAGCAAATAAAACATAGTTTTTTATATATATATTTCACATAAACTATAAACATCTAAGGACAAATACAATTATCTCAAATACAAATTAGAACAAACGAATGCATACCATTATAGCCAAGGGAAACCCATACAATGAAGATTGTATTTTCTCCACGTCCTCACTAAACCATGTTGACATGTCCCGTTTGAAGAATCGTACTGTGCTATGATAAGCCAAACTCCCCCAAGGATATCGGTTGAATGATTTCAAATCATCCACCAACTCGAACCACCACCATTCCATTGTTCTGCACTCCTCCGCCCCCAACAAAACATATGCTAAAATAACTATCAAACCTAACTTATAACGATCCGTTTCGTTGTCTACTCTACCAACAAATACATTCATCAACTCCTTCCTATTTATCATCTTCATATTTGCAAAATATCGAGTCACAAGACGACTCTCTTTACCTTTCGTCTTGTCGTAATGACTATCACTACCGATCATAAATCCGGTGACTAGAGCAAATTCTTCGATCCCAAATCTCAACGCCTTACCACCGACCTTAAACCAAACAGCATCATCAATTAATTCATCATTTTCCGTTTCAATTACCTTTCCTTTTCCCCTTCCTTTTTTCTTTTCCTTTTCCCTCTCCTTTTCATTATCTTTGTAAATCAACACTCTCATCAACAAATGATGAACTAATTGTTTTGCTTGAATCTCTCTCACATATAATAAGCTACCGAAAGCACTCTGTTCAAATAATTCTTTATGAGTGTCATCTAATTTTTTGTAGACCGTTGAAACAATTTTCATGACACTGCGGTTGCAAATTTCACATTTTCTTGTACGGGGTTTTGGGGTGAGTTTATAAGCAAGCTCCATTATATATATTATTCCGCCGATAAACTACAACAATCAAAATGGTGAAACTCATAAATGAATTGCAATAATAATAAACACACATTTAACAATAAAAATTCAGCATGCATCTACAATCCAACAAACAATCTACAACATGCATCTGAAATATGTCTCTCTTCAATGCAGTTACTCATTGAAGAAAGCAAACCAAAGGATGCCATCAAGATTTCAAAGATTATACAAAATTTTCAAAATTTTCATGATTTATACTAATTTACGCTTGATTTGAGTTTCTTTTCTTCTTCAAAAACAAAATATCTCACCAATTGAAATCGAAAGCTAGTCAAATCTAGAAAAGCATTACATTCGGAGTATGAAAGGATTGGATTGCAACCCATTGATGACAAACCCAACAATTGGAATGCAATTTCCTTATAAAAAACGACAGAAACTTGCAATGACAGATTTTCACTCTGAAAACTTCAAATGATGATTTTCACAGAAAAATATCAAAAGCTTCAAACTTCTATAATTTCGATGGCATACCTTCTATAATTGCACAATTTGCAATGCACTGCTGCTTAATTTATGATGCCCTTCTTCTCTGTGATTTGTTGTGATTCCCTGTGATGGTTTGTTGTGATTTGCTGTGATTCCCTGTGATTTGAAGGTAATGAACGGTCGGGTGGTGGGTCTAAGAAGAAAGGGAGAAGGGAGAATGCGTAAGAAGAAAGGGGTTTACGAATGGCTCTTGCAGGAAATTGGGTAATTTTGCCGGAAAATTATGTTCCAAGCGAGAAAGCGTACAGTTATTTTGTTGGGATTGGAAAGAAGAACCAGAATTGAAGGGGAGAAAGGGAGAAGGGGAGAAGGGGAGAACGGTTTAAGGAGAAGTAAGTTTCAGTAATGAAGAAGGGATAATGAAGAATTAAGGGGAAAAGTTGATTTAGGATTTTTAAACAAATTTTTTTTTAAAATAAATAAATGTGGGAAATTGTGGTCAAACCGTTTTTCCAAACTCATTTTCCAAAACACCCGTCTTTACTCATTATCCCTTACTAGTATATCCCTCCAATAATATTAAACATCTGTGTATGTATATATTTTCGAACATTTTTAACAATGCTCACCTTGTAGCTTAATTGGTATGGTGTCTTAGTATTGACCTTCCAGTGAAGTGTTCAAATCTTGACTACTACATACGATCCTTTTTTTGTTTGTTTTTTTCCCCTCATTTCAACCGTTTGTAATTTATGTTCTATTTTGGGACTATCTTTTCACACCAATGTTGTTTTACACTTACCAAGAGCCGAGAGTGGGCTTCGTTTGGATATTCCACACGCCTGCCATTCTGACCGTAAATGAGTCCGGAAAAATATATATTATTCTGGCCAATTTTGGTCAATTCACACAACAACCATTCTGACCCAATTTGAGTCAGAATACGATCATTATACTGATTTTATTCTAGTTAGAATTTTGAATGTTTTTCATACTCAATACCGGTCAGAAAGACATTCTGACTAAAATTGAGTGAAAAAACTTTTAATATTCTGTCTGAAATTCAGTCAGAATCAATAGTGGTGCTCTTATATTGTTGTTGGTATCCTCGACTCAATTCTAGTGCGAATGTGTAGTATTCCTGACTCAATATTGGTCGAATGATGCTCTGACTATATATGAGTTTGGAAAACTTCAAACATTCTAGCTAAAAGATGGTCAGAATCAACCAGTGTGGACTCTCAACACGTATATTCTGACCATATTTCAGTATGGATAATGTGTCACATTCTGACCAAACTTTGGTCAGAATTAATGCGCGTAAAATAAAAAAAGTAAGGGCGAAATTGGAAATAAATTTCTGTGTGATAAGATAAAAATTGGTGTGAAAATATATTTCTTTTATTTTTCCCTTTATAGTGTTTAATATTTATATTTTTCTCCTTTTCTTATTAACATTTGTAGAAAAAAATTTGCTACCATATTTAGATGAGAAGTCGGCCTCTACTTAAAAAAATCGGGGTCCATCACTGCACGGGGTACATTATTCCGTTTCGGTTCGAGTCGGCTTGGATCGGGGTACATTATTCCGTTTCGGTTCGAGTCGGCTTGGATGGTTGGTTTGATTTCTCAATTTTTTGTTCACCGCTCACCACGTCAATGTATCGAAATAAATTTTTTTTTTTTTGTTGTTGTAAATAATATGAATAAGGCATATTTCTAAAGTGAAGAATATATTTTGGGACCATGGTGTTTTGTGTTTAAATCTCGCCAACCATAGCAATAGGGGTTAACTATCGTGTTTATATCATACTAGCGTTCCCGTAATATATATATATATATATATATATATATATATATATATATATATCTGTCTAATTAAATAACATCCTAACCTTAAAACATGAATTATTTTGTATTCGAATTGCTCGACCATGATTCGAATTAATTTTTTGAATTGGTACAATAATACATATATGGAAGCTAAAATAAAAAAACCTCAAAAAATAAATAAATAAACCTCGATTGATACTAAATCATCAATACATGAATCAAATTTTTTTTTTTTTGAAAAGAAACAAATATTTTATTAAATATTATCCGCTAAACAAGCGGCTGGGACATCAACCGGAGGCGAGGAGCCCCACAAGGTGCGGGAAGTAAATAAACAAACCATGCAGGTAAAAGATACGCAGAGGAACATTCCCTACGCGTCGGACAAAAGAAAACGAAACAGACGAAAAACTAGCCACAAGAGCCAAACAATCTTGAAGAAGACAACCCTGAGCTGTGAGATCTTCTCCTGGCCGTCGAAGTCGCGAGACGTATGCCAAACAATCACTTTCCACCTCAAGCCGCTGAATTCCTAGGTGCACCGCCTCCAAGGCCAAGTAAATAGCCTTAAGCTCCAAAACTCTACAGATCACCTGGATCAAAGTGATACGCAAAGGAGTGAGTGCGGATCCATTCGAGTCCCGAAAGATGACTCCAATACCCACACCCATATCGGTAGCTAATGCATCCACATTACCTTTCACCACACCTGTCAAAGGCTTCATCCATCTATCCGGTAAGTGGCAAGCTGTCGTTTGAACCCGAAAAGTTGCCATAGCCTCCATATACTCTACCGAGGTTGACAGAGATCGCGTACATAGTGCAGAGACATAAACTGCCTGACCATCGAACACCGTAGAGCATCTCACCTTCCAGATCCCCCACATAAGCCACACAAACCTAGCCGCATCATGAACACCTTGTTCTTCAAGCAACCTCATAAAAAAACTCCGCAAAGGAAGCAGAGCGAAGGTGTTGCAAGGTCCCCTGAAACGGTGATGCCACCACACTCTATATGACATCTCACATTCAAAAATCACGTGTCTTATTTTTTCAAGGGTTTCCTCACAAGCCAAATAGATGCCATCCCCTATATTCCGCCTCTGTAGCCCTTGGCCGATGGGAAGACAATCATGTAGACATCTCCACAAAAAGTGTTGAACACGTGGCTGGACAGGGAGCTGCCACCATCTCCACCAAAGCCTACTCACGCCGTCTGATGTAGACGGGCCTGGCACAGATGACGATCGATATATTGATAAGGCCAAAAAATACCCTGACCGAACAAAGACTCCCTCGATCATAATGCCAAATTAAATCAATCGAGGATGCCCCGGGGGCCACGGTGAGTCCTTAAAATAGCATCGATTGGAATAGTTGTTGCACCATTGCGTGTCCCATACCGAGATCACGGGATAAAAGATCTAAGATCAGAGAATCCACAGGGATCTCATGACCGGAAAAATATATACGGAAAGAAGGTCGCCTCTCTGGTCTATGCATCATGAAAAACATACACGAATCCCCATCACCCACTCGCCATCGCAGCCCATCGAGCAAAAGGTCCCGCCTCCAAATGCTACGCCACAGATAGGACGACCTAGCCCCACTTAGCAACAACAATAATTGAGCTATTCTCATAGTATTGCGCATGTAATACACAATGCAGCCGGTGAGCCTAGACAGTCAAGAGTCTCAAAGATCGCTTGCACATAAAGCCAGATTGAAACGTTCCAAGTCATGAAATCCCAACCCGCCTAAATTTTTCGGTAAGCAACAAGTCTCCGAATTCTTACAGATCTTGCGCTTATTCTTTGTATCTCCCCAAAAGAAGCCTCTAATCGCTTGCTCAATTTCCTAAATTAGAGTAGTTGGCACTTTGAAGAACTTCATAATGTATGTTGGAATGGCCTGCAAAGCCGATTTAATAAACGCATCCTTCTTGCGGGCGAGAGTAATTTATCTTTCTAGCCGGCCACCTTCTTGCAAATTTTGTCCCTCAGAAAAGCAAACACATGATGCTTGTTCCTTCCTGTCACGTACGGCAGCCCGAGATGCTTGCCCGACCCGTCCTCAAAGGGTATATCTCAGAAGCGAGTTCAAACCATCCTCGATCCTCCTCTGAGACTCCGACTGAGAAGTACAGACTAGATTTATGAAATTTGATTGCCTGGTCTGAGAGGGCCCCATACCTGTCAAACAGCTCAACCAGCGCCTCCACCACCCCATCTAAGAGCTCAAAGAAAATCATGCAATCATCAACCAAAAGCAAGTGAGAGATGTAAATCTCCGCCTCCCTGTCAAAATGAATACCCCTCAGCACCCACCGATGCATGATGAGAGTCAACCTTACTACATTCCGGTACGTGTTTTAACCCACGTTTACGGCATTTTTGGCTTAGTCCGGGTAGTTTTAGACCTTTTATAGGGTAAAAACACATAGTACGTTCACTTTGAGGTAAGTCATCACCTAGATGGTAAACCTCGTCATTTTATGATATTTTTGGCCATTTTGAGCCCTATTTATCTTGCGAAGTTATGCTCGGTATGTTGTACTATGGAACTCGGAGGATATAGGTGTTTGTAAGCCCGGAAGGTAAGGCATTGAGCTTATGAAAGCAAGGCCAAAGTTCGGGGATGGAAAAGTTGAAGAAAAAGTGGAAATTGGAGGTGCAGCAGTCAATGCGTACGTATTATGTGGAATGCTTACGCATCAGTGATTCAGGATGCTCAGCTTTGAAGGGTCAGAAACAACGCGTTTGCATTATATGGAATGCGTACGCATCACAACATCAACAACATTCAGGATTGAAAGAGCACGTTGAATGCGTGACGCATTCAAAGCGAATCGTCGCGCATTCACCTCAAAGCGAATCAAATCTTCCCTGGGGCTACAGAGAAATGCGTGCGCATTGTGCATTATTATCCTCCTTAAAACCCTAACTTTTAGCATAGTTCGACCCTCCTCTTTAGCCCTTCTAAACTCTTTCTTACTTTAATTTTTTTTAGATTAGACTTAAACTAGCTTAGTTTCTAGCTTAAGTTTCTTCTCTACTCTTCGATTTTGGAATTTTGGGGCTTCTTCATCATCAATTGACATTGTGTGGAAGAAGCTTGATGTAATCCTACTTTTGCTACGATTTTGGTAACTAATTTAGTTCTTTTCTTGTTTTATGGCTTTAATCTCTTCCTTGCTTGTTATTTCTTGCTTTGTGATGAGTAGCTAATTTACTACATAGCCAAACCATGTGAAAGTTGAAGAAATCACCCTTTAATTGATGAAATTGTGAATGGGTAGTGTTTAATTGTTGTTATATCGATGAATTCATGTCTTAAAACTTGTTCTTAATGCTTGAATTAGACTGTACACCTAGTTCATGAACACACACCACTTTTATAAATGTATGTTGCGAAGGGGTGTGGGAAAAGGGGTTTTAAGATCGTTATTTACAATTGACTGAGTTGTTTAGATCGATTGGGTAACGAGGTTTTTCGGTGTAAATCGAGCGGCTCTAGAGTGTTTATCTTGTTCCGGTCAGTTAAATCCTTAAAGGCGGACTGTTGAACCGGACAAAGGGTACTAGGTTGTTGCATGGCGTCTAGTACTATATTAGGAGTTTGCACCCATAAATGAGTCGATATAAGTGTTAGGATGGTTGGTTGGTAGTTTCCATTCCCAAATAATCGATTAGAGGGGCGAAAGTATTCAATTGGATCGTGATTTGGCTGTGTTTCTTTCTCTCTTTATCTATAGTTTAAATATCATTTTTGCATAATCAAAACTTGAACACACTTGATTAATCTAAACTAAGTATGAGAATGGCTTTGGTACTCGATTGATTCCTCGAGGGATACGACCTTGCTCTCCACTATAGTGCTTCCGACCCGGTACTCTGCCGGTTAAGGTTGGTCGTTACTATTTTGGTGATCAAGATTTCTAGCGCCATTGCCGGAGAATCATATCGATATCTCATAAGTCGTTTGAAGACTTAGGCTTAGGTTGTTTTTTTTTCTTTTCCTTTTCTTTTCTTGTTTTTTTTTCTTGATGTTGGATTTTTGTTGAAGAATCACACCACCTACTGCGGTGGTGGTGGTGACTAAATACCGTTATTGTGTTCTTGTTTTTTTTTTCTTGAATCGCAGTGTATGGATCTATATGGCCATGAGAGCTCTCCTCCCTACCCATTTGGAGGCTTTAATTTCGGTGGTATGGGTTTTGGATTCCAACCATATTATCAGTTCAACCCATACACACCACCATACAACAATGAGTGGGGAGTCCTCCAAGTCCCTATTTCAACACACTATTGCCTATTTGCAATATTCTCAACCTCCACAAATAGATTCTCCAACGCAAAAGTTGTTAGAAAATCTAAGCAGGAACGCAGCAGAATTCAAAAATTTATTTTCTTTTACCCAAGATCGACTTCATTTAAGCAACAAGCATAAAAGAAGTAGACGATGGTTACCTCCACCGGTGATCCATACGAACACTCGCCGGAATCCCATCATGGATTGCTACCAGAAAAACTCGGTTGCTGGACCGACTTTTCTCTCTCTCAAAACTCTCTAAGAAGCTCTCTATTTTTCACAAGAACTATTTGCTCTTGGAATTGTGATGTATAAAATAGTTAGCCAATCCTACTTTATATAGAGATAAAAGCGCCTTGTGATTCCCAATCGATTGGGATTAGCTTCCAAGTAGATTGGGGAGAAAGAAAACATTTTCCCAATAAAATAAGGACAATACATTTGATTGATTTATCTTATTTAATATTCAATATTTTATATTAAATATATTTCCAAGATATATATTGACAATATATGATATTGAATATATCTTTATCTTATTACCATAAATGTATTTTTCCAAAAATCAATTAATATCCAATATCAATATTATGATAATCTTATTAATTAAATTGCACAAACCAAATGTATCCAATACATATGGCGCCACCTTTAGCCATAAATTGGCATCCATAATATTCTTTAATTAATATAATGCTATGATTAATTAATTTGCAAAATACACGTGTATCAATATACACAATATATTTTCGACATATACATATACATTATATGTATATTTAATTAATCAACATAATTAATATCTTGTATTATATTTATTCATAATAAATAAATACCATCATATTAATTTACCACTATAACCTTTATAGTATGAGATAAATTCTTTCCTTATTTGTTCATCAACTATAACCACATTTTAATCCGGCTAGATGTTCTTATGTGTGTGACCTGATAGGCTTCCGAATATGTTGGCCGTAGGCACAAAGTGCAAATTACAAAAATGCCCTTCATGCCTAACGATCACGGGTAGCGTTTAGAAACACACCGTGACCCCCAGTCATCGGAAAAGTCAAATGCAATGACTACTACCTTTCATATGAAATAGTTACCATGTAAATAGAATCCTATCGCTGTAATAATATCCATACAGTCGTTCGTCGAGTGTCAAACATCAACGGCTATATCTTATAATCCGGATGTCATGCTCTCGAAGTAACTCATTTACTTCCACTTTGCAAAGATTCACGAGAGTAAGACATTCCTTATAAGAAGGCCCATTCCGATATTCACCCTTACTGATAGGGTATCCGATTTCCAGACGACCAAACATGTATACTCCGCATGCTACAGTATCACACCCAATCACTACCGCATGATCGCCCCGTGGCTAAGGGAAACCTCAATAGTGTCAAAGCATGACAATCCACACCATGATGCCATGAAGACTCCGGTCCTAAGGATAATTACACAATTAACTGTCACATAGTGTGACACTTAACAGTGTAAGTGGGTCAGTCTAACATACGCATTCTCTAATACACGTCCATGTATAGTCCAAGCGTCTTCACACTTTGATAGACGAGATCTATCATTGCCCTTAAAGACAGAAGACATCTAATATATGCTAACCTGTCCGTACTATCAATGCCCTGTGTAATAGTACATCAGCCTAGAGACATTTAAGTATCAAACTTATTAAAGTGATTAGAGATCTCATCAACCATAATCGCCTATCATGCTTTCTATCATCACGATTAATACTAAGGACGTTATCATATAAAAATTCATAATTGGTTCTTTACAAGAACAAATATATAACAACAGAAAAGCCATTTAATATATGTATAAACATAAAGAAATAGTAGAAATGATCCGACCCGGTCGGATCCGGTCCAACCCTATTGGGTTTAGGACACTATTTCAACAAAAGAGTACGATCAGTGTTATTGGAGCAAATCAACAAGACTTTGCAAGAGCAAGGCCGTGAGTTGAGGGATCTTTGGACTAGTTCCAACAACACATTTACTACTCTTCAATCGGCAATAAAGAACTTGGATAACCGGGTAGAGCAATTGATTGAGAAGTGGAAGGTTGAGATGAGTGCTAAAAATGATGAAATTTTATTTGATCCACCGTCGACTCTTGAGGTAATCACTCATCATGAGTGTTTTGAAGAAGGTATGAATCATGCTACTAGTGAATCATTTATTCCTTCTCATTTGAACCTTATTGAAAAAATAGTGGTGGTGGATCATATAGAATATGTTGATGTTGTGGTTGAACCAAAATGTTATTTCTTGGTGTTTGAATCTTTGTTACTTGGCATATGCTCTCATTCGAGGTATTTGAATTCATTGTGTTGCACTATGAATTTCTTGAACCAATCTTGGTGGTGGGGATTGAGCCCCTTCTTTGTCTTGCCATATTTTAAGGGTGTGCTCAATTCTTTTTATTTGTGTAAGGAAATGCAACGATTTGCTCTCCTTTGGTATAACTATCCTTAACATTTTTAGGGGTAGAGAGTCGATCTAAGGACATTAAACTTAGAATATTTTAGATGTTTTTATTTTAGTCAAAAATATAAAAGTGGATGAAAGTTTTTTTTAATTGCCATGTTCTTGAGGCTATTGAGCAAAAGATATACAATTTTTTTTTCTTTCATTTCACTCGTGCTTTTTTTCAATTTTCTTTTAGTTTCTTAATTGTGGGAGGCAACCCAATTTTTCTTTGTTTGGTAGTAGTAGGAGTGAGTCTTAGGTAAAAGAGTGGAGAATTTCGGCCTAGGAATTGAGCTTTCGGGTGAAGATTTCATTTTCATTCCCGTACCGTACTTGGATTGGTATCATTTTGGCACTTATTTTATGCATGGATGATGTTTCTCTTTTTATTATCTTTTCATCTCATGTAATTCGAGTTTGGTACCTTCGGTTATACTATGACAGTGTGTGTGACATTGATTCTTTTCATTATATCTCGTTATCTATTGCCTACTTTTGGCACGGTGGCTGTTCCCCGTGCATGCATTTTTGTGTTTCTTGGTTTCATGGTTTTAGGTGTACGAGATGGAGCTTCATGGATATATCATATGCACTCATTTGCGTCTTTCTGCCGGGTTAAGCTAAGACTTCTTTCAACCATTTTTCGAAGAGCGCACCCGAGCCAGCCTTATACTTAGCTTTATTGGGTAGGTTCCCAATATCGAGATCTGAAAATTGGGTCTTCACGGAATCAACCCCTAAAGTGAAACCATGACACAGCACTGGGTCATCAACAATTTTAGGGCCGTTGCAAATTCAGCAAAAGCTTTATACTCTTGAATGGCCTGGGCAATCTAGCACGGAATAGCAGCGATCTGGTCCGCATTTTCAGATCGGAGACGCTCTATGGACTTATCCATCTCAGCCTTGGCTCCAACCAACTCATCGTTCTCTGATCGAAGGTTGTCATTTTAGACCTTGGAGTCCTCCAATTCCGATTCCTTACCTAAGAGCTGCTTCTTGAGCTCCTCCCCCCAAGATTTGGATAACCCCTTGTGCTTATCGCGGCTGGCAGATAGGGCAATGACCATCCCTTCTAACTCGGTTCGGATGGAAGTAGACTTGGCAAATCTTTCAAAACTGCCTGCCTAATTCAGGTCCCCTGCATAGAAATGAGAGCCAATATCAGAAATAGCCAGTAAGGAAGAATAATAGAAAGGAATAAAGAACTCATTTTTCCACAAAGGGCAAATCCGCCTCGGCTAGTTGCAGCAGTCCGTTAACCACCAAAGTCCTCTACGGGTTCGGGCCGGGAAGAGCACGCTTACCGCACCCTCGGTATCCCCGTCAAGTCTTCCTCTCTTTGCAGGTCTCTCCTGTGAACCTGCCCCATATCGGGGCCTGCGTACCAACTCATGAAGATCCTCTCCTTCGGGTCGGATTCACCTAGATTGGTGTGATCACGCCAATCTCTTTGATCAACTGGAGAGGCGGAGTGCAAATCCTTATCAGGATGTTCGGCAAGTGCCCGAACTGCAGTAGCACTCAAAGATGCATTATCCAGTTGGTTTATAGGAGGATCCATGCTTTGGGTCCTCTCGGTGCTCTGACTGGGATTAGTTTGATCATCCCCATCCTCTTTAAATTCCCCGTCAGCATCAGCCATAAGGGAGGACATATCCGCCACTGCAAAAAGAAGAGATAACCTGTTATGTCAAAAAAAAGGAAAATCCTACAAGTATTCCACTCCTCTTCTCAAGAAAACGCATTTAAAGGGACGACATTGTCGTCCCTTTAAAAACCTTTTCAAGTCGTCCCTTTAAATGGGTGCGGAGAAAAGTCAAACCTTTGGTGAATTTATTTGGGGGGGGGGGGGGGGGAAACTTTAAAGGGACGACATTGTCGTCCCAATAAATATTTAATTTTTCCTGCTAATTTTTGGGCTAATTTTTTTGGCGGGTAAATTCTTTAAAGGGACAACATTCCAGTTTTTTGGGACGACAGGTGCCAGCATGGAATCCACGTGGACTTTTGTGTTTGAAGGGACGACATTGTCGTCCCTTTAAATGTAATTAATTTTTTTAAGCACGTTGTATTATTAGACATTGTGTCATTTTTTAATGGAAAATATAATTGTTATTGAAAGGGACGACAAAGTCGTCCCTTTAAATAAAATTTTATAAAAAAAATTTGTTTTTTGATAAAGTTTTAATAAAAATATGAATTTTTGTTTAAAGGGACGACAATGTCGTCCCTTTATATGACATTTTATAAAAAAAATTTGGTTTTTGATAGAATTTTATTAAAAATATGAATTTTTGTTCAAAGGGAGTTAAGAGTCGGGGTTGGTTATTGAACGATCAATTTGAATTCCGGGGTTCGTTATCGAGCGATCGATTTGAATATAAGGGTTCGTTATCGAGCGAATGAGTTACATCGTTATCGTTATCGATCATTGTGATCGTAGTATCGACTATGGTTTGATCGATCGTTATTAGGCGAATGAGTTAAGAGTCGCGGTTCGTTATTGAACGATCGATTTGAATTTTGAGGTTCGTTATCCAGTAATCGATTTGAATCTAATGGTTTGTTATCGAGTGAATGAGTTTCATCGTTATCGATCATTGTGAGAGTACTATCTACTATGTCTCGATGGATCTTTATCGAACGAAGGAAAGAGTCAGGATCGTTATTAAAAGATCGATTTGAATCTCGGGGTTCGTTGTCACGTGAATGAGTTAGATCGTTATCGATCATTGTCTCGATGGATCGTTATCGGCCGAAGGAGTTAAGAGTATGGGATCGTTATTAAGAGATCGAATTGAATCTCGGGGTTCGTTATCGAAAGCGAATGAGTTAGATCGTTATCGATCATGGTGATAGTACTATTTATTATGGCTCGATGGATCGTTATGCAGCGAAGGAGTTAAGAGTCGGGGATCGTTATTAAGAAATCGATTTGAATCTCAGGGATCCTTATCGAACGAATGAGTTAGATCGTTATCGATCATTGTGATAGTACTATCTACTATGGCTCGATGGATCGAAATCGGAGCGATCGATTTGAATCTTGGGATTCGATATCGAGCGAATGAGTTAGATCGTTATCGATCATTGTCTCGATGGATCTTTATCGAGCGAAGGAGTTAAGAGTCGGGATCGTTATTAAGAGATCGATTTGAATCTCGGGTTCGTTACACGTGAATGAGTTAGATCGTTATCGATCATTGTGATAGTAGTATCTACTATGCCTCGATCGGCGAATGAGTTAACGATCGTGGTTCATTATCGAGCGATCGATTTGAATCTCGAGGTTCGTTATCGAGCAATCGATTTGAATCTGGGGTTCATTATCGATCGAATGAGTTAGATCGTTATCACGTGAATGAGTTAGTCGTAGTATTATCTGCTATAGATCGTCAGTTCATTATCGAGCATTTGTTTTGATGTCAATCTCGAGATCCGAAATTGATTAAGCGATTTCAATCCCGAGCCTCGTTATTTAGTATTAAAACCCGAGACTCGTTATTTAGTTTTAAAACCCGAGCCTCGTTAATTACTTTAAGAACCTGAGGCTCGTTAATTATTTAAAACCCGAGCCTCGTTAATAAGTTTTAAAACCCGTGGCTCGTTATTTAGTTTTAAAATTAAAAAAATAAAAAAAAAACCTTTAATGGGGCAGCATGTTGTCGTCCTTTAAAAAAAATGTCGTCCCTTTAAAGATGGACCTAAATTAAAACAGTCATCTTCTTTTCTTCTTCTTCATTCGCATAAGAACAGAGCCCTGCAAATTTTCCCGCCCCTCTCCCGGCCTCCTCTCTTTCTCCTCCTCCTCTCCTCTCCTCCTGCGAGCCGAGCCACGGACCTCCACTGCTTCAACCGCCGCTCCACTCATAGCACAACAAGCTGGGCCGGACCATTTCTCGATTCCACCGCCCCTCTCAATTCCGTTTTGCGAGAAGAAAGCTACTTGAGTTAGTGTAGTTAGGGTCCTACCAGAAACCCCAATAGTTAGGGGCCTATGGAAAACCCCGTTGTGTTTGTATCTCAAGTATGGCGTGTATATATACATATAATTTTTTTTTTGTAGATTTAAGTATATATATATGGTGAAATTTCAATTTATATATATGGTATAGTTTGGTGATTTTTGCTTGAAATGTTTGATGATTTAGGCTAGAAACCGGAGTTTGGGTTATTGTTCGTTGATTTTGGATTGAAATTGATTGTTATTTTAGGCTAGAAACCGGAGTTTGGGTTATAGTTTGTTGATTTTGGATTAAAATGAATTGTTATTTTAGGCTATAAACCGGAGTTTGACTTATTGTTTGTTGATTTTGGAAAATTAAGGTTAATGTGTTGATGATTTTAGTGTAGAAATCGGAGTTTGGGCTTGTTATTTTATTTGGGATTGAAATGGTTTACAAGTATGTGCTTATTGATAAGCATAACATACAAAAGGTCCTCAAAGGGTGCTGTTCCTACCCAAATGGAAAATGGTACTGGGTGGTCTTTGTGATCAAAGACCATAAATTAGTTTATTATGAGCGTCGAACTTTTGACCCTGTGTTTCATAGTACGTTGATAACGTGACATACAGACCCGAACGCCTTAATAGGTTGGAAAAATGATATGTTAAATGGATTAACATCATGTAACTTGTAAGTTGATATATTATTGTTATGCCACAAGAATTGAAACCATATTTTATGATTACACTATGCACATGTGCTTGTGTAAATTTATATTTCATGATCCAAGTTATAGTATCATTTTTCTCATGTGTATCTTAGTATACTGTAAATTGTGATCCAAGTTATATTTGTATTTAAATTGTGTATCATGTTAAGACAAGTGAAATCTTGTGTTCTTAGCTTCCCTTGTGCCTTAAGTAGGTAGCTTTCAAATGGAACTAGACAAGTCGTGGTTGTATACTGACAGACTGAAACTTGAGTTTGATAAAGGGTTGAGTGAATTCATTAAATATGCACGACAATTTGATAACGATGAAGGTAAGATTCGTTGCCCATGCAAAAGGTGTTTCAACATTGGTATGGAAACTTTGGAGGACGTGTATGATCACTGTTTCATTTGAGGATGGGCACCTAGGTATACAACATGGTTTCACCACGGTGAAGACGGTGTCTCCCGTAAACGTGCACGAACAACTCAAGTGGTAGTTGAATCCGGAGACGAAATGGCTCCAGTTATAAATGATTTCATTGGTAGAGCCTCAGAAGAAGAAATTTTACAGTCAGAGCAGGATGACAACATTGATGAACTCCTCTTCAAATTGCACGAAAAAGTTTATCCGGGATGCAGAAGCTCATCCGCCTTGAAGTTCCTAGCGGATTTAATGCATATTAAAGTGTTGTATAAGTGTCCAAATGAAAGTTTCGACGTTCTTTTAGTGAAACTGAAAGAAGTTTTGCCGGAAGGGTCAAATTTACCCGATACATTCTATCAAGCAAAACCTCTTATGAACAAATTGGGTATGGGGTATGAAAAGATCGATGCTTGCTTGTACAACTGTTGCATTTACTATAAGGAGACTGCTGACTTACAATCATGTCCAGTGTGCAAAACAAGCCGTTATAGGGAGTCTAAAGGAAAAAAAGTTGCTCAGAAAGTGCTACGTTATTTTCCGTTAAAGCATCGTTTGAGACGTTTGTATGCTTCCCGTCACACAGCTCAGGCAATGACGTGGCATAAGACGGGGCGTTCAACGGATGAGGATGTGATGAGGCATCCAACCGATGGTAAAGAATGGAAAGAATTCGACGAGCAACACCCGGACTTCGCTATCGAACCTAGAAATGTACGTCTCATTCTGGCTACAGATGGTTTTTGCCCGTTCGGTAGTACGAGTAAAACATACAGCATGCGGCCTGTTCTAACACAAGTGTTGAATCCAGCACCATGGGTTTGCAACAATGAACTGTATAAACACATGTGTTTACTTATCCCAGGACCAGAATCCCCATGCAAGGACCTGGATGTTTATTTGAGGCCATTGATTGATGAGTTGGAGGAATTGTGGTCTCAAGGGGTAGTTGTGCTTGATGCTGCTACAAATACTACCTTCAGAATGCGAGCTGTAGTTATGTTTATGGTGAATGATTTTCCCGCTCGTAGTTATCTCTCAGGTTGGACTGGTCAAGGATATAAAGCATGTCTAACTTGCAACGACGATACACCTTCGGTACGGTTAGACTGGATACGTCGGACATCGTAGATGGCTGCGGGCGGACCACCCGATGCGAAAGAATAAGGGGTTTAACGGTAAAATCGAAACATTAAGCCCTCCAATTGAGAAAACCACAGAGGAAATTCTTCAACAACTTAGTAACCTACCCGAATGTTTGTCGGGGAAACACAAAGATTACGGTGGTAAAAATCAGAAGCGTCCAGATTCTTGTTTGAATTGGAATAAAAACACCATACTAAATAGATTGCCATATTGGATGCCGAAAAAACTCAAGTACAATCTAGATGTTATGCACATTGACAAGAAGGTGTGTGATAGTTTATTGTCTACGGTATTGAATATCGATGGTAAGACCAAAGACACTATCAAGGCACGTAAGGATTTAGCAAACATGAAAGTGAGAAATGAACTACATGTGATTAAACAAGGCGATAAGACCTTAAAACCGCGTGCCTTGTTCACGTTGGCACGTAAGATCAGACAAAATTCTATGATTTCTTAAGAAATGTTTGGTTCCCGATGGTTTTGGCAGAAACCTAAGAAAGAATTTGACTGGTAAAGACAAATTTAGCGGGCTAAAATCTCATGATTTTCATATCATTCTCTGAGAGGCTTTTACCAATGGTAAGTGCGAAAATTCTTGAAAAAGAAATTGCCGATACTATCATTGATTTAAGCGATTTTTTCAGATTGATTTATGCGCGCATACGTTGAGGTTAGTGATCTTGGAAATCTTGTATGGCTGAAACGATATTTCCACCGGCATTCTTTGATATATTGATACATGTGATAATGCACTTGCACGAAGAAGCGATTAGGGGTGGACTGTTCATTTGAGATGGATGTATCCGATTGAACGCTATCTAGGTAAGTTGAAGAGGTATATTAGAAATCGGCCAGGCCGGAAGGATCCATCACGAGGCATACGTGGCTAACGAGACCTTGATGTTCTGCTCGTTGTATTTTTTGGGAAATGAGACAAAGTTCAATAGGCCAGAAAGGAGCTGGGTTGACAATGAGGATACAATCAGGAACCGTATATCAGTATTCAAGACGCCTTTTCTATCAATTGGATCGATGAAATGCTTCACATTCAATACTCCTTTGAGAGAGAAGGTTCAGTGGTATGTCTTGCAAAACTGCCATGAGATCGATGAATACCTCATGTAAGTGAGCAATCACAAGTTAATTCTTTTGTTTGTTATATTTCCATTAAAGCTAATCGGTCTTATACACATTGAAGCGATGAACATCGTACATAAAATCATCAAGTTATTGCAAAAGCAATGAACTCTGGACAAAGTGCACCGTGAAGAATTTACTAATTGGTTTCATTCGAAGGTACAAAATAAAGCTTCATACACTTGTTGTGCACTTTTATTGACCGTTACATAAATACTTATATACGGTACATTATGCAGAATGAATGTATTGAGTAAAATGAACCCATCGAGACATGAATGACCAATTGTTGGCACTTTCTACGGATGTTTTTCAACCGTCAAATCCTATCAGAGTTGTGTCATGAACGGTGTCAGATTCAATACACAAAATCGGGACCGCACACGCATAATCAAAACAGTGGGGTTTCTGTCAAAGGGACCGGAGGGACTATATGGTATAGAGTCCTAAAAGACATATATGTCGTAAGCTATCCAAATGATAACACTGTTGTTCTATTCAAATGTACATGGTTCGATACTAGTCCAGCTAAGAAGGGTGTCCGTGTATATAAGAATAGAACAAGTGTACGCACTACAAACACACGACGCGAACATGATCCATTCATTCTTGCTTCACAAGCAGAACAAGTGTTCTACATAGATGATTTTTACAACGGATGTGACTGGAAAGTTGTTGAGCATTTTCAACACCGTCATATCATAGACGTACCAAATATTAATGGTGATGTGGTTGTTGAAGAAGTGGTAATCGACGAAAGAACCCACGGAAATTTCCGACTTGTTGTTGAACTGCCACCGATGGAACCGTTCTACATGAGTGCAAATGATGTGGAAACAGATGTTGATGAAACCGATGAAAACGATGAAAACGATCTCGATGAAAATGAAAATGAAGTTAACAACGATTATGATTCAACGGATTCCGATGATGATAACAACTGGATAGATGATGGCATATACGACTCGATCCCACCAAACTTTCCAAATGATGATGAATGTTGCTATAAATCTAATATTCTTTTAGTAAGTTTATTCAAATATACTTGGATTTAAGAATTATATAATACTAGTGCTTTACTTATCCTGCATCAACATAAATGTGTTCTTTGTATTAGTTTTTTATTACATTCCATTCAAATACTTGATCATATAGGTGAATGTCTTGTGCGGGATCAGCAGGTGGTTCTCAACCACCGCACGAGCATCCATTTAGGATACCGGGACATTGCGAGGACGGTAATTAATTAACTTTCATTTTTTTTCCTAGTATGTTTACTTTTTATTTCGTTGAGTTAACATTGACATCGATACTACAGTAACTATACCTGATAGTGAGTAGGAGGATTTAATACCACCGCCTCATCCTGAAAAGAAGCGAGGTCAACGTGGACTGCAAAGGTGTGACAGTCCAAGTCCTCAAGAAAGTTAGGGGCTTGATTCCTCTGATATGGGATCTAGATTTCCCAAGGTTCAAAAGACATTGGGGAGATATGCCAAGGATTTTGAATCGAGACAGGGGAAAGTGATGAGGTCTCATGTTCCTGTTACATCCCCAATCAAGTAAAGGTGGAAAATCGGAATAAACAATTGATTTGGGAAGAACTTGGTACTTATCTAATCAAATTGTTAACACTTTCAAATTGTAAGTTTCATTATATTAATTTAGAAACCAATCGTCTCATTTATTGTCTTTTCGGGCATCGTTCCAACCCCTTGAGGACATTCACTACGATCTTTGTGATGAAGAGCGCTGTACTTTATTCGAAAAATGGAAGGGTAGACTAAGGCGTCTTGTAGATGAACACAACATGAATGAGTTGCCAGGGCCTTGTCCCGACCAAGGGATGTGTTTAGGGCTGTAAATGAACCTAAGTATTCGATTCGATCCGAGTATTCGGCTCGAAAAGCTCGATCGGGCTCGTTTAGTGGGTTCGAACTTGAGCGAACCTTACAAATTAGATATTCGGTGGTCGAGCCGAACATGTTCGAACATGTTCGGCTCGGATATCATAAATTCATATACACTTGAGCCGAACATGTTTTTTAAAACCGGGCGAACATGTTCTCGATTTTTTATAAAACCCGATTCGAGCCGGACATGTTCGAACGGTTCGACATGTTCGAGCGAACCGAGCGAGCTTTTTCCCCAAATACCAGACCGAACCCGGCGAATAATGAAAATATAAGGCTCGGCCATTTCGAGCCGAGCCGAGCCTAAGGTTCGAACATACCGAGCCGAGCCGAACCCTGCCAGGGTTCGGTAGGGTTCGGCTCGTTTACAGGCCTAGATGTGTTTTCACAGCAAGATTGGGAAGTGTTTCTCCGCCACCTTAATACTGCTGCTTTCAAGGTAAAGTTTTTATTCCATTACATGTGTTACGTAGATTCGATTATTATTATTTGTTACTGCTTTTTAATAATACAAAAGTACAATTTTTTTTCCAGAAAAGATCTGATCAAACTAAAAAGAATCGCTCCGAAACTAAATATGTAGGCCGCCAAGGACGAACGCCTATGGCCGTAGTTCGATGGGATAAGTTAAGCAGTGTAAGTATCTACAAATAAATTCGTATGACTTCATTTTTTTGAATTTTCATAACTAATACTTTTGTTTTTTTCCAAGGGTAATGTGACTCTGAATGAAGATCCTATGGGGCAGGATCCTATCCATGTATGGGCGAGCAAACATAAGAATGCTGACGGTTCATTTATCAACAATGAAGCGGAGGCTGCTTACGTAAGTGATATACATTGTATATATTTCAATTCAATACGCTCATATTCCTTATCCTAAGTGCCAATGATATATGTTGTGTTTAGAGGAGGCTGGATGGGTGGCGTAATAGGATTGCACCAGCTCGACCGTTGACTTTTCAAGATGAGGAGGCAATCTTTCAGGCCTCCTTAGTAACTAGGCGGGATTATTTGATTGGCCTTGGCCCTACGCAATTTTCCTCCATGTCCCATTCTTCACAATCATCCCAGTCTACAGCATCAACTTCTTCCTACCAACAATTGCATACGGATATGGAATGTCTTAAAAAGTCTCATTCTAAGTTGGAGAAGAGAGCCAAAAAGCAAGACAGTCTTATCAAAATTGTTGGTGGATAATCTTAAAATTCTTCAACCGAATATCCAAATACAGGTTAGTTCATCCTCTTCCGATGATGATGAAGGCGATTCTGAAGACGAGCACGATGTTGATCTTGATGATGATGAGTAGATACATTTATTACTTTAGGATACAATTATTACTTTTGGATACATTTAATACTTTTGTATACTTTTTACTTTCATACATTTCTTATGTAACATTTTTTTTTTGTTTGAATCCCTTTTTTTTGTTTGGTTTGAATCCCCTTTTTATTTTGGTTTGCATTAATATTGATTGGATTGGATTAATTTATTAGCATGGGAGGCCATGCAAAAACAAAAAAAAATATTTTTTTAAAAAAAATCATTTAAAGGGACGACATTGTTGTCCCTACAAACGCATATCGTCCCTTTTAATATTTTTTAATCAGAATCATTTCATTTAAATTTTTATAAAAAAAATATATATTTTAAGGGACGACAATGTCGTCCCTACAGACACAAGTCGTCCCTTTTAATTATTTTTTAATCTGAATCATTTCATTTAATTTTTTATAAAAAGAAATTAAAAAAACTTTGAAGGGACGACAATGTCGTCCCAACTAACAAATTTCATAATTTTTTTATCAGAATCATTTAATTTCATTTTTTTAAAAAAATTTGCACTTATTTGAAGGGACGACAATATCGTCCCAACAAAGATTGACATGTCAGCAGTTGACTTTTCATAAGGAATTTCGTGCCATGTCATCAGTACCTTTATAGGGACGACAATGTCGTCCCTTCAAACATGCCACTTGTTTAACGGGACGAAATTGAAGGGACGACTTTTGTGGGATGACTTGTCGTCCCAATAAATATTTAAAGGGACGACAAGTGCTTTAAAGGGACGCCAAAATGTCGTCCCTTAAAACATGTTTTCTGGTAGTGACTAGCGTTCCCGTAATATATATATCTGTCTAATTAAATAACATCCTAACCTTAAAACATGAATTATTTTGTATTCGAATTGCTCGACCATGATTCGGAATTAATTTTTTTGAATTGGTACAATAATACATATGGAAGCTAAAATAAAAAAAACCTCAAAAAAATAAATAAATAAACCTCGATTGATACTAAATCATCAATACATGAATCAAATTTTTTTTTTTGAAAAGAAACAAATATTTTATTAAATATTATCCGCTAAACAAGCGGCTAGGACATCAACCGGAGGCGAGGAGCCCCACAAGGTGCGGGAAGTAACAAACAAACCATGTCTAGCTAAAAGATACGCAGGAACATTCCCTACGCGTCGGACAAAAGAAAACGAAACAGACGAAAAACAAGCCACAAGGGCCAAACAATCTTGAAGAAGACAACCCTGAGCTGTGAGATCTTCTCCTGGCCGTCGAAGTCGCGAGACGTATGCCAAACAATCACTTTCCACCTCAAGCCACTGAATTCCTAGGTGCACCGCCTCCTCCAAGGCCAAGTAAATAGCCTTAAGCTCCAAAAACTCTACAGGATCACCTGGATCAAAGTGATACGCAAAGGAGTGAGTCACGGATCCATTCGAGTCCTGAAAGATGACTCCAATACCCACACACCCATATCGGTAGGCTAATGCATCCACATTACCTTTCACCACACCCATCAAAGGCTTCATCCATCTATCCGGTAAGTGGCAAGTCGTCGTTTGAACCCGAAAAGTTGCCATAGCCTCATATACTCTCTGCCGAGGTGGCAGAGATCGCGTACATAGTGCGCAGAGACATAAATTGCCTGACCATCGAACACCGTAGAGCATCTCACCTTCCAGATCCCCCACATAAGCCACACAAACCTATCCGCATCCTGAACACCTTGTTCTTCAAGCAACCTCAGAAAAAAAACTCCGCAAAGGAAGCAGAGCGAAGGTGTTGCAAGGTCCCCTGAAACGGTGATGCCACCACACTCTATATGACATCTCACATTCAAAAATCACGTGTCTCATTGTTTCAAGGGTTTCCTCACAAGCCAAATAGATGCCATCCCCTATATTCCGCCTCTATAGCCCTTGGCCGATGGGAAGACAATCATGTAGACATCTCAACAAAAAGTGTTGAACACGTGGCTGGACAGGGAACTGCCAGCATCTCCGCCAAAGCCTACTCACGCCGTCTAATGTAGACGGACCTGGCATAGATGACGATCGATATATTGATAAGGCCAAAAAATACCCTGACCGAACAGTACTCCCCTGCGATCATAATGCCGAATTCGTCGATCAGGATGCCCCCAGGGGCCACAGTAGTCCTTCAAAATAGCATCAGATTGGAATAGTTGTTGCACCCGCTGCGTGTCCCATACCCGAGATCCTGGGATAAAAAGATATAAGACTGTAGAATCCACAAGGATCTCATGACCGGAAAAATATATACGGAAAGAAGGCTGCCTACTGGTCTATGCATCATGAAAAACATACACCGAATCCCCATCACCCACTCGCCATCGCAACCCATTGAGCAAAAGGTCCCGCCCCTCCAAAATGCTACGCCACAGATAGGACAGCCTAGCCCCCAGCCTAGCAACAATAATTGAGCTATTCTCATAGTACTTCGCATGTAATACCTGTTCAGCCAGTGAGCCTAGACAGGTCAAGAGTCTCCAAGACTGCTTCGCCAGTAAAGCCAGATTGAAACGTTCCAAGTCATGAAATCCCAACCCGCCCAAATTTTTCGGTAAGCAACAAGTCTCCGAATTCTTCTGTATCTTGCGCTTATTCTTTGTATCTCCCCAAAAGAAGCCTCTAATCGCTTGCTCAATTTCCTAAATTAGAGTAGTTGGCACTTTGAAGAACTTCATAATGTATGTTGGAATGGCCTGCAAAGCCGATTTAATAAACGCATCCTTCTTGCGGGCGAGAGTAATTTATCTTTCTAGCCGGCCACCTTCTTGCAAATTTTGTCCCTCAGAAAAGCAAACACATGATGCTTGTTCCTTCCTGTCACGTACGGCAGCCCCAGATGCTTGCCCGACCCGTCCTCAAAGGGTATCTGTAGTAGGTCCGAAACCATCCCTCGATCCTCCTCTGAGACTCCGACTGAGAAGTACAGACTAGATTTATGAAATTTGATTGCCTGGTCTGAGAGGGCCCCATACCATCAAAACATTTCAACCAGCGCCTCCACCACCCCATCTAAGAGCTCAAAGAAAATCATGCAATCATCAGCAAAAAGCAAGTGAGAGACAGAAATCTCCGCCTCCATGCCAAAATGAATACCCCTCAGCACCCCCCGATGCATGATGAGAGTCAACCTTACTACGTTCCGGTACGTGTTTTAACCCACGTTTACGGCATTTTTGGCTTAGTCCGGGTAGTTTTAGACCTTTTATAGGGTAAAAACACATAGTACGTTCACTTTGAGGTAAGTCATCACCTAGATGGTAAACCTCGTCATTTTATGATGTTTTTGGCCATTTTGAGCCCTATTTATCTTGCGAAGTTATGCTCGGTATGTTGTACTATGGAACTCGGAGGATATAGGTGTTTGTAAGCCCGGAAGGTAAGGCATTGAGCTGATGAAAGCAAGGCCGAAGTTCGGGGATGGAAAAGTTGAAGAAAAAGTGGAAATTGGAGGGTGCAGCAGGCAATGCGTACGTATTATGTGGAATGCTTACGCATCAGTGATTCAGGATGCTCAGCTTTGAAGGGTCAGAAACAACGCGTTCGCATTATATGGAATGCGTACGCATCACAACATCAACAACATTCAGGCTTGAAAGAGCACGTTGAATGCGTACGCATTCAAAGCAAATGCGTCTTGCATTCACCTCAGCAGAATCAAATCTTCCCGTGGGCTCTGAGCAATGCATGCGCATTGTGCATTATTATCCTCCTTAAAACCCTAACTTTTAGCATAGTTCGACCCCTCCTCTTTTAGCCCTTCTAAACTCTTTCTTACTTTAAATTTTTTTTTAGATTAGACTTAAACTAGCTTAGTTTCTAGCTTAAGTTTCTTCTCTACTCTTCGATTTTGGAATTTTGGGTCTTCTTCATCATCAATTGACATTGTGTGGAAGAATCTTGATGTAATCCTACTTTTGCTACGATTTTGGTAACTAATTTAGTTCTTTTCTTGTTTTATGGCTTTAATCTCTTCCTTGCTTGTTATTTCTTGCTTTGTGATGAGTAGCTAATTTACTGCATAGCCAAACCATGTGAAAGTTGAAGAAATCACCCTCTAATTGATGAAATTGTGAATGGGTAGTGTTTAATTGTTGTTATATCGATGAATTCATGTCTTAAAACTTGTTCTTAATGCTTGAATTAGACTGTACACCTAGTTCATGAACACACACCACTTTTATAAATGTATGTTGCGAAGGGGTGTGGGAAAAGAGGTTTTAAGATCGTTATTTACAATTGATTGAGTTGTTTAGATCGATTGGGTAACGAGGTTTTTCGGTGTAAATCGAGGGGCTCTAGAGCGTTTATCTTGTTCCGGTCAGTTAAATCTTTAAAGGCGGACTGTTGAACCGGACAAAGGGTACTAGGTTGTTGCATGGCGTCTAGTACTATCTTAGGAGTTTGCACCCATAAATGAGTCGATATAAGTGTTAGGATGGTTGGTTGGTAGTTTCCATTCCCAAATAATCGATTAGAGGGGCGAAAGTATTCAATTGGATCGTGATTTGGCTGTGTTTCTTTCTCTCTTTATCTCTAGTTTAAATATCGTTTTTGCATAATCAAAACTTGAACACACTTGATTAATCTAAACTAAGTATGAGAATGGCTTTGGTACTCGATTGATTCCTCGAGGGATACGACCTTGCTCTCCACTATAGTGCTTCCGACCCGGTACTCGCCGGTTAAGGTTGGTCGTTACTATTTTGGTGATCAAGATTTCTAAGCGCCGTTGCCGGGAATCATATCGATATCTCATAAGTCGTTTGAAGACTTAGGCTTAGGTTGTTTTTTTTTTTTTCTTTTCTTTTCTTTTCTTGTTTTTTTTTTTCTTGATGTTGGATTTTGTTGAAGAATCACACCACCTCTTTGCGGTGGTGGTGGTGACTAAATACCGTTATTGTGTTCTTGTTTTTTTTTTCTTGAATTGCAGGTGTATGGATCTATATGGCCATGAGAGCTCTCCTCCCTACCCATTTGGAGGCTTTAATTTCGGTGGTATGGGTTTTGGATTCCAACCATATTATCAGTTCAACCCATACACACCACCATACAACAATGAGTGGGGACTCCTCCAAGTTCCCTGTTTCAACACACTATTGCCTATTTGCAATATTCTCAACCTCCACAAATAGATTCTCCAACGCAAAAGTTGTTAGAAAATCTAAGCAGGAACGCAGCAGAATTCAAAAATTAATTTTCTTTTACCCAAGATCGACTTCATTTAAGCAACAAGCATAAAAGAAGTAGACGATGGTTACCTCCACCGGTGATCCATACGAACACTCGCCGGAATCCCATCATGGATTGCTACCAGAAAAACTCGGTTGCTAGACCGACTTTTTCTCTCTCTCAAAACTCTCTCTAAGAAGCTCTCTATTTTTCACAAGAACTATTTGCTCTTGGAATTGTGATGTATAAAATAGTTAGCCAATCCCTACTTTATATAGAGATAGGTGCGCCCCTTGTGATTCCCAATCTGATTGGGATTAGCTTCCAAGTAGATTGGGGAGAAAGAAAATATTTTCCCAATAAAATAAGGACAATACATTTGATTGATTTATCTTATTTAATATTCAATATTTTATATTAAATATATTTCCAAGATATATATTGACAATATATGATATTGAATATATCTTTATCTTATTACCATAAATGTATTTTTCCAAAAATCAATTAATATCCAATATTAATATTATGATAATCTTATTAATTAAATTGCACAAACCAAATGTATCCAATACATATGGCGCCACCTTTACCCATAAATTGGCATCCAGAATATTCTTTAATTAATATAATGCTATGATTAATTAATTTGCAAAATACACGTGTATCAATATACACAATATATTTTCGACATATACATATACATTATATGTATATTTAATTAATAAACATAATTAATATCTTGTATTATATTTATTCATAATAAATAAATACCATCATATTAATTTACCACTATAACCTTTATAGTATGAGATAAATTCTTTCCTTATTTGTTCATCAACTATAACCACATTTTAATCCGGCTAGATGTTCTTATGTGTGTGACCCGATAGGCTTCGAATATGTTGGCCGTGAGGCACAAAGTGCAAATTACAAAATGCCCTTCATGCCTAACGATCACGGGTAGCGTCTAAAAACACACCGTGACCCCTACCATCGGAAAAGTCAAATGCAATGACTACTACCTTTCATATGATACAGTTACCATGTAAATAGAATCCTATCGCTGTAATAATATCCATACAGTCGTTCGTCGAGTGTCAAACATCAACGGCTATATCTTATAATCCGGATGTCATGCTCTCGAAGTAACTCATTTACTTCCACTTTGCAAAGATTCAAGAGAGTAAGACATTCCTTATAAGAAGGCCCATTCTGATATTCACCCTTACTGATAGGGTATGCGATTTCCAGACGACCAAACATGTATACTCCGTATGCTTCAGTATCACACCCAATCACTACCGCATGATCGCCCCGTGGCTAAGGGAAACCTCAATAGTGTCAAAGCATGACAATCCACACCGTGATGCCATGAAGACTCTGGTCCTAAGGATAATTACACAATTAACTGTCACATAGTGTGACACTTAATGTAAGTAAGTGGTCGATCTAACATATGCATTCTCTAATACACGTCCATGTATAGTCCAAGCGTCTTCACACTTCGATAGACGAGATCTATCATTTGCCCTTAAAGACAGAAGACATCTAATATATGCTAACCTGTCCGTACTATCAATGCCCTGTGTAATAGTACATCAGCCTAGAGACATTTAAGTATCAAACTTATTAAAGTGATTAGAGATCTCATCAACCATAATCGCCTATCATGCTTTCTCTATCACAGATTAATACTAAGGACGTTATCATATAAAAATTCATAATTGGTTCTTTACAAGAACAAATATAGAACAACAGAAAAGCCATTTAATATATGTATAAACATAAAAGAAATAGTAGAAATGATCCGACCCGGTCGGATCCGGTCCAACCCGATTGGGTTTAGGACACTATTTCAACAAAAGAGTACGACTGAAGTGTTATTGGAGCAAATCAACAAGACTTTGCAAGAACAAGGCCGTGAGTTGATGGATCTTTGGACTAGTTCCAACAACACATTTACTACTCTTCAATCGGCAATAAAGAACTTGGATATCCGGGTAGAGCAATTGATTGAGAAGAGGATGGTTGAGATGAGTGCTAAAAATGATGAAATTTTATTTGCTCCACCGTCTACTCTTGAGGTAATCACCCATCATGAGTATTTTGAAGAAGGTATGAATCATGCTACTAGTGAATCATTTATTCCTTCTCATTTGAACCTTATTGAAAAAATGGTGGTGGTGGATCATATAGAATATGTTGATGTTGTGGTTGAGCCAAAATGTTATTTCTTGGTGTTTGAATCTTTGTTACTTGGCATATGCTCTAATTCGAGGAATTTGAATTCATTGTGTTGCACGATGAATTTCTTGAACCAATCTTGGTGGTGGGGATTGAGCCCCTTCTTTGTCTTGCCATATTTTAAGGGTGTGCTCAATTCTTTTTATTTGTGTAAGGAAATGCAACGATTTGCTCTCCTTTGGTATAACTATCCTTAACATTGTTAGGGGTAGAGAGTCGATCTAAGGACATTAAACTTAGAATATTTTTTATGTTTTTATTTTAGTCAAAAATATAAAAGTGGATGAAAGTTTTTTTTAATTGCCATGTTCTTGAGGCTATTGAGCAAAAGATATACAATTTTTTTCTTTCATTTCACTCGTGCTTTTTTCAATTTTCTTTTAGTTTCTTAATTGTGGGAGGCAACCCAATTTTTCTTTGTTTGGTAGTAGTAGAGTGAGTCTTAGGTAAAAGAGTGGAGAATTTCGGCCAGGAATTGAGCTTTCGGGTGAAGATTTCATTTTCATTCCCGTGCTGCGTACTTGATTGGTATCATTTTGGCACTTATTTTATGCATGGATGATGTTTCTCTTTTATTATCTTTTCATCTCATGTAATTGAGTTCGGTACCTTCGGTTATACTAAGACAAAGTGTGTGTGACATTGATTCTTTTCATTATATCTCGTTATCTATTGCCTACTTTTGCACGGTGGTCGCTCCCCGTCGTGCATTTTTGTGTTTCTTGGTTTCATGGATTTAGGTGTACGAGATGGAGCTTCATGGATATATCATATGCACTCATTTGCGCTTTTCTGCGGGTTAAGCTAAGACTTCTTTCAACCATTTTTCGTAGAGCGCACCCGAACCAAATTTTTATACTTAGCTTTATTGGGTAGGTTCCCAATATCGAGATCTGAAAATTGGGTCTTCACGGCATCAACCCCTAAAGTGAAACCATGACACAGCACTGGGTCATCAACAATTTTAGGGCATCACAAATTCAAAGAAGCTTTATACTCTTGAATGGCCTGGGCAATCTAGCACGGAATAGCGGCCGATCCGTCCGCATTTTCGGATCGGAGACGCCTATGGACTTATCCATCTCACCTTTGGCTCCAACCACTCATCATTCTCTCGATCGAAGGTTGTCATTTTGGACCTTGAGTCCTCCAATTCCGATTCCTTACCTAAGAGCCGCTTCTTGAGCTCCTCCCCAAGATTTGGATAACCCTTGTGCTTATCGCGGTGGCGAGATAGGGCAATGACCATCCTTCTAACTCGGTTCGGATGGAAGTAGACTTGGCAAATCTTTCAAAACCGCACGCCCAATTCAGTCCCTTGCATAGAAATGAGAGCCAATATCGAAAATAGCCGTGAAGGAAGAATAATAGAAAGGAATAAAGAACTCATTTTTCCACGAAGGCAAATCCCGCCTCGGTAGTTGCAGTGTCCGTTAACTCCGTAAAGTCCTCTACGGGTTCGGGCCAGAAGAGCACGCTTACCGGCACCCTCGGTATCCCCGTCAAGTCTTCCTCTCTTGGCAGGTCTCTCCTGTGAACCCGCCCCATATCGGGGCCTGCGTACCAACTCATGAAGATCCTCTCCTTCGGGGTCGGATTCACCTAGATTGATGCGATCACGCCAATCTCTTTGATCAACTGGAGAGGCGGAGTGCAAATTCTTATCAGGATGTTCGGCAAGTGCCCGAACAGCGAGTGAGCACTCAAAGATGCATTATCCAGGTTGGTTTATAGGAGGATCCATGCTTTGGGTCCTCTCGGTGCTCTGACCGGGATTAGTTTGATCATCCCCAACCTCTTTAAATTCCCGTCAAGATCGGCCATAAGGGAGGAGGACAGATCCGCCATCGCAAAAGAAGAGATAACTTTGTTATGTCAAAAAAAAGCGGAAAATCCTACAAGTATTCCACTCCTCTTCTCAAATTCTACATAAGGGCCGGACCAAAGATCCTCTAGCCAAGTTGCGGTGATAATTTCCGTAGAAAATTTCTTCACATCCACACTTAAACCCGACTTACAGATACTCTTTAACAATTTCACACTAACGTCTTTGGGGCAAACATCCTTCCCGAGCTCCGTCTTTTTCCATTTGCTCAGCTCAGGCATGCCCTCGTGTCGAATGAAAAAGAAGTTACCTTTTCATACCCTTGGGCTTGATGTAAACATCTTTTAATGGACCCGAACGGCGAGGGAAGTAGTACCACCCGTTCAGGTGTTTCACCTTCTTATATTGAAAAAAGGATTTGAATAAAGGGACCGTAAATTGAGTACCGAAAAGGCAGCACTTGATCACAAACCCTAAAATGTCTCTAAGACCGTTTGGGGCAAGTTGGGCGCTTCTATACCATAATGAGTAGCACGGCTAAGTGAGCCGAGAAAAAAAGGAGTTGGAACCCTATCTCAAAATACTCTAGGTACACTGTGCAAAATCCTTCCGGAGGATTATAGGCAAAGAGGTGAGGGGCCGAAGGAAGACAGGAAGCGTACCTCATTCTGTATATACCATATGTCTCACAAGCCTTGTCTAATTCGGATTGAGTCAGAAGAGATATGACACCATGACTACCAACAGCTGACCGAAGGGCCATATACGCTTTCAAAGATAATACAAATGGAGATTTTTCAGACAAGGGTTTGGGGGCTGAGGTGGATGCAGTAAATCGAGGGTCTACGATTAGGTGTTCAAAACCTCTCCTACCGGGAAAGACTAGATGAGGAGGAGGAGGATATAAAGTTATGAACTTGGGTTGGTCAACTTCAGACTCAGAATTAGACACCGAAATGAACTCTCTTTCAATAGAACTGCTAGTGGTAGGATGTTGTTGTTGAAATAGTGTCCTAAACCCAATCGGGATCATCCTAATGAAGCGTACTCCCAGCACAGGCTGGTGAGAACAGGACTGAATGCACCTTTATCCTATGCTATGCCCCCCGCCCTTTCTTTTTTCAATTGAGCTGCTAATCTTTCCGCCTTTCAAAAAAGAAATTCTTTGATTCGTTCGAGCAAACATAGTCAAAAGAAGAGTTTGATCCAGGCTCAGGAAGGAATAGGACAAAGACTTGACTCCTTACATAGGCTAGGCAGCTGTTCGGTAAAAACTAGTTTTAAATTTATAAACCGAAACACCCCAAGTATAAGGCTTGTAGTAAAGGGTGTTAACGGGTCGTCCTAAGGGAGTCGAATGTTTATCGGATTAAGATGCAGTTATTATATCGATTATGTCACAAATTATTATCTAAAACTAAGGTTTATATTAATTGTAAAATAGAAACAAAGAACAGTGACTAAAATAACAGAAAACAGAAAAATTCAACACTGGACGGCCGTTCACCGAGGGTGGACGGGCGTCGGTGACGTACCGGAAAGCGAAATATGCGTAAAAGCAAATGGGTAACAACTAAAGTTCTTGAAATAACTAATCGTAGCAATCACAATTGATACGAACAAATTGGTTTATCAAGAATTAAAAGAACGGCAAGGCAACTAGAATCCACCAATCAACCAACCAACCCCAACTAGATTGTGAGCTAAAGGTACGATTTTTAGTAATGATCAAATCACAAATTCGATTAAATCTCTTTAATCAATTTCTAGGGTTTCGTTTTCTTTCTCAAGCAAAACTAAACTAGCATGCATAACATGATCATGAGATTGTCTCCAATAATCTACACAATTAATTATAAACAATCTCTTGAATCACAATTAATTGCATCAATTGAAAGAAATCACAACTTGAATAATATTTTCATATAAATTCAATTAGAACGGTAGTTTCATCGATCTCTCGATTCAATAAAACATAAACAATTATTACAAAATTCAATTGATGAAAAACAGTAAATTTAACTCACTAAAAATATAGCTTAAAATCTTCTAGTTGGTGTGGTTGTTGGTTGGTTTCCTCCGTTGTCCCACCACAAGATGCTTAGCCAACAATCATATTGGTGATCATGATTGTTGAGATGGAAGAATTCATCTATGTGAAACGCTCTTTTTGGAATATGCGGCTGCTAGGAATTTCTGAATGAATGATATGATGCCTCTTAGGGTTTGATATGCGCTGGTATTTATAAGACTTTGAGGCGGCTAGGTTAAGTCGGCGATTGGGCGCCCGTCCGAAGAAGGTAGACGCCCGTCCCGCTTCACAAAATTCATCGAGCCGGGCCGAGTCTTCTTGGACGTCCGTCCCTATGCAAAAATGGACGCTGCGTCCACTGGAATTTTCAAAACTCAATCAAGTTTCTCCTCGACGCTGCCTGGTCTCTCAACGCCCGCCCACCTGGGCGGGACTCGACGCCGATTCACCATCAATGTGTCTTCATGCCAATAGCAAAGTGTAAAATCGTACATAAACACATAAAAACACATACACAACTCGATTTTGCACTTTTAAACATTTCGAACATCATTATCTCAATATTTCAATTAAACTCCTACTTTCCTATAAAAAGTAACAAAATACGAAGAATATTGTTACGAATAAAGCGATAAAAACCATAAAATTCACCGTTAACAGCAGCATCCGTCACTCTCACTCACTCTGAATTTGGGACTATTCATATTCAAAAGGGTCTTTATTTTTGAGGGTACTCCCGGGAACAGATCCATCAAGATGAGGTGGGGCCAGTAGCTCGAGAGGATTATAGCACATGGCTACTGAACCACGGTGTCGTGGTTTGAATCTCTCCTCGCCCACAACCGGCCCAGAGAGGAAGCACCTTTCCCTCTGGGGGTAGAATGATGGGGATAGCGGACCAAAAGCTACGGAACTTGGTGTGGGTCTTTTGTCGAAATGGAAAGGCTTTTCTTTATCTATTTATTGTTATTGTGAACGGTAGAATCCTTACACATAGTATGCCCCGTACCCGGGCCCTGTACACACCGCCCATCACACCACTGGAATTGGTTTCGCCCAAGCATCGGACCAACGATCACCCATGTCTTCGTGTCAAAATAGTGCCACAAAGGATTTTGGTGGGCGTATTGGCGATACCACGGTGGGGTCTTCGATCGGGGTGAAGTCGTAACTCAGGTAGCCGTAGGGGAACTCAGAAGCTGAGTGAATCCTTCGCGATGGAAATTCAAATAAGGCCGAAATGAGCACTTTTCTCCGGACTATCGAAATCGTGAGCTGTGTTCCGAGATCAAGTGGTAGATCGTGTCCTTTAGCTATTGTTCTTGAGAAATGGCCCACACCTCAAGAAAAGCATTTCTATCCCCTAAGACTTATTATGACTTTCGAGTGAAGCGATAAAGTCGTGTAGAGATCACGTAAGAGTGCACTAAGAAACATCGCATCAACCGGGAGCATTGGCGATCTCGGCCTCTCCCACCCATTTCATTTCGGGTTAAGAAGGTGTGGCGGCTTGCCTAGATCTCGTATTTCCCACGTAGTACCGGATCCGACCGGGTCGGATCATTTCTACTGCTTTTTTATGTTTATACAAATATTAAATGGCTTTTACTTTGTCATATATTTTTCTTTTAAAGAACCAATTATGAATTGTTATATGATAACGCCCTTAGTATTAAATCGTGATAGAGAAACCATGATAGGTGATTATGGTTGATGAGATCTCTAATCACTTTAATAAGTTTGATACTTAAATGTCTCTAGGCTGATGTACTATTAAACAGGGCATTGATAGTATAAACAGACTAGCACGTATTAGATGTATTACGTCTTTAAGGCGGTGGATTGATCTCGTCTATTGAAGTGTAGAGACACTTGGACTGTATGTGGACGTGTATTAGAGAATGCGTACGTTAGACTGACCCACTTACACGGTTAAGTGTCATACTATATGGCGGTTGTGTAATTATCCTTTGGACCGGAGTCTTCATGGCAACACGGTGTGGATTGTCATGCTTTGACACGGTCGTTATAAGATACGGTCGTTAATGTTTGACACTCGACGTACGACCTTATGGATATTATTACATCGATAGGATTGTAAGTTACACGGTAACTGTTTCACATGAAAGGTAGTATTCATTGCATTTCACTCTTCCGATGATTGGGGTCACGGTGTGTTGCTAGACGTTATCCCGTGATCGTTAGGCATGAAGGGCATTTTCGTAATTTGCACTTTGTGTCTACGGCCAACATATTCGGAAGCCTATCGGGTCATACACATATGAACATCTAGCCGGATTAAAATGTGGTTATAGATGATAACCAAATAAGGAAAGTTTATCTCGTACTATAAAGGTTATGGTGGTAAATTAATATGGTGGTATTTATTTATTGTGAATAAATTAAATACAAGAGATTAATATTATTATATTAATTAAAGAATATTCCGGATGCCAATTTATTGGCTAAGGTGACGCAATTTGTGTGTGTATAAGATACACTTGAATTGTGAAATTTAATTAATAGTATTACCCTGTATTAATATTAGATATTAATATATATGTATAAATATATATGTAGGCGTGGATCATATATGTGATATGCATCCACTCACGTGTCTAGGAAATTGATATATTTAGTAGTACATATTTTATATATAAATGGATTTATATGTGTAATAATATATATGTGATATATACACATGTGTAAAATGATTTATGGTAATAAGATAAATATTATCAATATAAGATTTTGACAATATATTGAAAATATTCAATATAAGATATTGATGATATCCTGATTTATTTAATATAAAATATTGTAATAAATTAGATAAATCAATCTATTATATTTTCATTATTTTATTGGAAAAATGTTTTTTTTCTCCTCCACACCATATGGGGCGCCACCTTCTACAATAAATAAGAGGTGGGTGTCAAGCTCTTTTGTACATCACAATTCCAAAAACTAATAGTTCAGTGTAAAATAGAGAATCCTATAGAGAGTTGGAGAGAGAGAAAAAGACCGGTCTAAAGAACCTAGTTTTCAATAAGAATCCACGATGGGATTCCGACGAGTTGTTCGTGTGGACTAAATGATAGAGGCCCGAACACTTAGGCAGCTCTATGCAGAACTATTCTCCTTAGGCGGTCAAAGCGTCGATCTTTTAGATCAACCAAAGTGATTACCGCTCACTATCTATTTGTTTATTCTTAAACGAAGTCGATCCCGCTAAAAGAAAATAAAATTTTAAATTCCGCCACGTTACCGCATGATTTCCTAACAATTGGTATCGGACGAGTTTGAAATTAAGCGATAAGCGTGCGTAATAATTTGCGTAATAATTAAATCCAGATGCATGATTTAAATTTTCACGGAACAAAAAAAAAAAAAAAAAAAAAGTTCGACATTCGATTGTCGAAAGTTACCGGCGGCCAATTTCGTAAATATTACCAAAGATATGATTTTGAATTGTTGCTATCATATATAATGGATGCGGCAAAATCAATGTGCATAGTACTGTGCGTACATAATAAAGGGTTTGACCCTATTGGACATATGCGTGATGTTGACCGGTCTTTTGTTTTAAGTATTGTGATTATTTATTGTACATAGAAAATATCCCTTATGTTTAGTTGTGTATATGCTGCTAACCAATTGTTTAAATAGTTTGGAGTCGTTGGGATCATACATGATTAAAATAATAATGGTCATTACAAACTTTGTTTGGAATAGCTGCAGCCTTTCCAAATATTTGATTTGGAAAAAGGTCGTTCAATCTGCCCACTTTCAAAATTTTGATTTTGGAAAGTGGTTGGCTAAACAAAAATTATTTAGTCTTTTCCAAATATTTGATTTTAATAAGTAGTACCACTTTTTAAATATTTGATTTGTAAAAGGCCTAGGCCACTTCCAAAATTTTGATTTTGAAAAATGACCAGGGCTAAACCAAATTTGGTTTAGGAAGATGCCTTTTGGTTTAGGAAACCAAAGACATTCATTTTGATTAAGAATCAAAAGGAAAAAAATAAAAGAGAATTAATTTTAATTTTGATTTATTTTTAGAATAGTTCTAATTAATTAAAATTAAAATTAAAATCATTTAAAATTAATCGTTAATTTTATTTCGATTAAAATCAGTTAATTAATTAAATGTTAATTGGTTAATTGATTGGATAAAATTATTTAATAGATTAAACGTTAATTGATTAATTAAGACGCAGGTAGTTAAATTTTAATTTTATCTTTTTCATTAGATGTTATTGTATGGATTAGATATAGTAGATATAATATGATTATATGGACCAGATTGATCGCTTAACTCGACCGATAGGATATATGTGAATGATTTAATTTTTCTCGTTGGTTTAAAAATTGTCCCAGTCCACATGAAGAACGTGACCTAGTTTATTTTCTGCATTTATCCCATTCCCGTTGGCTCCCTCAGCGCGGCGGGTGTATTTATTTTATTAGATAGAATTAAATGTAACAAGAATGGAGGCGAGACACGGAGACCAAAAAAGAAGAATAAAAATCCCATTGGAGAATGGCTCATTAAAGATCCTATTGGCGGTTGCAGCTACCTTAAATTGTGACCCACGGTTTAAATGGGCTTTATTTGAAACCGCACCTAGAAAAAATCCATGATCATACCGGTAACTTTACGCATTTATTTATTTTGTGCTTGTATTTATTTTATATGATACGATAGATGCATGGCTAGGCACGATCTAGATAAATGTGTAGGATGTATGTCTATAGAGATAGATATATTTGATGAGACCGTAATTAAATTAATTAAGTGAATTAATTTACGTAATTACTCCCACAACAAAAATTGAGTTATAAAATGTCTTCCAATATTATAGGACGGTGAAGAGCCCTTGTTCGGATACAACTGATCGGCCCACGTCGGGAGTTAACTTACCACGGGTATATCGTCATTATCGAGATATGATCGTTATGAGATCTCATGAATACTTGGGTTACGACTCAACTAAGAATCTTGCGGTGATTGGCCCACGCCAGGACCGTCGATTTTAGAGACATAAGGTTGACTATCACATGAGGCGATGTGAATCACCAAAGAGTTGACTAATCAAACCACTCGGAAGTCGCGTTAGGCGTGATTGGTAAGTACCTACCCGTCAAAATTGATCCGGTCGATCGCCCACGTCGGGATCGAGTCAACTAGATAGGATTCCAAATACTAAAGGATTTTGAAAAATCCTTGAAAGTCAATTGGGAGTAGTTGACTAGTGGGAGCAAAATCATAATCCCAAAGACCATATTTGATTTTGTGTGTATAAACAACAACACTCTTTTATCTTCATTTTTTATGTTGTAGTTTTTAGCAAACTTTTATATTTATGTTTTTCTCAATTAGTAAAACCAAATTATGACTGTTTGAGAAACGTTCTCAAGAATGGTTAAGTAAATTTTAATCCTTTTAAAATAAAGCAATGACACGAGCAATGCCGTTATAGTAGTTAAAGACAAGGAGATTACATATTTGATGGAGTCCTCCAAGACTTTAATTATTAAAGAAAAGCGGAAGCTCATTAGATACGATCCAATGTGATCATTCAGTCATACGATGACAATTAATTCAAACGTTGGATAAGAATGACCACATCGAATTTTGGAAAGGTTGTTTCAAAGTTGTAAGATTTAAGTATAGACTTATTTCTTTAATCATTGCTTAAAGTTTGATTAAATGGTCAATGTTTTGATACGATTCAAAAGGTTGAATAAACTATTTAATAAACTTTAGATTTTCTTTATGAAAGGAAATTAAAGACATAACTCTTGTGATCTTTCTTAAGTCTTATGAAGACTACATTAAGAAATATTTACAAGTGCTTAAAGGATTGAAAGGAAAGTTAGTGCATGTGCTTAAATAGAGAGCTTATTGAAGTCTCTATTCTAGGAAAGTGTATTGATATAACCCTATCTAAGTTCAAGTCAACTCTTAGATATATGATATCTTACGAGTGTGATTAAATTAGAAAGGTTAATACATATATGGAAGGTGAAGCAAACGTTGTAACACTTACAACATTCTGGATCTAGTGAACTGATAAGGGAACTAAATAAATGTTATTATGTTCCGGTTCTTATGAAGAACATACTTTCAGTTGTTCAGAATAAATGTTATTCAATTGTAAAGAATAAATGTTATTACGATAAAGTTGAAAGGTCATTGAATCTAACATACTAGATTGTTGTCACTATATGGTTGATATATGTGATGAAATCTCAACTAAGTATTGTATGGTTGTTATCCTTGATATTGATGGTTGTTCTAGACATAGTCTCTCTGGAAGGGAAGCGTGTAATTAAACGTCATTCTGATGATGTTGAACCATATGATTATGAATCATCTAGGTTATACGTATCTTATCCAAAGAGGGCTAAAATACCATTTTAAGAAAAGGTTATAAAATCTAGAAATTTGTCTAAAGCCTAAACATATATATATTTGTTGGCTTATGACAATTAATACCATAAATAATTATTTATCTCTCTCTTGGACTATTTTTAGAAATAGTCAGGTGTACTCAGTGAAGTACATAATTCGGAAAGCCCGAAAAGTTCGAGCTAGTATGAATATGAGATTGATGAGATACTTAGGAATTAATCTTCAATTGGATTAAAGTAATTAATACATGAATGGTGTTTCAGAAGTCGTCTGAAAAGGAATAAGATTCTCCCTTGAAGGATACCATCTTTGGGATACGCAATTAGATTGTGTTCCCAAAATGGAAACAACACTTTATATGATAAAGGTGTGCCTCAAGCCAAGCGAAGTATCCCTTACCCGTTTTGGGATAGTGCCCTTATACTTAACCGAGTTCCAAAGAATAAAGGTTGAATAAATTCCATATTAGATATGCAAGAGGATAATGTCGAATCTATCTTAACCGATGATTTGAAGTTGTCATAGGCAGAGTCGGAAAGGCTTGGAGCCTAATACGACATATGCGACTTTGTGGAATGTCTTAGCTAGCACGCTGGACATTATTCACTCGTCCGCGGAGCAAAAGGTATTTGTCTCCAAACATGCTGTCTTCTAGAGGAAGTGTTTCTTCCAAAAGAAACAGTGGGAGTAAATTAGATCTCAAAAGAGTTTGAGAACCACAAAGATATATTCAACCAAAGGAACATGAGCAGATGCCGCATAGAGATGAGGTGTAGAACACTGCTCAATGCACACAAAAAATCTGTAAGTCTGTGGTTAACCTCAAGCCTGAAAAGGCTGCTGGTATGTTTATCTTGATGAATGAATATCTCACGACTTATGAAAGAATGTTTGAGAGGCAAGATTGAGAGATATGGCCAAGAGCCATAATATCTGTATTAGATTCCATCAATGACAACCAGGTTGTGAACCTAGTTTGTCTTACCTGTAGGAATGTCCCTCTGTAAGGTGAGCCTGAGTTCTATTCGACTATGCTTGTTGTAACTTCATTATCATGACTATATGATAGTGTTGAAGACGTTGGGCAAATATTTCGATGTTCATAGATGATAACATGATATGAGAGCCCACGAGATCCATTTATGGACTCAAACAAGTTTCTCTGAGACGATTTCTTTGTTTGATAATCAAAGGAGTTTGATTTAGTCAAATGAAGGATATGCCAATGTGCAAGATGGATAGTGGGAGTGTGTTACGATTTTTGAGTAAGGTATTGGATATCTCTCTAGAATTATCACCCCATGTCACGATCAATTAACATTTGGTAGTTCAAGGTCTTTACGAAGGCACTTGGATTAGCAGTTCTTATTTTTAGAAATAAGAATCTATAGTGATAGATTTAATTGCTGTTAGATTATTGTTTACCTATATAGATGTGATGCTAAAAGAGTTTAGCATAGATGCAATGGGAGATACTGCTAGCCGGTGTTCTCATGACCTATCTATATTAGGACGTTAGTCCTAAAGATAAGGTGAAAGATGATGCTTATGAAAGGTTTCCTTTACTACGGCAATTGGAACCATCATAAAGGTAATGCCGGATGTTTATAGTCCATGAATAGTTTTGAGCAAGTATGAAAGTAGATCTGGTGAATGTCGAGAATATCCTTAAACAAGTTAAGGATGGTTTCCTAGTTTGTCGAAACTTGGAATCGAATAAATATAGTTATACAGACGTATATCCCGAGTCTTACGAAGGCGAGTGGGAGCTACTGTCTGGGTTTGCAATCACTTTGATTAAGTGATACAATGAGCTAGAAATGTTCTTGGCTATGGGTCACTGTAAATTCTACAACCAGGCCAAAACACAGTAGTGCCTTAGAGGCGCAGCGGGAGCAGTACATGGATCTAGAAGGTTCATTCCTGAACCTTATACGGTTCTTCCACCTTTTCTATATAACTGATATAGTTAGTGGATTCATTGCTTGAAGCAAGGACCAGGGTCTCGTCAAAGATTCATGTGTGTGTTGAGGCGGTTCCTTTGACTTGGTCATTTGGAACATGTTATGAAGGTAGTTTGAGTCCCCACGGATAGCGATCCGTTCATGGCTAGGGCTAGTTGCGAGTATTGCATGAGATTCTTGGGTTTCAACTTGGTCTTATGTGTGCTAGTGATTGGTTTTAGGCCAAGTGGGAAATTGTTGAAATAGTGTCTTAAACCCAATCGGGTTGGACCGGATCCGACCGGGTCGGATCATTTCTACTATTTCTTTATGTTTGTACATATATTAAATGGCTTTTCTGTTGTCATATATTTGTTCTTTTAAAGAACCAATTATGAATTGTTATATGATAACGTCCTTAGTATTAAACTGTGATAGAGAAACCATGATAGGCGATTATGGTTGATGAGATCTCTAATCACTTTAATAAGTTTGATACTTAAATGTCTCTAGGCTGATGTACTATTAAACAGGGCATTGATAGTATAAACAGACTAGCATGTATTATATGTCTTCTATCTTTAAGGGCAGGGATAGATCTCGTCTATCGAAGTGTAAAGACACTTGGACTATACGTGGACGTGTATTAGAGAATGCATACGTTAGACTGACCCACTTACACGGTTAAGTGTTGTTGGAATAGTGTCCTTAACCCAATCGAGTTGGACCGGATCCGACCGGGTCGGATCATTTTTACTATTTCTTTATGTTTATACATATATTAATTAATGGCTTTTCTGTTGTCATATATATGTTCTTTTAAAGAACCAATTATGAATTGTTATATGATAACGTCCTTAGTATTAAACTGTGGTAGAGAAACCATGATAGGCGATTATGGTTGATGAGATCTCTAATCACTTTAATAAGTTTGATACTTAAATGTCTCTAGGGCGATGTACTATTAAACAGGACATTGATAGTATAAAACAGACTAGCACGTATTAGATGTCTTCATCTTTTAAGCGCGAGATAGATCTCGCTCTATCGAAGTGTAGAGACACTTGGACCGTGCGACGGGGCGTGTATTAGAGAATGCGTGACGTTAGATCGAACCCACTTACACGGATAAGTGTCGCACTATGTGACGGTTGTGTAATTATCCTTTTGACCGAGTCTTCATGGTATCACGGTGTGGATTGTCATGCTTTGACACTATTGAGGTTTCCCCAACCACGGGCGATCATGCGGTAGTGATTGGGTATGATCTTGAAGCATCGCGGAGTATACATGATTGGTCATCCGGGAATCGCGTATCCTATGATTGGGATCGAATATCCGAAATGGCCTTCTTATAAGGAATGTCTAGCTCGTGAATCTTTGCAAAGTGGGAGTAAACGAGTTACTTGAGAGAGCATGATATCCAGATTATAAGATACGGTCGTTAATGTTTGACACTCGACGTACGACCGTATGGATATTATTACATCGATAGGATTGTAAGTTACACGGTAACTGTTTCACATGAAAGGTAGTAGTCATTGCATTTGACTCTTCCGATGATTGGGGGTCACGGTGTGCTGCTGACGCTATCCCGTGATCGTTAGGTATGAAGGCGTTTTAAGTAATTTGCACTTTGTGCCTACGGCCAACATATTCGGAAGCCTATCGGGTCACACACATATGAACATCTAGCCGGACTAAAATGTGGTTATAGATGATAACCAAATAAGAAAAGTTTATCTCGAAACTATAAAGGTTATAGTGGTAAATTAATATGGTGGTGTTTATTTATTATGAATAAATTAAATACAAGATATTAATTATATTAATTAAAGAATATTCCGGAAGCCAATATTTGGCAATATGGGGCGCCACATTGAAGTGTATAAGATACACTTGGATTGTGCAATTTAATTAATGATATTACCTATTATTAATATTAGATATTAATAAAATAAAATAATATAGATATATTATCCATACATGCGTGTGTGCATAAATGCAAATTGGATTTGCATGCATGCAAGTATGCGTATATATATGATATTAATAGATTTATTTGTGTAATATATATATGATATATACACATGTGTAAATTGATTTATGGTAATAAAATAAAGATAGTCAATATTAGATATTGACAATATCTTGGAAATATTCAATATAAGATATTGACAATATCCTAGATTTATTTAATGTGAGATATTATAATAAATGAGATAAATCAATCAATTATATTTTCCTTATTTTATTGGGAAAAGGTTTTCTTCTCCTCCACACTTTGATGGGGCGCCCCCTACACTATAAATAAGAGGTGGGTGTCAAGCTCTTTTGTACATCACAATTCCAAGAACTAATAGTTCTTGTGTAAAATAGAGATCATCCTATTGAGGGTTGGAGAGAGGGGAAAAGGGCCGGTCTAGCAGCCGGAGTTTTCCAATAGCAATCCATGATGGGATTCCGGCGGGTCGTTCGTGTGGACTAAATGGTAGAGGCCGAACACTTGGGCGGCTCTATGCAGAACTACTCTCCTGACGGTCAAAGCGTCGATCTTTTAGATCAACCAAGGTAACCACCGTCTACTACTTGTTTGTTTATTGCTTAAACGAAGTCGATCTTGGGTCAATAGGAAATAAATTTTTGAATTACGCTGCGTTCCCGCGTAGATTTCCTAACAAGTGTCACACTATGTGGTGGCGGTTGTGTAATTATCCTTTGGACCGGAGTCTTCATGGCATCACGGTGTGGATTTTCATGCTTTGACACTATTGAGGTATCCCCTAGCCACGGGGCGATCATGCGGTAGTGATTGGGTATGATATTGAAGCATGCGGAGTTACATGATTGGTCGTCTAGGAATCGCGTATCCTATGATTGGGATTGAATATCCGAAAAAGCCTTCTTATAAGGAATGTCTTACTCTCATGAATCTTTGCAAAGTGGGGGTAAACGAGTTACTTCGAGAGAGCATGATATCCAGATTATAAGATACGGTCGTTAATGTTTGACACTCGACGCACGACCGTATGGATATTATTACAAATGATATAAATTGTAAGTTACATGGTAACTGTTTCACATGAAAGGTAGTAGTCATTGCATTTGACTCTTCCGATGATTGGGGGTCACGGTGTGTTGCTAGACGCTATCCCGTGATCGTTAGGAATGAAGGGCATTTTCGTAATTTGCACTTTGTATCTACGGCCAACATATTCGAAAGCCTATCGGGTCACACACATATGAACATCTAGCCGGATTAAAATGTGGATATAGATGATAACCAAATAAGGAAAGTTTATCTCGTACTATAAAGGTTATGGTGGTAAATTAATGTGGTGGTTTTTATTTATTGTGAATAAATTAAATACAAGATATTAATAATATTATATTAATTAAAGAATATTCCGGATGCCAATTTTTTGGCTAAGGTGGCGCAATTTGTGTGTGTATAAGATACACTTGGATTGTGCAATTTAATTAATAGTATTACCTTGTATTAATATTAGATATGAATATATATATATGTAGGCGTGGATCATATATGTGATATGCATCCACTCACGTGTCTAGGAAATTGATATATTTAGTAGTACATATTTTATATATAAATGGATTTATACGTGTAATAATATATATGTGATATATACACATGTGTAAATTGATTTATGGTAATAAGATAAATATTGTCAATATAAGATATTGACAATATCTTGGAAATATTCAATATAAGATATTGACAATATCCTAGATTTATTTAATATAAGATATTGTAATAAATGAGATAAATCAGTCTATTATATTTTCCTTATTTTATTGGGAAAATGTTTTCTCTCCACCACACCATATGGGGCGCCACCTTCTACTATAAATAAGACGTGGGTGTCAAGCTCTTTTGTACATCACAATTCCAAGAACTAATAGTTCTTGTGTAAAATAGAGAGCATCCTATAGAGATTTGGAGAGAGAGGAAAAAGGCCGGTCTAGCAACCGGAGTTTTCCAATAGCAATCCATGATGGGATTCCGGCGGGCTGTTCGTGTGGACTAGCAGTAGAAGCCGAACACTTGGGCGGCTCTATGCAGAACTACTCTCCTTAGACGGTCAAAACATCGATCTTTTAGATCAACCAAGGTAACCACCGTCTACTATCTATTTGTTTATTGCTTAAACGAAGTCGATCCTGGTTAAAAGGAAATAAAATTTTAATTTCCGCTGCGTTCCCACGTAGATTTCCTAACAGTTGTTGGTCCCAGAGAAGGGTGAGAATATATTCACAGGGGGAGGGGGGGGTGAATGACTATATTGGAGTTTTAAAAACTTTTCTTAATATTTAAAAGCTTTTGGGCAGCGGATAAGTCTTTTCTTAAAAGTTGTTTTCAAAGTAGATTATGCACACACAGAGAATGAATAAAATGCAGTAAAGAAATACTGTAAAGTAAAGTGCTGTAAGTAAATGAACATGAGGTTTATAGTGGTTCATGGTGGTATAATCCCTTAATCCACTATTCTCCTGTAATGATTGGTGGAATTAACTATTGACTTTCGCCAATACAATAGTGTGATTGTCCCTGGCTACACAAGCTTTATAATCTTCAAGACTATCACTCTCTGGCTACAAAAGTTTCAGTGACTCGGTCTTCAACACTGCTCCCTGGGAACAAATCCTTCAGCAGCTATCACAAAAACACAACTCCTTCTCAGACTTCTATGATTCGGTTGCTTGAGATGAATGTGAATTTGAGAAATTCACCAAACTTGATCAGGTTCAGACTTGAATGATTCTGATTGAGTCCTTGATAATTCTGTACTTGATCCTCTGGACTGAGCAATGAAATTTTGAATGAAGGCTAGAGATTTTTGCAAAGTTTCAGTATTTCTTGTCCTTAATTCAATTGTTTTTTTTTTCTCTGCCAATGCCTTCTATTTATAGCCGTGATCTCCTTGATTTGAAAATTTGTCCGTTGGCTATTTAATGCTGAGAATAATCCTTGATTTAATTCACCTTGATTTCAATGATCCGGATTTTCTTCAAATGTTCATCATAAAATCTTTCCTTGATTGATTTTGCATTAATTGCTTGATTTGCTTATTTTGCACTTTCTGAATAGAATGTAGACAACATACTTGACTTTGCTGTTTAAGCTATTGCTTGACCGGCTTAGTGAATCTTTTTCCTTCTTTGTTGAGATCTCATTCACTGTTTTTCTTTAGTCGGCCGGTGGGGTCTTTTACTTTGCCGTTTTGCTGTTTCTCTTCTTTCTTTGATTTTCCAAGTATGCTTGTACTTCACTGATCCTTTATTTGTGTGAGATCAGTGTACACCATATTAAAACAATAGTTTTCATCACTTGAAATATATCTTAGACTTGACCAAGGTCATCACAGACTTCCCTATAATTCAATCCATGTGTCTTCACTCTACTCTGCTGGTGTTGGCTGCCTTCACTCTGCCGATCTTCTGTCTTTAACTTAGCCATTCTACCAGTCTAGTATAGTACTTGTTTGACTGAACTTACACAACATGTCAGACTCTAAGTAAAGACTTATACAAATATTTATAACTTATTTCAGGCTTGCTATAACAGCTAGTATGACCATCATCAAAACAAACAAAATGTTCCCAAAACTTTCCCCCTTTTTGATGATGCCAATACCCTCATAAGCCTGAACATAAGTAAATATTATCATATAAAACTCAAAAAAAGATTTAACATTATCACAGTCTACTAATGTTATATTTAACATTATCATAGTCTACTAATGCTTTTTCTGGTACCCTTAGAACTTTTAGGCTTACCTCTTCTTTCCCCCTTTTTGGCAGCATCATCTTGCTGTTGTAACATAATGCTTTTGGTAGTTTCTATAGTGAAGATCAGACTTATCCGATTTGGATTCAATCGATGTACTCTTCCTTGTGTAGTGGTGATTTCAGCTGCATTATTGTCTCTCATTCCCCCTTGCTTTGTGTTGGGAATCGTCTATTGAAGTGCATGTAGTAGATGTGTGTGGCTGGTGGAGTAGTCTGAATTTCCACTTGTAAAACAAATTCATTTCACACTGTACTTCCCTGTTTCATCCATAGTATTTAGCGGTTGTGTGTCTTGGCTGATCACTAGGCCGGTGAAGTGGACATGGCGTTCTTGGCTGATTCACTAGGCCTATTTACTGAGATGCTGTAACAAAAAAATGTTCCTAACAATCGGTGAAGTGGACTTCGCTGGTACCAGTGCCTTACCTGCCAAGTGAGCGCACCCGAAATGGCAAAGGTTCAGTCAGCTGGTGAAGTCACTCCGCGGATTACTCTAGTTAGCTGCTTATTGTAACTTAGTCAATTTCAATCATTCCCAACTCAGTTCTCAACTTACAAAATCTTTCATGACTAAGTGGTTTAGTGAAAATATTAGCCAATTGATCTTCTTTAGATATATATCTCAAGATTACATCTCCTTTCTCCACATGATCTCTTATAAAGTGATGTCTCACATCAATGTGCTTTATTTTAAAGTGAAGCACTGGATTTTCTGTAATAGATATTACACTTATGTTGTCACGCATGATTGGAATTGTCTTCTCCTCTATTCCATAATCTCTTAGCTATTGTCTGATCCATAATACTTGTGCACAACAACTGCCTGCTGCTATATATTCTGCTTCCGCTGTTGAGGTGGATATGGAATTTGGCTTTTTACTAAAACATGATAATAGTCTGCTGCCTAGCATCTGACAAGTTCCAGAAGTGCTTTTTCTGTCAATTTTACATCCATCATAGTCTTAGTCTGAGTATGATATCGATTTGAATCCTCCATCTTTTGGATACCAAATTCCTACATTGATTGTGTGCTTCAAATATTTGATGATTCTCTTAGCTGCTAGCAAGTGATATTCCTTAGGTTGAGCTTGAAATCTTGCACATACTCCTACTTCAAATGCTATATCAGGTCTGCTTGCAGTTAGGTAGAGTAGTGATTCCTCTGTATAATTTTTTATCAACATCTTTCCCATTTTCATCCTTTCCAAGTATAATCCTTGCACACATCTGAGTGTATGATGTGCCACTTGTGTCCATTCCGTATTTGTGTATCAAGTCCTTTGTGTACTTGGCCTGATTGATAAAAATGCCATTTTCCATTTGTTTCACTTGTAAACCAAGGAAGTAGTTGAGTTCTCACATCATACTCATTTGAAATTTGCTTTTCATCATATTTGCAAACTTTTCACACAGCTTTTCATCTTCTGATCCAAAGATGATATCATCTACATAGATCTGAACTAGAAATGTGGTTGTTCCATCTTCTAGTTTGAAAAGAGTATTGTCAATGGTTCTTTTGCTGAATCCATTGTTGATTATGAATTGTGACAGTGTCTCATACCAGGCTCTAAGGGCCTGTTTGAGTCCGTATAGTGACTTTTTTAGTGTGTAAACTTTGTCTTCTTTTCCTTTGATCTGGAAACAGGGGGTTGTTCCAGATATACTTCTTCTTCCAGGAGTCCATTCAGAAATGCACTCTTGACAACCATCTGATAGACTTTGAAGTCTTTGTGAGCTGCAAAGACTAGAAAAAGTCTGACTGTTTCCAGTCTTGCTACTAGTACAAAGGTCTCATCATAATCTATGCCTTCTGCTTATGAATATCCTTTTGCAACTAGTCTTGCCTTGTTTCTGATAACAGTTCCTTGTTCGTCCATCTTGTTTCTGAATAACCATTTTGTTCCAATGATGTTGGCCATGTCTGGTATGTCAACAAGTTCTCAGACATCATTTCTTTCAAATTCATTGAGTTCTTCTTGCATGGCTGTAATCCAATTAGCATCTTGGATTGCATCATCTTTTGTCTTGGGTTTCACCTGTGATAGAAAACAAGTTAGCATGCTCTTCAGTTGTCTTCTGGTTCTAACACATGTATGAACATCTCTAATGACTTATTCTTCTGGATGATCTCTGAGCCAGTTTAAGTCAGGTTGAAGTTGTGCTTGTTATGGTTCTTCTACTGTTCCTGCTTGTGCATCAAAGTCTAGAGTTTGTGTTGGTGGCTCTATTGTTGTAGTCACTGGTGCTAAATCTTGATTATCAAAAGTGTTGTTCAGAATGGTAGCTGGTACTGTTGTATTCATATAGACTTGTCCTTGTGCAGCTTCTTCTTCAAATGAGTGTAAGTCTTCACTACTAGTGTATGGTTCATCAAACACTACATGAATTGATTCTTCAATCACCAGAGTTTTTTTGTTGAGTACTCTGAAAGCTTTGCTGGTGTCTGAGTATCCCATGAATATTGCTTCATCAGTTTTTCATCAAAAGTATGAACTTGATTCCTGTTCAAAACAAAACATATAGATCCAAACATGTGTAAATGAGATATGTTAGGATTTCTTCCATTCCACATTTCATAGGGTGTTTTCCCATGATGTTTATTGATGATGGATCTGTTTTGAGTATAGCATCTTTGTGTTTGCTTGCTTGACCCAAATCTCTTTGGTAAGCTTGCTTCTGCTTTCATGGTTCTCACTGCTTCCTTCAGAGTTCTAATTCTTCTTTCTGGTACTTTGTTGTGGAGTTCATGCTGCTGATAATTGATGTAGAACTCCATTTTCTTCACAGTAAGTTCTGATCACTTCATTTTGGAACTCTGTGCCTCTGTCTGATCTTATCTTGATGATCTTTAACTCCTTTTCATTCTGAATTCTTCTTAGCAAATCTGGAAGCTTCTTGAGAGTTTCTCTTTTCTTGTTCATGAAAATTGTCCATGTGAACTTTGAAAAGTCATCAACCACTACTAAAGTGTATTTCTTTCCACTTACACTCACTGGTGTAACTGGTCCAAAAAGATCCATATGCAAAAGATGTAAGATTATAGTTGTTGATTGATATGGCTCTGACTTGAGAGAACTTTTGATCTGTTTTCCTTTCTGACATGCATCACAGAGACTTTCCTTCTTGAATGTGATGTCAGGTAAGCCTTCCACTAACTTGTTCTTTGACAGCTTGTTGATGGTCTTGAAATTCTGATGATTTAGTCTTCTGTGACAAATCCAGTTAGGTGAGTGTTTGTTATTGACAAGAAGACATGTTTCTGCTTTGGTTGTCCTCCAATCTACCACATATATGTTGTCTTCTCTCTTTCCTGCAAGTACAATGATGTAAGTCAACTAGATGATACTTTTTACGATGTTTTATCGCCCATTTCTCATGCATTTATTGATGTTTTTGTATCAACTCAAGTCATTATATGCTTAGTTTCATCCATATGTTTAGATAGTAATTATTATATATAATATGATGTTTTGATTGGTTTTGTACCGGTTATAGTAACCGGAGCGTCGTGTCGTGTTTACTCTTGGTATTTTGGTGTTGTATTGCAGGATTATAGGTTGACCAAGACCCCGATGGACGACATGTGTTGATCCTAAGTATGTATTTTGAGGGCTAGATGAGTGTGCCAGAAGCTATCAGATTCAAACGGATCATTTGTCTTTAGCATTTCTACCGTAACTTATCTTCAAGCCATATTTTACCCACCTTAGAGGCATTTTATGGAGACGACTTCTTCATGATATTTGTAGATCAAGAAACGATCTTTCCAACGCACTTTGAATCATATCAATCGGAGATCTACAACTCTAGTTATGATCATTTTACCGAGCTGCTGTGAAGAACCTGTGGCGGCGCGCGCCGAGCGTCACAGATAGCTGTCAGAGATATTTATTAATACCGGCGCACACCGGAACATCGCAAAAAGCGGATTCAGCATTAAAATCCCCTTTTTGATCGAATTTTACCTAATTTTTCGGCCCCCAACTTCTTCTTTTTTTTATCTCCTTGCAGGCGGCATTTTCATCCAAGGCTCTTAGAGCCAAAATTAGTTACAATATATTAGCTATTTTCATCACAAATTAATCCTTAGAATGTTCGGCTCAAGCTCGTGATCATTTTGATTGGAAGGAGCTCTCATCTTGGTGGGTTTCTCCATGGATGCTTGAAGAAGAAGACTTCAAGTTTTCTTTCTTGTAAACTCATCGGTTGTAATTGGTATCATTCTAGTTTTATTTTGTTTTGTTAATCGATTACTATGAATGCTAATTTTGACATGTTAGTGCTTATGGTAATGAGTAGCGAAATTTTTAACTAGCCAAGATGATGTTGTAGTGATAGTTAGTTAGTCTCTTATGTTGATTGTGAATGATTGTTGATGTTGTTTAGTTTCAATTGTTGTGAGTCTTTTCCTATTTGAAATGATTTGCTTGTTGGTGTTGGATTGATCACCTAGCACTAACACACACACACTTAGTTGAGATCGAAAGGAGATATTAGGTGTGGGAGAAGGAATAGGAGAACCGGAAGGTAAAATTGACCTTAATTGGAATTCGATTTCTTATCCGGGGTTGTTGACATTGTCATTTCATTCAAGTGCTTATCATACCAATTCATTAGGTTTAGGGCACCTAGGCCAATGAGGAGGTATAGAATAGTTTCATACACTCGTATGAAGGGAGACTACCTGCTTAGGAATGCACCGTTTCACACTTTTGAACACCAAGGGTGGGATGGAATGAAGTCATTCCCGTGATACTACGCGAGATTAGCTTAATCTACACATTGTCTTGGTTAGGTTTCTTTTATCATTTTATCACCCTTTTTAGTAGTAGATTTCTAGAATCCTTAGTTTCTTAAACAAACTTGTGATTCGGATCAAGATAATAATAACTAATTGGTGTTTGACCTCACATCCCTGTGGATACGACCTTGACTCACCGTCTTAGACTACAATTGACTCGGTACACTACCGGTGAGATTGGAACCCTAAAAGGTTTGCATCAAGCTTTTGGCACCGTTGCCGGGATGTGTAACGGTTGATACTTGTATTAGTTCACAATTCTTGAGAATGAATCAAAACTTTTTCTAACCTAATTTCTATTTTGTTTCTTTGGTGCTTACCTCTTGGTAAGTCACCAAGTGTATTTTATTATTTTCTTGTTGTTTCTATCTTGTAGGTGATGATCCGTTCTTGACAAGGCAAGGCACCGCTCACTCCATATTGTTCGGATATCAACACTTACATTCGAAGTTTGAGAGCCAAAAATAAAGGTAGTCAAGCAAGCCAAGAGCCTAATCGAGGTGAAAGTTCTTCACAAGTGTCGTCTAATCAAGAAGTAGTGATGGATGAGGACTTTGAAGATGCACAAGAAGAGCAAGGGCTCAATCGTGCCCAAGGCCATGCCCAAAATCCCAAAAATCCAAATCCACCACCACCAAACAACAACAATCTTCCACCACTCAACAATAACCAAAATCTCAATAACCAAAACATCCAAAACCAAAACAACCGGAACAACAACAACAATAACCCTCCAAACACCAGACCTATTTGTGACCAAACCATGAGAAGGAATCAACCCAATAACCACCTCTACTTGTTTTGCTTACCCAATGATGGAGCCAACGATTTTGAGGTGAAATCTCATCTCTTTGGTTTAATTGATACTCGATGCCAATTCTTGGGTGAGGATCATGAGGACCCACATCACCACATCTACTTGTTTGAACAATTTTGCAACACAACGAAAAGTCATGGTATTCACAAAGAGTTAACAAAGATGTCGATGTTTCCTTTTTCATTGAATGGTAAAGATAAAGAATGGTTTATGTCACTCCCTCACCATTCCTTGACCGGTTGGGAAGACATTCAGAATGAGTTCTTGAAGCAATATTTCACCCCAGGCTGGAATTTGGAATTGAAGGTTGAGATTGCTAGTTTTGAGCAAGGAGACAATGAATCACTTGGGGATGCTTGGGCAAGATTTAAGAAGATGTTGAGAGCATGTCCCGATCATGGTTATTCCTTGGATATAAAAATTCAATTCTTTTGCCGAAGGTTGAGGAAAGAGGCACGTGTAGAGGTTGATCAAGCTTGTAATGGTTCTTTGATGATGAGTATGGCACAAGATGTGTATGATGCTATTGAGAAAATTTCGAAGAATAACCGAATGTGGGAAACCGGTACAAGTACAAGGAAAGTTGCTTTTGTAGGAGAATCAACCGTACAATCGGAAGTGTTAGCACAATTACGAACTCTTAATAAAAAGTTTGATGGAATGCAAGCTAGCAAGAGTTTGGGGAATGGAAAGCCTAGTCATGAAACTTATGATAGTTTGAGGAATGATAATGTACCATTGGGATTAGTGAGAGCCGGTGAATTTTCAAAGGAGGAAGTGAGTTTTATGCAACAACACCGGAAGCTCAATAATGCTTACACCAACGCCTACAATAATATCATGAGATATCATCCCACTTTCCATTGGTCCAATAATTCAACAAATCATGGACCCGGACCATCTCTTGAGCAACAACAAATGGAGTCCATCAATGCTAATGTGCAACAACAAGGCGAATACCAAGAAAATCCCTCTTACCAATCACCACCACATCCTTTTTACCCAAAATTTCCTACTCAATATGCCCCCATTCGACAAAGTTCTCAATCAATGGAAGAGGTGTCTCAATGGAAAATTTTGATGGAAAACTTGATGGGTGTAGTTGCTACTCAAGCATTAATATGCAAACAATGATGAATTCTATTGGTGTGATTTCCTAAGATGTTGGCAAATTGAAAATATCCATGGTGAGTCAAAATACAAGAATGAGAACAATAGAAGCATCAATGCGAGGTATTGAAGACCATTTGACTAGGGAAGGTGAGAGGAATGGTAGTAGACCACCGGGTGGATTACCAAGCAACACCGAAAGAAACCGAGAGAAGTCAATGATATTATTACTCAAAGTGGAAGGTTATATAGGCATAATGAAGGAAGCAATGAGGTTGAAGAAGATTTGAATGATGAGAAAGAAAAAAAATTAAGTGAAGAAGAGGAAGAGATCGTTGATTGTTTCTTGAAAAATGATGGCTATGTTGAAGTAGAAAGGAGAAGAATCGTGAAAGTTATGAGAATATTGAAAAATCCAAGATTGAGTGATTTGAGGACTTTATTCAATGAGCATGTTGGAGAAAAACTGTTGATGACAACCCGGCACGCGCGGAAGTGTTAAAAATTCTAGGCGTCTTTCAAGGAAAATGGTGCAAGATGATGACACATGGCGGCCAAAAAGTGCGCAAACATTCAAATAAGCCTCACCATCTTCATCAAACGACAAAGTTAAGGGAGGTATACTTTCTAGCCCTACTTTAATTGATCTTGAATCACTTCTATATCCCCCGAGAGAGGAAACTAAAATAATGAAGTTGGATAAGAAATATGCACGTTTTCTTGACACTTTTCGGCACTTAACCATTAATATCCCTTTCATCAAAGCACTCACAAATATGCCGGCGTATGGTAAGTTTCTTAAGGACATACTATCCACCAAGAAACGGTTGGAAGAGTATGAGACGGTATGTTTAAGTGAGGAGTGTTCTGCCGTGCTTCAACACAAGCTCCCTCCTAAACTTAAGGACACCGGGAGATTTATACTCCCATGTGATATTGGGGGACTTTTGTTTGAGAAGGCGCTATGTGATCTCGGTGTGAGCATAAACCTCATGTCCTACAATGATTTCATGAAACTTGGCATATGCAAACTAAAACGTACGGAGATGACTGTCCAACTTGCGGATAGATCCATAAAACGTCCAATGGGAGTCATTGAGGATGTACTAGTGAAAGTTGATAAATTTTACTTCCCCGTTGATTTTGTTGTTATGGATATGGAGGTAGGGTACACTACACCCTTATCCTCGGTAGACCATTTTTAGTAACGGTGGGAGCGGTGATCGATGTTAAATAAGGAGAGCTTAGTTTGGGAATAAATAATGAGCGTGTTGTCTTCAACGTCTACACTTCATTGAAATATCCAAGAACTACACTAGAATATTGTTCTTTTGTGGACACTTTGTGTCCCCTTGTTGTGGATCGTCCTAACTCGCAAGTAGTTGAAGAAAATGACTAGCAATAATGTGAAAGCTCACAAACCGAAAGCTCGGAGATCAAAGGAAAAGGTCAAGAACCGTTGGGATTGGTGGCCTTCGTCTACACTCTGACAGAGACCTATTTTGATGAAAAAGACGGATGCAGTGCATAAGAATGAACCACCACCCGTGCATTAGAGACCTAATCAAGGCAAAGTCTAGCTATAGACTATAATTTTAGTAAACACGGGTACTATCCTTCTTATTACTTCTTGAGCATTAATTTTCGGTTGGGTATTGCATTTAATTGCTATATGCTTAAGCAAGTAATTTTTAGGAGTGTTGTATCCCCTTCTGTTTGGTAGATTGCTTAATCACCGTCATTTTGTGTCATTTAATCCCGTCGAGCAAACGACGTTAAACAAAAGCGCTACCGGGAGGCAACCCGTAAAAATTTTATTTTGTGTTCAGCATGTTCTGTTCAATGTGATGATAAAACTTAAGTGTAGTAGAAGTTTGGTTTTTGCTCTCTGTATGTGAATAGTTAGCGTTGGGTTTTTAATGTCTGAGTAGTCTCGGCGCGCGCCGTGAACATCACGGCGTATGCCGAATTCCATTCAATTTTAATTTTAATTCGGCTCACACCCCTTCTCTGTTACGAAATCACTAGTTTAACGCAGCGGAATTTAAAATTTGATTTCCTTTTACTAGATCATTCTTCGTTTAATGAAATAAACATGTTAAGTAGTTTGACGGTTATACCTAGATGATCTATAAGATCGTTGCTTTGACCGTCAACAGAGAGTAGTACAGTGCGCAAGCCGTCCACGCGTCCGGCCTCTATCGCTAATCCACACGAACTCCTCACCGGAATCCTCCTTGGTTTGCTATTGGAAAACTCCAGTTGCTAGACCGGCCTTTTTCCTCTCTCACAAACTCACTATAGGATGCTCTCTATTTCACACAAGAACTATGAGCTCTTGCAATTGTGATGTATAAAAGAGCTTGACACCTACATCTTATTTATAGTGAGAGGTGGCGCCCCACATGTGTGTAGGAGAAGAAAACATTTTCCCAATAAAATAAGGAAAATCAATTAGATTGATTTATCTCTTTTATTATAATTAATTTTGCCAATTTCTTATATTGAATATAATTATCTTATTACCATAAATCTATTTTTCCAAAATCAATTAATATCTTATGTTAATATTATGGTAATCTTATTAATTAAAGTGCACAATCCAAGTGTATCTTATACCACTAGATGTGGCGCCCAATAGTCAATGAATTGACTTCGGAATATTCTTTAATTAATATAATTTATATATAATTAATATCTTGTATTTTAATTATTCATAATAAATAAATACCACCATATTAATTTACCACTATAACCTTTATAGTCTAGAGATAAACTTTCCTTATTTGGTTATCAACTATAACCGCATTTTAATCCGACTCGATGTTCATATGTGTGTGACCCGATAGGTTTCCGAATATGATGGCCGTTGACACAAAGTGCAATTTACTAAAATGCCCTTCATGCCTAACGATCATGGGATAGCATCTAGCAACACACCGTGACCCCCAATCATCGGAAGAGTCAAAAGCAATGACTACTACCTTTCATGTGAATCAGTTACCGTGTAACTTACAATCCCCTCGCTCTAATAATATCCATATGATCGTATCTCGAGTGTCAATACATTAACGATCGTATCTTATAATCTGGATACCATGCTCTCTTGGGATAACACATTTACTCCCACTTTGCAAAGATTCTCGAGAGCTAGACATTCTTTATAAGAAGGCCATTTCGGATATTCGATCTCAATCATAGGATACACGATTCCCGGACGACCAATCATGTATACTCCGCATACTTCAATATCATACCCAATCACAACCGCATGATCGCCCCGTGGCTAGGGGAAATCTCAATAGTTTCAAAGCATGACAATCCACACCGTGATGCCATGAAGACTCCGGTCAAAAGGATAATTACACAACCGCCACATAGTGTGACACTTAATGTAAGTGGGTCAGTCTAACATACGCATTCTCTAATACACGTCCACGTACAGTCCAAGTGTCTCTACACTTCGATAGATGAGATCTATCCCTACCTACTAAAAGATAGAAGACATCCAATACATGCTAGTCTGATTATACTATCAATGTTCCATTTATACATAAGACTAGAGACTTTTAAGTACCGAACTTGTTATAGTGATTAGAGATCTCATCAACCATAATCACTATCATGGTTTCTCTATCACAGTTTGATACTAGGTACGTTACTATATATGCACAACAAATAATATGAAGATAAACAATATATAATAACATAAGTGCTTTTATTAATCATAATAAAGTTATTAAATGAACTAAATAGACTGTAAACGACCCGACCGGTCGGATCCGGTCCAACCCGATTGGGTTTATGACACCTTTCCAACAATCTCTCATTTGGCCTAAAGCCAATCACCCATATGCCTAAGCCCATGCAAGTGAACATGTTTCTCATGCTTTGATTGAGACAAAGCATTGGTTAACGGATCAGCTATGTTATCATCCGTGTGGACTTTCTCTATCTTTACATCTCATCTATCTACTATCTCTCTAATCAAGTGATAGTGCCGTAACACATGTTTGGACTTCTGATGAGACCTTGGTTCCTTTGATTGAGATATCGCCCCATTATTATCACAGTTCAGAGGCACTGGACCTTTAATGGAGGGAACCACACCAAGTTCAGTAATGAACTTCTTTATCCAAACTGCTTCCTTTGCCGCCTCTGAGGCTGCTATGTATTCGGCTTCCGTTGTAGAGTCTCGATAGTCTCACTGCTTGGAACTCTTCCACTCAACTGCTCCGCCGTTAAGCGTGAAAACAAATCCAGATTGCGACTTAAAGCCATCCTTGTCAATTTGGAAACTGGCATCTGTGTAACCTCGTAATACTAAATCATCATTCCCGAAAACCAGGAACATATCCCTAGTAAGTCTCATGTACTTGAGGATATTCTTGACAACAATCTAGTGACCATCACCTGGATTGGACTGGTACCTACTAGTCATACTCAGAGGGTACGAGACATCTGGTCTAGTGCACAACATGGCATACATGATAAACCCGATTGCCGAAGCATAAGGGATCTTACTCATTTGTGCCCTTTCCTCTTCTGTCTTAGGACTCATTCTCTTCGACTGGTAAACCCCATGTGACATGGGCAGCAATCCTTTCTTGGACTGCTTCATGCTGAATCTCTTCAGCATCTTGTCTATATAGGTGGATTGCGACAGACCAAGCAACCTCTAAGATCTATCTCTATAGATCTTTATTCCTAGAATATAGGCTGCTTCACCTAAGTCCTATTGGAATAGTATCCTAAACCCAATCGGGTTGGACCGGATCCGACCGGGTCGGATCATTTCTACTATTTCTTTGTGTTTATACATATATTAAATGGCTTTTATGTTGTCATATATATGTTCTTTTAAAGAACCAATTATGAATTGTTATATGATAACGCCCTTAGTATTAAATTGTGATAGAGAAACTATGATAGGCGATTAGTATTAAATTGTGATAGAGAAACTATGATAGGCGATTATAGTTGATGAGATCTCTATTCACTTTAATAAGTTTGATACTTAAATGTCTCTAGGCTGATGTACTATTAAACAGGGCATTGATAGTATAAACAGACTAGCACGTATTAGATGTCTTCTGTCTTTAAGGGCAGGGATAGATCTCGTCTATCGAAGTGTAGAGACACTTGGACTGTATGTGGACGTGTATTAGAGAATGCGTACGTTAGACTGACCCACTTACACGGTTAAGTGTCACACTATGTGGCGGTGGTGTAATTATCCTTTGGACCGGAGTCTTCATGGCATCACGGTGTGGATTGTCATGCTTTGACACTATTGAGGTTTCTCCTAGCCACGGGGTGATCATGTGGTAGTGATTGGGTGTGATACTGAAGCATGCGGAGTATACATGATTGTTCGTCCGGGAATCGCGTATCCTATGATTGGGATCGAATATCCGAAATGGCCTTCTTATAAGGAATGTCTAGCTCTCGTGAATCTTTGCAAAGTGGGAGTAAATAAGTTACTTGAGAGTATGATATCCAGTTATAAGATCTGATCGTTAATGTTTGACACTCGGCGCGTCGACCGTATGGATATTATTACAATGATAGAATTGTAAATTACACGGTAACTATTTCACATGAAAGGTAGTAGTCATTGCATTTGAATCTTCCGATAATTGGAGGTCACGGTGTGTTGCTGAGACGCTATCCCGTGATCGTTAGGCATGAAGGCATTTTAAGTAATTTGCACTTTGTGTCTACGGCCAACATATTCGGAAGCCTATCGGGTCACACACATATGAACATCTAGCGGATTAAAATTTGGTTATAGTTGATAGCCAAATAAGGAAAGTTTTATCTCACGACTATAAAGGTTATAGTGGTAAATTAATATGGTGGTATTTATTTATTATGAATAAATTAAATACAATATATTAATAATATTATATTAATTAAAAAATATTCCAAAAGCCAATATTTGGCTATGTGGGGCGCCACATTGAAGTGTATAAGATACACTTGGATTGTGCAATTTAATTAATGGTATTACCATATATTAATATTAGATATTAATATATATATATATATATATATATATATATATATATATATATATATATATTTGTGCTTCAGCGTGTGGTGCACATTGGATGTGCATGTGCATAGTTGTTTCCATAATATATTTATAGATTTATATGTGTAATAATATATATATGATATATATATATGTGTGTAAATTGATTTATGGTAAAATAATAAAGATAGTCAATATTAGATATTGACAATATCTTGAAAATATTCAATATAAGATATTGACAATATCCTAGATTTATTTAATATGAGATATTGTAATAAATGAGATAAATCAATCAATTATATTTTCCTTATTTTATTGGAAAAATGTTTTCTTCTCTTCCACACTAGTAGAGGCCACTTCTACTATAAGTAAGAGGTGGGTGTCAAGCTCTTTTATCTGAAGACAATTCCAAGAACTAATAGTTCTTGTGTAAAATAGAGAGCATCCTATAAAGAGTTGGAGAGAGGGGAAAAGGGCCGGTCTAGCAACCGGAGTTTTCCAATAGCAATCCATGATGGGATTCCGGCGGGCTGTTCGTGTGGACTAGCGGTAGAGGCCGAACACTTGGGCGACTACATATGCGAACTACTCTCCTTAGACGGTCAAAGCGTCGATCTTTTAGATCAACCAAGGTAACCACCGTCTTTAGCTTATTTGTTTATTGCTTAAACGAAGTCGATCTTGGGTCGAAGGAAATAAATTTTGAATTCATTGCGTTCCCGTAGATTTCCTAACAAGTCCTTCATTGAGAAGTTCTTGGATAACCAAGCTTTGACTGATTGTAACATAGGCACATCATTCTCTATGAGCAATATGTCGTCTACATAAAGCACTAAGAACACAATGGCACTCCCACTAACCTTCTTGTAAACACAGGGCTCATCTTTGTTCTTGATGAAATCAAATTGTTTGATTATTTCATCAAAGCGAAGATTTCAACTCCGAGAAGCTTGCTTTAATCCATAAATAGATCTTTGCAGTTTACACACCATCCTGGCGTCATTGGTTGTGAAACCCTCAGGCTGTGTCATATACACCTCCTCAGACAGATTCCCGTTAAGGAAATCTGTTTTCACATTCATCTGCCAGATTTCGTAATCATGGTATGCTGCAATAGCGAGCAAAATTCTAATGGATTTTAACATGGCAACAGGTGAAAATGTTTCATCATAGTCAACTCCATGTCTTTGCTTATAGCTTTTTGCCACTAACCTAGCCTTGTAGGTAGTCACGTTACCGTCATGTCGGTCTTTCTCTTAAATACCCATTTACACCCTATAGGAACTATTCATTCAGGTGGATCAACTAAGTTCCAAACTTGGTTGTCATTCATGGATTCCATTTTAGAATTCATGGCTTCCAGCCATTTCTCTTTGTCATGCCTTAATAGCACTTCCTCATAAGTTCTAGGGTCATCATCTTCCATGAGATACATGCCAGCATACCTTTTGGGTTCACGGTGTTCCCTGGTGGATCTTCGAGGAGCTAGTGTGCCTACGGTAGAGGGTGGCCCCACATCTGTATGTGGTGTCTCCCCTACTTCCATCAACGGACTGTTATCTGTAAGTGGTTCTCGAATTTCTTTAAGATCAATCTTACTCCCACTGACCCTATCTAGAATAAACTCTTTCTCTAGAAAGTGGCCAGTCCTGGCAGTAAACACCTTTTGTTCCTCAGGGTGGTAAAATTAGTACCCTTTGGTTTCCCTAGGATATCCCACAAACAGACATTTGTCAGATCTAGGTTCCAGTTTATCAGGCATGGTCCGTTTCACATAAACTGGACATTCCCAAGGTTTCATGTAACCTAGTGTTGGTTTCTTCCCTTTGAACACTTCATGAGAGTGGACTCAACCGTCTTTGATGGAACTCGGTTCGATGTATAGGATGCGGTTTCTAGAGCATACCTAAAAAGATTTTGGGAGAATCTGCGTAGCTCATCATGGATCGCATCATGTCTAACAGGTGCGTTCCTCCTCTCGAATCGCCATTCATCTCAGTGGCGTCCGGGAGGGTCCATTCGGTAGAATCCCATTCTCCTTCAAATAACTTTGAAACTCTCCATCTAGGTATTCTCCACATGATCGGATCGAAGTGTTTTGATTTCTTTACCTAGTTGTTTCTCCACTTCACTACGAATTCCTTGAACTTTTGAAGGCTTGGACTTATACTTCATTAAGTATATATAACCATAGCGAGAATGGTCATCAATGAAAGTGATAAAATAAGAGTATCCACCTTTGGCTTGAATTGACATTGGGCCACATACATCAGTATGTATGAGCTCAAGCAATTCATTGGATCTTATCCCTTTGCCACTAAAAGGTGACTTTGTCAACTTACCAAGTAAACAAGCTTCGCATGTATCAAACGATTCATAATCGAATTGATCCAACATTCCATCTTTATGGAGTTTGGAAATGCGTTTCTTATTTATATGACCAAGTCTACAATGCCATAAGTAGGATTCATTCAAGTCATTTGTCTTGGCTTTCTTGTTATTTATATTAAGTACGTCAACATTCATACCTAATATGTAGAGACCATTGCTAAGTATGCCAGTACCATAAATCATTCCATCACGTGAAAAAGAACAACATTTATTATCAATCGTAAATGAAAATCCATCAACATCTAATGCGGAAATAGAAATAATGCTCTTCGTAAAAGCAGGAACAAAATAACAGTTATTAAGTTCAAGTACTAGCCCACTGGGCAATGAAAGAAAATAAACTCTTATGGCTAGTGCAGCAACACTTGCTCCATTCCCAACGCGTAGGTCCACCTCTCCTTTCTTCAGATCTCTAGTTCTTCTTAGTGCCTGCATATTCGTACAAATATGAGAACCACAACCAGTATCTAATACCCAGTGGTTAGACTTAGAAGAAGTAATGTTGATCTCAATCATAAATATACACTGGTCGAAGCATCAGAATGCTTCTTCTTGGTACTCAAGAAGCCTTTGCAGTTTCTCCTCCAATGTCCGGTCTCACCGCAATGGAAGCAAGCATCCTTGGATTTGTCTTTTGCTATCTTAGGCATTGGCTTAGGTGTAGCCTTCGCCTTCTTGGACTTTTTATGGGCTTTGGCCTTACCCTTGCTAGAAGTAACCAGCAACACTTGCTTTCCCTTCCCCACAGTGCCCACAACAGTTTTCAACACGTTCAATAACTCTGCAAGGGAGCAATCTATCTTCTTCATGTGATAATTCATCACGAACTGCGAGAATGAACCAGGTAGAGATTGCAGAATCAAGTCAATAATCAATTCTCGTTCCAACTTGTGGCCCAGCATCCTAAGCCTCTCTATGTACCCGATCATTTTAAGAACGTGTGACCCCACAACAGTCCCAGATGCCATCTTACAACTAAACAGGGCCTTGAGACCTCGCACTTCTCTCGGGCGAGGCGAGAAGCATAGAGTTCCTTTAGATAGACCATGATTGTGTAGGCGTCCATAGACTCATGTTGTTTACTGCAGATTCGGTGTCATAGAAGCAAGCATGATACATGTAGCATCGATCTTTGTCGAAACGATTGCTTGTTATACTTCTCGGCAAAGATCCGCAGCCAGACCCTCGTGGGCTCTTTCGGTAGGGTCTCGCCCAAGACATAGCCAATCTTCTCGTGCACGAAAATGATTTTGAGGTTTCTTTCCCAATCGAGAAAATTAGTTTAAATCAAGCTTGTTGTCGATGATAAAACGAAGTCTCAATTTGTTTGACATTTTCTACAACAATAAATAAACATAGAATAAGTAAAAGCTCATGTATAAAAAAGCCTAAATTTGCACTTAAAATTTTATACGGTTTTTACTCCCACTAGCCAACTATTCCCAATTGGCTTTCAAGAAAATTATTTTTCTTTAGTGGCTGGGATCCAATCTAATCGCCTTAATCCCTGACGGTGGTCGATCAATCTTGGCAATTTCGAAAGGTAGGTACTCCTACCAATCGCATCATATGCGACTCCCAGTGGTTGACCAGTCAACTCTTTGATAGTCCGCATCTCTATGTGGTAGTCAACCCCTTGTCTCTAAAGTCAGACGGCCCTGACGGTGGCTAATCACCGAGAGACTTTAGTCGAGTCGTAACCCAATATTCGTGAGATCTCGTGACGATCATATCTCAATAATAACGATATACCCGTTGTAGGTCAACTTCCGACGGTGGTCGATCAGTTGGATCCGAACAAGGGCTCTTCACCGTCATTATAATATTGGGAGACAATTTTGGCTCGATTTTTGGCGTGGGAATAATTTTAAATTAATTCACTTAATTAATTTTGTTTGATTATGGTCTCATCTACTATGTGCATATTACTACGATATCATATAAAGTAAAACATACACAACATTCCGTGCACAAAATAACCGGTATGATCATGGACTTTTCCTAGGTGCGGTTTCAAATACAAACTGATGAAACCGCGGGTCACAAACTAAGGGTATCTGTAACCGCCAATATGATCTTTATTGTTGTACGCCAATGGGTTCTTTATCTCTCTTTGGTCTTCCTTCTTGCTCCATTCTTGTTACATAATAATCTATCTAATAAACAATTACACCCGCCGCACACGGGGGGGGGAGCTAACGAGAATGGGATAAATGCAAAAATAAACTAGGTCACGTTCTTCATAACGGCCTAGGACAATTTCAAAAACCAACATAAAGAAAATATTCTCATCTATCCTATTGGTCGAGTCCATGATCAAGCGGGGTCCATATAATCAGATTATATCTACACATCTAATCCATACAATTTTATCTTATGAAAAAGATTAAATTCTAATTTTAACTACTTATGCGTCTTTATTTTATCACATCAAATAATTAACTAACTTTTATTTAATTATATGACTTAATCGAAAATTAAAATTAATATTTAATTTTAAATCGATTTTAATTTCAATTTTATTAAATTTGAACTATTCAAAATAAAATTAAAATTATAAAATCTCCAATTTGTTTCCTTTCCTTTCGGTTCTTAACTAAAAGGGATGCCTTTGGTTTCCTAAACCAAAAGGCATCTTCCTTAACCAAATTTGGCTTAGGCCAAAATTTGGAAAGGCCAAATAGTTATAGATTCATTAGATGAACATGAGCTAGATAATACCTCTGTTTCTTTAATTTCTTTTGCCATTAAGCATAGATACACTTTGTCATTGTCTGAACTGGTGCCTTCACCGTCATCTGAGTGATTATCAGATGATTCTTCACCACTTTCACTGCTGGTTTCAGCTTTTAGTGCTTTCTTGCTCTTTCTTTTATCTGATGACTTGTATTTCTTCTTTTCTTCATCTTTGTCTTTTTCATCAGGACAATCTGCCTTGAAGTGTCCTTTCTTTATGCAATTGAAGCATATGTATTTTTCTTCATGTCTTTGCTTGAATTTGACTTCTTGTTTGATGAAGAGCTTCATTTGAACTTCTTTTTGCTAAATCTGTCAAAGCGTTTGATCAATAAAGCAATTTGCTCCTTAAGCTCTTGAGTCTCTCTACTGGTTGAGTCAGCTGCTTTGCTTTGCTGCGGTGCAACCAGTGCACTGGCCTTGTATGGCTCAGCTGGTACACCGTCTTCATTGTTTAACTCAAATTCATGAGCTTTTAATTGAGACATCAGTGTCAAGGTGTCGGTTTCTGCAAGATTTATTGTGCCTTTAAGTACTGATGTGATGATCTTCCATCTTTTAGGTAGACCTCTCAAGATTTTTAGACAGACTTCTTTCTGTGGATACGTATGTCCCAGTTGTTGCAGTTCACTGATGATGCTTGAAAATATGTTATCCATTTGATCAATGGATTCACCAGTCTTCATTTTGAAATTCTCAAATTTCTGTTTTGCAACAGATAATTTGTTTTATTTGACTTCCTCGATCTTTCATTGATCGATGCCAATTTGTCCCATATCTCCTCCATTTGTTTTGCAATCTTTAATTCTCATGAACATATTATTGTCCAGAGTCTTCAAGATCATATCTTTTGCAACAAAATCCAGATTTTCTCTTCTTCTATCATCTTTAGTCCAATCCTTCTTAAGCTTGTCTATTTCTTTTCCTTGATCTGCACCTGTGGCTATCACAGTCTTGATCTTGATTGGACCATCATTGATGACATCCAGCATCTCCTCATGAGTTGCTATAAGATAAGATAACATTCTTATTTTATATTCTTCAAAATTGTGAACATTGAATACATGTGCTTTAGACATGAAATTTGAAGAATCCATAGTCACGGACAAATAGATATATATGTTTAAACATAAAATTGAAAACTACTTTGAAAGTGTGTGTGATCTACTTGTTACCATAAATCAGATCTGAATAGGTTCTGATACTAGGAACACTGCTCTGATACCAATTGTTGGTCCAAGGGAAGGGTGAGAATATAGTCAGAGGAGGGGGGGTGTGAATGACTATATTGGAGTTTCAAAAACTTTTCTTATATTTAAAATCTTTTGGGCAGCGGATAAGTCCCTTCTTAAAAGTTGTTTTCAAAGTATATTATGCACACACAGAGTATGAATAAAATGCAGTAAAGAAATACTGTAAAGTAAAGTGCTGTAAGTAAATTAACATGAGGTTTATAGTGGTTTAGTGTGGTGTAATCCCTTAATCCACTTTTCTCCTGTGATGATTGGAGGAATTAACTATTGACTTTCACCAATACAGTAGTGTGATTGTCCCTGGCTACACAAGCTTCACAATCTTTAAGACTATCACTCATTGGCTACAAAAGTTTCAGTGACTCGGTCTTCAACACTGCTCCTTGGGAACAAATCCTTCAGCAGCTATCACAAAAACACAACTCCTTCTTAGACTTCTCTGATTCAGTTGCTTGAGATGAATGTGAATTTGAGAAATTCACCAAACTTGATCATGTTCAGACTTGAATGATTCTGATTGAGTCCTTGATAATTCTGAACTTGATCCTCTAGATTGAGCAACGAAATTTTGAAAGAAGGCTAGAGAATTTTGCAGAGTTTCAGTATTTCTTGTCCTTAATTCAATCGTTTTTTTTCTTCTCTACCAATGCCTTCTATTTATAGCCGTGATCTCCTTGATTTGAAAATTCGTCAGTTGGCTATTTAATGCTGAGAATAATCCTTGATTTAATTCTCCTTGATTTCAGTGATCTGGATTTCTTCAAACGTTTGTCCTTGATTGATTCTGCATTAATTGCTTGATTTGCTTATTTTCCACGTTCTGAATAGAATGCATACAACATACTTGACTTTGTTGTTTACACTATTGCTTGACCGGCTTAGTGGATCTTTTTCCTTTGCTGTTGAGATCTCCTTCATTGTTTTTCTTTAGTCAGCCAGTGGGGTCTTTTACTTTGCCGTTTTGCTGTTTCTCTTCTTTCTTTGATTTTCCAAGTATACTTGTACTTCACTGATCCTTTATTTGTGTGAGATCAGTGTACACCATATTAAAACAATAGTTTTCATCACTTGAAATATATCTTAGACTTGATCAAGGTCATCACAGACTTCCCTGGTTATAAGTCAATCCATGTGTCTTCACTCTACTCTGCTGGTGTTAGCTGCCTTCACTCTACCGATCTTCTATCTTTCACTTAGCCATACCACCAGTCTAGTACAGTACTTGTCTGACTGAACTTATAGAACATGTCAGACTCTAAGTAAAGACTTATACAAACATTTCTAACTTATTTCAGGCATGCTATAACAGCTAGTATGGCCATCATCAAAACAAACAAAATGCTCCCAATAGAAGTACCTTTATTAACCAAGCAAAACAAAGTAGAAACAAGGAAAAAAGCTTACTTGAAAAATCGGAAAGTTGGAGAAGGGGGAGTAACCGGCGAAATGACGTCCTCAGCTTGTAATATAGCGAATAGGTAAAACAGTTGATATGATAGGAAAATGGGGTAATAACCCCATAATACACCTCGAGAGCCGCCCCGGTGCATTGGTAACTGTTCAAGGGCGAGTATAGAGGCGAAAATACCTCGGCTTCCGCACAGAGTGACGTAATCGTGACCATGAAGGCCAAGTGGCAAACTCAAATGGTAAGTAGTCTCTCGAATATAAGGGTCGTGGCACGAACTCCATCCTTGGCCGATCTGAGCTTACCGAACAAGGACAGTCAGATCTGGGGGTCTTATGACGATGTCCGGAACAGAACGTGCCACATGGCATTAATAAAATACTTAGGAAATACGGATCGGAGCCCCAGGTAGGATCCGAGCCGACCCCCGCAGGTCGGTCTGTTCAAAGCATGGCTCCAAAGATAACTAAGTGTGGACCGAGCAGGTCTAAAGAGCTCGACGCAGGTCGGACTGAGCTTTCCTTGGGCTACGAGGTTGTCTAATCAGATAATTATGGAGAGAATCCTGGGTCATTAAGACTCTGATTGGAATAATCAGTTATAGTCACAATTATCCCAAAAATCCGGGATATACACAGATTAATCCTTTGGGGTTAAGAATCCTACTACATGTAGGACAAGTAAACGGGTGAGAGACCCCTATATAATCAATCCCTAAGGAACAACGAAGGACTTGATTCTAATACACTTGTTGGATACGTAGGCAACTTGAGATTAAACTCTCAGGCTCAGTCTAACGCTACCCAAATACTCTCCCACATCACATTGTTCTTAAGTTCTCGGATCTTGATTGTTGTCTCTAGATTAATTTAGCCCGGATTTGACACCCGGCGAGATCCAGCCTCGTCCGTACTTAAGTCATTTTTTTTTTATTATTTTTAGTAAACTCTAACTATTTATTCTTATTTATCCAAAAAAAAAAGAGAGATAAAAAAGAAAAGAATATGGATAATTATATTATTACCCAAACCCCTTGAAATTGCGGGATTTTGCCCAGACTAATTGGGGAGAATAGTGAAAAGATTTGGGGTGAAAAGTTGGGAAGAAAACGATGAACAAAGGGGCTATTTTTGATTTTGTAACAGAAGGGTTTGAACAAGGAGGGAAACTGTTGAAAACTACCGGCAGTTATCAGAATTCGAAAGTTCCCGTCCGTTTGGTTCCAGGGCCACCGCTTAATTAATTAAGAGCCGGAATCTGTCTACCTATAAGAAACTTATATCTAAAACCCTCTATAAAAAAAAGCTAGTATTTTCGTAATGATTCGATTAATTCTCCATCACAACGCTTTCGTATAGAAATCTTTATTAACTTACTCTCGCGAATTAAACACCAATGTCACAAAGAAAGACAACTAGGGTTGAATCCCTTCAGGGTCGGCCATGTGGGATTGGGCCTAAACCGATTCTTCAAACGAGGCTCTTTCAATTCCGTAAAAAATACATTTTTGAATTAAAAAGCATAAGTAAAAAAGAGCTCAAATTTTTTGTCGTACAAATTTTACACGGTAGTTTTTTATTTTTTGAAGAATATACATGGTATTTTAACACATCTCTTCTAAATATATTCAATATAGAATAATCAATTTTTTCACCTATACTCTTCTCAATTAGTGCGTGGAAAGTGGAAAAACAAAAAGGCGGAATGTCATTTCTAATACCGATAAGGTTAAAAAAAAAAATTATACAATAAATGACGGAAAATCAAAATGTTGTCATAGTGAGCCAACCTAAAAGCTCAATGATGATGCTGAATAATGCACCATCGGTAAAACAGGGCCACGTGTAATCTAAGGTGAGTTAGGAGAGAAAATATGCAAGGCCAAGACTAATAAAGATGGTGTTTTTAGTGTTATATGGCTGAGTCCAAGAATGTATCTTGGATTGCCTACGTATCATGTCTAATGTCCAGAAATCAAGCCTTACGTAGTTCCTGGAGCTATGTATTTATAGGCACATGTCCTTCTTCTGCCCTAAACTTAAGGCGGCTTGGTCTATTGACATAAATACCCTTAAATGGGCCTTGTCCTCTTGCCCAAGTAACCTGTTGGATTGTGGGCCTGGGTGTCTGGACTGGAAGTCTTGGTCTCGACTCGATGCATACCGACGTGGGTGATAGAAGTAGGACACTTGCAGAATCTGTCGGTTGTTTCGGCCTTCAGTGGTATGTCTCGAATTCGATCCGATGTGGATAATCAATGTAGACTTTTCCACATGCCAGTTGGACCAATCAGATTATTCCACGTGGAGGGGTGAAATCCCGTATCGTCATAAGCCCCCCAGATCGGAGGGAAGTTCATCTCGAGTGCTGATGTCGGATCTGAAAATTTGAATAATCTTTTTGACACGAGGTCTTCATTAGCGGGAATACAGCTGTCCTACTAGCCGATGTAGGTTTGTCGTCGAGATGACATCACACTTTATGCATCAAAGATTAAAGGGTGTAGAAACGAAGCGTTTGTCATTGGTCCACGCGGGGATTTTGTCCTTGATTCTCGCACTGCAAATCCTATAACTGCCCCCAAATCGCCCTTTCAAATCATTTTAGAGATCTTGCAAGCATAATAAGGGAGCCCAAGACTTAGAAGCCTCTCATTTGCCATTATTTGTCTCAGTTTTATCAGAAAAATGCAAGTAAGCCCTAATTTGTTCAAACTCTTTTTTGTCTTTTATTTCCTGCATCTTTTGTCGATTCCATGTCTAGTAGCGATAGCGATTCTCAAACAGGGAAGAAATTGTTGTGGTAGAAGAAGAATCGACGGAGCAGACGGTTTCTGAGCGTCCAATTGCTTCCGGTGGGAGAGCTGCCGGAGAATAAGAAGAGGGAGGAGAAGAAGAATCATCTTCTCGACCCGTTTCCAAACGCCAGACCAGAATGAAGGGCCAAGGGCCATACGGTTGCATATCTAACCTTTCTCAAGAAAAAGCCAAATTCATTTGTATACGATACGGCATCCCATACTCCTCTGCAAACATCAAAGTGTCACATGGCAGTTTCAATTCGCCTGTGACCCTCCCCCTGGGTTCTGCGCCATATACGAGGCACAATTGAAGGAGGGATTAAGGTTTCCTTTTGATCCGTCCCTCGTTGCAGTTCTCCAACACTATAAGATCTGCGTTACCCAACTTGCTCCCAATGGGGTTAGGAGTGTTATGGGCTTCGTGTTGGCGTGTCGAATCGCCAAAGTTGAGTTCTCAGTCCGGCTGTTCCGGCAATACTATGCAATTCAGGGCTTGCAAGATGCCGGATGGTATACTTTCCAGAGACGTCCTCTGACGTCGGAATTCGTGAGAAAGATGACCTCGTCCCAGGGCGAGTGGAAGCCTAATTTTTTCTTTATCCGACACGGACTGGAAGACATCGATGTCCATACTTGGTACCAGAGGCCCCAGAAATGGCATGATAGACTCGACTCGGATGTCCTCAACGGGTGTGGGATTATCGAGAGCGTTCACCCCGACGTCGCGACTCGAAACCTGCATTCCCTGTATCCTTTCGCCGATATCGAGACAGCTGGTCCGGGCGCTTACCTGGAACTCGATGAGGATGTCCGAGTCTTATGTAGGACTTTTATTCGCTTACGCCGAGCCGCTATACTTGAGTATTTTATTTTTCTTTTCTGCTTTTGACTTATTTTCGCCTTAACTGTATTCGATGTCGAATTTTCTCTGCTTCAGCGGGAATATTTCTCAAAGCTTGGAGTCTTTGGGCAAGATGCCTCACCCCAAGAATACGGACCAAGAAAATCCAAGAATCGCCGCATCAGTCGAAGACGCCAAAGATCTCGCTCTATTGTCTCCGGAGGTCGAGGACTCCGGCTCAATCTTCAACCCCTGTGTCAACATCAGACATTCTGAGAGACCAACCTGATGAGGCTCAGGTGACGGAGCAAATCGAGGCGGACCTCGTTCCGAGAAAGCGACAAAAAACTACTGAGGTTAGGCATGGGGTTGGGAAGGAGACCCGCAATCTTGCTCCTCCCAGATCGAACGCAACCGACCCACTCCCTAGAGTGAGCATTACCGAGATGGAAGCCATGACTCCGGATGAGTTGCATGACTTTCTGATGAAAATCAACCGAGTTGTAAGTCTTCCTTTTACTTCTCTTGTCACTTTGACTTTTGTCTATTTTTGATGTTAACAATTTTCTCTATTGCAGGCTCGGCTAGCAGCTAAGGTGGCCGTGACTAGAATCGAGTCTCCATCTGCTGTAATGGAGGAGCAGAAAGAAACTATTGCCAGGCTGAATTCGGACATCGAGAAGCAAAAGGCCAAGGTGAACAAGTTGGACGATCGGCGTATCAAGCTGGAGTCTGACTTGGCGACCTCTCGAGACGATCTGTCCAAAGCGCACAAAGACATATCTCGGCGGGGGACGCCGAGCTAGCAAAGATAAGGTCGGAATCAGCGCAGGTGAGGTCGGAGCTTGATGGGACAAAGGCCGAGCTGGCGGGGGCTATCAAGGCTCGTAACGACCTTCAGTCTCTTCTCGATAGCTTAACGACTCACGTGGAATCGGCTAAGAAGGACTTCTTGGCTTCTATAGAGCTTGAAAACGATCTGTCGTTGCTGATGAGCCAGGGCATGAAGGGTGGTTTTACAATGGCGCTCGACCAGGTCAAGGTCATCATCCTGCATTTTGAAGTATCCAAAGATCGAAGGCCCATCTCAGACGATCCTGAGAGGCCATCCTCGTTACGGCCGATACTTCACCGAATTCAAGGCTGGCGTTTCCCTGTACGAGAAGTATGTGACCCCTGCCTTGGAGGGAAATGGAGCGGAGAACCTCGAGTCAGAAGATCAAGTCGACCCCAATGCCTCGTCCTCCCCCCAGCCGGCTGCCTGATGCTGTTTTCTTGTTGTCCTTCTAAACAATTTTGATTCGATTTGGTTGTAAACTTTTTATTCGATCTGGTTGTAACAACTTTGGTATTTTTACTTTCTAGATATGTATCTCACCGATTCGATCTCGCAGCCTTGTGACTTTTCAATTTGCATTCTGATTTTTGAATCTCAGTCTATGCTTTTCCATTGAATGTCTTTTGCCTTGTACTGATCATTTGTCTAGGGTGTAGTCTTTTCCGACTTAATTCCCTTTCGAACGTTGCCTTATGGGGTGTAGTCCTTTGGACTTAATTCCCCTGTGGCCCCTCGAAGTGTAGTATGAGTACATGACTCATGGTACACTTGGGTCTGAGTCGACCTAGCGCTATACTGCCTTATCGGCTTGACTTGGCTTTGTGGTCGGAGCTCGATTCGTCTATCCTGCCTCGTAAGGATTATGGGGATATCGAATTAAGAAGTCCTCACTCGACTGTCGCACATCGTGGTGCTTATGATCTGGTCGAGTTTGGTATCCATCGTGGGATCTTCTCTCCGCCTCGCATCGTGGCTTATTGGCAGGTAGGGAGTGATATAAGCTCTGTCAGTGACTTGGCTTTTTTCACTATTTTATTGTTACTCCATCGTGTCGATGGCTCGCAGCTCGGAGGTGACATAAGCATTGTCTGTGACTTAGCATTGTCGATTTTTGGTCTTTTTTCTTCCAGCCCCCTTTTCTTTTTTACATGAGCTTGTAAGTTAAGCACAACTAGAAAAGAAAATTACTTAAATAAAAGACATTGAAATCAATTGTCACATCGACCTATTACAAGTAACTAGAAATTAAAGTTGCAAATGTTATAAAGTGGATAAACAGTTTAAACATAGTATTTCCGGAGGTTGGTGGCGTGCCACGTTCGAGGCACTGTGCTTCCATCCGACCTGCCCAACTGATACGATCCTTTAGGATGCACCTTCAAGATTTTATATGGACCTTCCCAATTCGGCTCGAGCTTGCCTTTTGGGTCCTACCTGCTGGCTTCATTCTTCCTCAACACGAGATCCCCTACTTGGAAATATTTGTATTTCACCCTCGAATTATAAAACTGTGAGACCTTTCTTTTATAATTGGCCATTCGATATGCCGCAACCTCTCTCTTCTCTTCGATATTATCCTTCTCTTGAAGCAGATCTGTGGCATTTGTCTCAACGTTATATGCCAAAACTCGAGGCGAGGCTAGTCCGATCTCTGCAGGTATTACAGCTTCGCATCAATAAGCCATGGCGAAGGGAGTCTCTTGGGTGGCTGAATTGGGTGCTGTTCGATACGACCACAGAATGCTGGGTAACTGAGCTGCCCAATCCCGACCTTCATCTTAGCCAAATTTAATCTGTCTGTTAGTCTGTTCGACCTGTCCATTGGACTGAGGTCGGGCCACTGACGTCGTTCTATACTCGATCTTGAATTCTTTGAGCCAATCCTGCACTCGGTCATCTAGAAATTGAGTCCCATTATCCGATATCAGATACTTCGGAATTCCAAACCTACACAAAATATTTTCCCATAGAAATTTCTTGATGGTCTGAGCTCGGATGTCAGTAAGAGCTTTGGCTTCGACCCACTTTGTGAAATAATCAACCGCGACCACAACATACTTGAAATTACCCGGAGCTCGAGGTAAGGGCCCGACTATATCGACTCCCCACTCATCGAACGGCCATACCGATTCGATGGCGTTCATCTCTAGTGCTTGTTGGTGTGTCACCACATCATGCACCTGTCAAGCCCTGCATCTCATCACCAATCGATTGGCGTCCTTTTGCATTGACGGCCAAAAATAGCCTGCTAGTTTACATTTTCTCACCAACATTTGAGCTCCGCAATGATTACCACAAACTCCTCGATGTATCTCTTCAAGAAGATAAGCCCCCTCGTCTTCCGATGCGCATCGCATCCAAGGTGTTACAAACGATTTTCGATAAAGGACATAGTCAAATAGGGCATACCTGGAAGCTTGCAGTCGGATTTTTCTGGCTTGAGACTTGTCGGACGGGAGAATTCCGTCTTTCAGGAACAGAGCTATCGGATCCATCCATGTCGATCCCTGAACCACTGGTTGCACATCGATCTCATTATTGTTGAAATAGTGTCCTAAACCCAATCGGGTTGGACCGGATCCGACCGGGTCGGATCATTTCTACTATTTCTTTGTGTTTATACATATATTAAATGGCTTTTATGTTGTCATATATATGTTCTTTTAAAGAACCAATTATGAATTGTTATATGATAACGTCCTTAGTATTAAACTGTGATAGAGAAACCATGATAGGCAATTATGGTTGATGAGATCTCTAATCACTTTAATAAGTTTGATACTTAAATGTCTCTAGGGTGATGTACTATTAAACAGGACATTGATAGTATAAAAACAGACTAGCACGTATTAGATGTCTTCGTCTTTTAGTAAGCGTGGATAGATCTCGTCTATCGAAGTGTAGAGACACTTGGACTGTACGTGGACGTGTATTAGAGAATGCGTACGTTAGACTGACCCACTTACACGGATAAGTGTCACACTATGTGGCGGTTGTGTAATTATCCTTTGGACCGGAGTCTTCATGGCATCACGGTGTGGATTGTCATGCTTTGACACTATTGAGGTTTCCCCTAGCCACGGGGCGATCATGCGGTAGTGATTGGGTATGATATTGAAGCATGCGGAGTATACATGATTGGTCGTCCGGGAATCGCGTATCCTATGATTGGGATCGAATATCCGAAATGGCCTTCTTATAAGGAATGTCTTACTCTCGTGAATCTTTGCAAAGTGGGAGTAAACGAGTTACTTCGAGAGAGCATGATATCCAGATTATAAGATACGGTCGTTAATGTTTGACACTCGACGTACGACCGTATGGATATTATTACAAGCGATGGGATTGTAAGTTACACGGTAATCAAGCTTTCACATGAAAGGTAGTAGTCATTGCATTTGACTCTTCCGATGATTGGGGTCACGGTGTGTTGCTGAGACGCTATCCCGTGATCGTTAGGCATGAAGGGCATTTTCGTAATTTGCACTTTGTGTCTACGGCCAACATATTCGGAAGCCTATCGGGTCACACACATAAGAACATCTAGCCGGATTAAAATGTGGTTATAGATGATAACCAAATAAGGAAAGTTTATCTCGAGACTATAAAGGTTATAGTAGTAAATTAATATGGTGGTATTTATTTATTATGAATAAATTAAATACAAGATATTAATTATGTTGATTAAGTAAAAATATATATATTATATGTATATGGCCGAAAAATATGTGTTTGTGACACACATAGATTTTGCCAAACTATTTGATCATGTTATTATTAATTAAATATATGGCCAAAGATTGTGTGTGTATTGACACACGTGAATTGGCCATAATGTGGCGCCATCTTTTGTGTATTTGGATACATTTGGATTGTGCAATTTAATTAATAAGATTACCATAATATTAATATTAGATATTAATAGATTTTGAAAAAATAGATTTATGGTAATAAGATAAATATTCAATATAAGATATTGACAATATCTTGGAAATATTTAATATAAGATATTAAATTAAATGAGATAAATCAATCAATTATATTTTCCTTATTTTATTGGGAAAATGTTTTCTTCTCCTCCACACCTAGTAGGGGCGCCCCAACCACTATAAATAAGAGGTGGGTGTCAAGCTCTTTTGTACAACACAATTCCAAGAACTCATAGTTCTTGTGTAAAATAGAGAGCATCCTATGTAGAGAGTTGGAGAGAGGGAAAGTGGGCCGGTCTAGCAACCGGAGTTTTCCAATAGCAATCCATGATGGGATTCCGGCAGTCGTTCGTGTGGACTAGCGGTAGAGGCCGAACACTTGGGCGGCTCTATGCGAACTACTCTCCTTGGGCGGTCAAAGCGTCGATCTTTTAGATCAACCAAGGTAACCACCGCCTACTAACTCGCTTTGTTTATTGCTTAAACGAAGTCGATCCTGGTTAAAAGGAAATAAAATTTTAAATTCCGCTGCGTTCCCGCGTAGATTTCCTTACAGTGGTATCGGAGCGAGCTTCGAGCTTAAACAATAAGCATGTTATTTTGCGTAGTTAATTTTATCGTTTAAATCACGCTATTAAAAGATGAAAGATTTTTGATTCGCAAAGTGATACATGAAAAGGAAGAAAAAAAAACGAGATCGGGTGGTGCTCGGCCGACTGGCGGCGGCACCACCACCGGGCGGGCGGACGGGCGGCGGCGGCGGCGGGCTGGCAACTCTTGCCGGCGATCGTTGACCGTCAATCTTGGCGGATCTCCAAATTTTTGTTTTGTGTATTTTGTGATTCAATATGTTTCATAGTTGTGATTGTTAATTTCCTTTGTTTAGTTGTGTCATGTGGCTAACCAATGGTTCAAATAGTTTGGGCGCCATCGGATTGGGCCATACTATGATTAAAAATAATAATGGTCTTTCCAAACTTAGTTTGGAATAGGCTCAGGCCTTTCCAAATATTTGATTTGGGAAAGTTTGAGCTTGCACCACTTCCAAAATTTTGATTTTGGAAAGTGGCGAGCTAAACTAAAATTATTTGGCCTTTCCAAATATTTGATTTGGAATAAGCTTCAGTCCTTTTCAAATATTTGATTTGTAAGCGCTTAGCTCAAGCCACTTCAAAATTTTGATTTTGAAAGTGGCTGCGCTGCCAAATTTGCTTTAGAAACCAAAAGCGTCCCTTTTGATTACGAATCAAAAGAAAAGAAAATAAAGAGAAATAATTTTAATTTTGATTTATTTTGGAATAGTTCTAATTAATTAAAATTAAAATTAAAATCGGTTTAAAATTAATCGTTAATTTTATTTCGATTAAAATCATTTAATTAATTAAATGTTAATTAGTTAATTGATTGGATAAAATTATTCAATAGATTAAATGTTAATTGATTAATTAAGACGCAAGTAGTTCAATTTTAATTTTATCTTTTTCATAAGATTTTATTGTATGGATTAAATATAGTAGATATAATATGATTATATGGACCTTATTGATCGTGGACTCGATCCGATAGGATAGATGTGAATGATTTAATTTTCTATTGGTTTAAAATTGTCCTAGCCGTTATGAAGAACGTGACTAGTTTATTTTCTCTGCATTTTATCCCATTCCGTTAGCTCCCCCGTACGCGGCGGGTGTATTTATTTTATTAGATAGAATTAAATGTAACAAGAATGGAGCGAAGATGAAGACCAAAGAAAGAAGAAAATAAAGATCTCATTGGAGAATGGAGCATTAAAGATCCTATTGGCGGTTCATGCAACTACCCTTAGATTGTGACCATGGTTTCGTCGATTTTGTATTCAAACCGCACTCTAGGAAAAGTCCATGATCATACCGGTTACTTTACGCATTTATTTATTTTGTGCTTGTATTTATTTTATATGATACGATAGATGCATGACTAGGCACGATCTAGATAAATGTGTAGGATGTATGTCTATAGAGATAGATATATTTGATGAGACCGTAATTAAAATTAATTAAGTGAATTAATTTACGTAAATACTTCCACAACAAAAATCAAGTCGAAAATTTTCTCCCAATATTATAGCGACGGTGAAGAGCCTTTGTTCGGATCCAACTGATCGGCCCTCGCCGGGAGTTGACCTACCACGGGTATATCGTCGTTATTGAGATATGATCGTATTATGAGATCTCGCGAATATTGGGTTATGACTTGACTAGAGTATTGCGGGTGATTGGCCTCGTCAGGACCGCCTTATTCTAGAGGCAAGGGGTTGACTACCACATAAAGATGTGAATTGTCAAAGAGTTGACTAGTCAACCACCAAGAGTCACATAGAGATGTGATTGGTAAGAGTTACATACCTTTCGAATTATTCCGTTGATCGGCCTCGTCGGGAATCGGGTAACCTGATGGGATCTTGGCCATCAAGAATTTTGAAAGATTCTTGAAAGTTAATTGGGAGTAGTTGACTAGTGGGAGCAAAATCATAAATCAAAAGACCATTTTTGATTTTGCGTGTATAAACAACAACACTCTTTTATTTTCATTTTTATGTTGTAGTTTTAGCAAACTTTATATTTATATTTTATTCTCGATTAGTAAAACCAAATTATGATCATTAATTTTGAGAAACGTTCTCAAATATGGTTAAGTAATTTTAATCCTTTTAAAATAAGCAATGACATGAGCCATCCCGTTATAGTAGTTAGAGACAAGGAGATTACATAATTGATGCAGTGCTCCGAGACTTTAATTATTAATGAAAGCGGAAGCTCATGATATGATTAAATCATTTGAAATAAGTTTCAAGGAATTACATATATTGGATACGATCCAAGATGATTATTCAGTCATACGATGACAATTAATTCAAACGCTCGATAAGAATGACCACATCTAATTTTGGAAAGGTTGTTTTCAAAATTGTAAGATTTAAGTATCGACTTAATTCTATCATTGCTTAAAGGTTAATTAAATAGTCAATGTTTTGAATACGATTCAAAAGGTTAAATAAACTATTTAATAAACTTTAGATTTTCTTTATAAAAGGAAATTGAAGACATAGCTCTTGTGATCTTTCTTAAATCTTATGAAGACTACAATAAGAAACATATTCAAGTGCTTAAAGGATTAAAAAGGGAAGTTAGGGCATGTGCTTAAATAGAGAACTTATTGAAGTTTCTATTCTAGGCAAATGAGTTGAGATAAATCTATCTAAGTTCAAAGTCAACTCTAAGATATATGATATCTTACGAGTGTGATTAAATTAGAAAGATTAAATACAGATATGGAAGGTGAAGCAAATGTTGTAATACTTACCATATTCGGATCTAAATAAACTGATAAGGGAACTAAATAAATGTTATTATGTTCCGGTTCTTATGAAGAACATACTTTCAGTTATCTGTTAGGATTTAGTAGACATATTCAATTGTAAAGAATAAATGTTATTCCGATAAAGTTGGAAGGTCACTGAATCTAACATACTAAATTGATGTCACTATATAGTTGATATATGTGATGAGATCTCAACTAAATATTTGTATGGCTGTTATCCTTGACATTTGTAGTTGTTCTAGATGTCGACTCTCTGGAAGAGAAGCGTGTAATTAAACGTCATTCGATGATGTTGAACCATATGATTATGAATCATGTGGGTTATAATGATCTTATCCAAAGAAGACTAAAATACCCTTTTTATGAAAAGGTTATAAATTCTAGAAAAATTGTCTAAAGCCTAAACATACCGATGTTTGTTGGCTTATGACAATTAATGCCACAAATAATTGTTTGTTAATCTCTACGATTATTTTTAGAAATGGTCAAGTGTACTCAGTGAAGTGCATAATTAGGAAAGCCCAAAAAGTTCGAGCTAGTACGAATATGAGATTGATGAGCTATTTAGGAATTAATCTTCAATTGGATTGAAGTAATTAATACCTGAAGAGTGTTTCAGAAGTCGTCTGAAAGGGAATAAGATTCTCCCTTGAAGGATACCATCTTTGGGATGTGCAATTAGATTGTGTTCCCAAAATGGAAATAACACTTTATATGATAAAGGTGTGACGCAAGCCATGCGATGTATCCCTTACCCGTTTCGGGTAAGTGCCCTTATACTTAACCGAGTTCCAAAGAATAAGGTTGAATAAATTCCATATTAGATATGGAAGACGATAATGTCAAATCTATCTTAACCGATGATTTGAAGTTGTCACAGGCAAAGTCAGAAAGGCTTGGAGCCTAGTACGACGTATGAGACTTTGTGGAATATCTTAGCTAGTACGCTAGATATTATTTACTTGTCCGTGGAGCAAAATGTTTGTCTCCAAACATGCTGTCTTCTAGAGGAAGTGTTTCTTCCAAAAGAAACAGTGGGAGTGAATCAGGTCTCAAAAGAGTTTGAGAACCACAAAGATATATTCAACCATAGGAACGTGAGCAGACGCCACATAACGATGAGGTGTAAAACACTGCTCAGTGCACACAAAAAGTTCTCAGAAGTCTCAGAGATAACCTCAAGCCTGAAAGAGGCTGCAGTACGCTTCATCTTGAAGAATGAATATCTCACGACTTGTGAAGGAATGTTTGAAAGGCAAGATTGAGAGATATGGCCAGAGCCATAATATCTGAATAAGAATTCCATCAGTGACAAACCAGGTTATGAACCTAGTCGGTCTTACCCAAGGGGAGTGTCCTGAAAAGGTGACATAGATAGTAATATGATTACCATAAGGCTATAGTGGATTTGGTGAAGGGTATGAGGTGTAAACCTTGTAATTACCTTTATCTTTGCCAAATGAGCTGGATTCTATTCGGATGATACTTGTTATAACTTTGTATCATGACTATATGATAGTGTTGAAGATGTTGGGCAGACAGCTCGATGTTCATAGATGATAACATGATATGTAAGCCCACGAGATCCATTTATGGACTCAAACAAGTTTCTCTAGACAATTTCTTTGTTTGACAATCAAAGGAGTTTGACTTAGTCAAAAGAAGGATATGTCCAATGTGCAAGATAGATAGTGGGAGTGTGTTACGATTTTTGAGTAAGGTATTAGATATCTCTCTCGAGAATTGTCACCCCATGTCACAGTCGATTAATGTTTGGTAGTTCAAGGTCTTTGTGAAAGCACTTGGATTAGCAGTTCTTATTTTAGAAATAAGAATCTATAGCGATAGATTTAACTGCTGTTAGATTATAGCTTACCTATATAGATGTGATGCTAAAAGAGTTTAGCATAGGTCGCCACAGGGGATACTGCTAGACGGTGTTCTCAAGATCTATCTATGTTAGGACGTTCGTCCTAATGATAAGGTGAATGATGATGCTTATGGAAGGTTTCCTTCGCTACTGCGATAGGGACCATCATAAAGCTAATGCCGGATGTTCATAGTCCATGAATAGTCATGAGCAAGTATGAAAGTAAATCTGGTGAATGTCGAGAATATCCTTAAACAAGTTAAGGAAAGTTTCCTAGTTTATTGAAACTTGGAATTAAATAAACGTAGATATACAGACGTATATCCTGAGTCTTATGAAGGCGAGTGGGAGCTACGATGCAGGTTTGCAAATCACTTTGAATAAGTGATACAAAGAGTGGAAATGTTCTTAGCGATGGGTCATCAGAAATTCTACAACTAGGCCAAAACACAAGAGTGTCTTAGAGCGCGATGGGAGCAAAGACATGGATCTGAAGGTTCATTCATGAACCTTATACGGTTCTTCCACCTTTCTCAGATATAATTGATATAGTAAGTGGATTCATTGCTTGAAGCAAGGACCGTGGTCTCGTCGAGAGATTCGTGTGTGTGTTGAGGCGGTTCCTTTGACTTGATCATATGGAACATGATATGAAGATAGTTCGAGTCCCCACGGATAGCGATCCGTTTATGGCTAGAAGGCGGTGCTTAGTATTGCATGAGATTCTTGTGTTTCAACTTGGTCTTGTGTGTGCGAGAGATTGGTTTTAGGCCAAGTGGGAGATTATTGAAATAGTGTCCTAAACCCAATTGGGTTGGACCGGATCCGACCGGGTCGGATCATTTCTACTATTTCTTTGTGTTTATACATATATTAAATGGCTTTTATGTTGTCATATATATGTTCTTTTAAAGAACCAATTATGAATTGTTATATGATAACGCCCTTAGTATTAAATCGTGATAGAAAACCATGATAGGCGATTATGGTTGATGAGATCTCTAATCACTTTAATAAGTTTGATACTTAAATGTCTCTAGGTGATGTACTATTAAACAGACATTGATAGTATAAAACGACTAGCACGTATTAGATGTCTTCTGCCTTTTAGGGCGTGGATAGATCTCGTCTATCGAAGTGTAGAGACACTTGGGTATGCGTGGACGTGTATTAGAGAATGCGTCGTTAGGCCCGACCCATTTACACGGATAAGTGTCACACTATGTGGCGGTTGTGTAATTATCCTTTGGACCGAGTCTTCATGGCATCACGGTGTGGATTGTCATGCTTTGACACTATTGAGGTTTCCACAGCCACGGGCGATCATGCGGTAGTGATTGGGTATGATATTGAAGCATCACGGAGTATACATGATTGGTCGTCCGGGAATCGCGTATCCTATGATTGGGATCGAATATCCGAAATGTCCTTCTTATAAGGAATGTCTTACTCTCGTGAATCTTTGCAAAGTGGGAGTAAACGAGTTACTTGAGAGAGCATGATATCCAGATTATAAGATACGGTCGTTAATGTTTGACACTTTCGACGATCGACCGTATGGATATTATAACAAATGATGGGATTGTAAGTTACATGGTAATCGCTTTCACATGAAAGGTAGTAGTCATTGCATTTGACTCTTCCGATGATTGGGTCACGGTGTGTTGCTGCTAGACGCTATCCCGTGATCGTTAGGCATGAAGGGCATTTTAAGTAATTTGCACTTTGTGTCTACGGCCAACATATTCGAAGCCTATCGGGTCACACACATAAGAACATCTAGCGGATTAAAATGTGGTTATAGATGATAACCAAATAAGGAAAGTTTATCTCGAGACTATAAAGGTTATAGTGGTAAATTAATATGGTGGTATTTATTTATTATGAATAAATTAAATACAAGATATTAATTATGTTGATTAAGTAAAAATATATATATTATATGTATATGGCCGAAAAATATGTGTTTGTGACACACATAGATTTTTCCAAACTATTTGATCATGTTATTATTAATTAAATATATGGCCAAAGATTGTGTGTGTATTGACACACGTGAATTGGCCATAATGTGGCGCCATCTTTTGTGTATTTGGATACATTTGGATTGTGCAATTTAATTAATAAGATTACCATAATATTAATATTAGATATTAATAGATTTTGAAAAAATAGATTTATGGTAATAAGATAAATATTCAATATAAGATATTGACAATATCTTGGAAATATTTAATATAAGATATTAAATTAAATGAGATAAATCAATCAATTATATTTTCCTTATGTTATTGGGAAAATGTTTTCTTCTCCTCCACACCTAGTAGGGGCGCCCCAACCACTATAAATAAGAGGTGGGTGTCAAGCTCTTTTGTACAACACAATTCCAAAACTCATAGTTCTTGTGTAAAATAGAGAGCATCCTATAGAGAGTTGGAGAGAGGGGAAAAGGGCCGGTCTAGCAACCGGAGTTTTCCAATAGCAATCCATGATGGGATTCCGGTGGGCTGTTCGTGTGGACTAGCGGTAGAGGCCGAACACTTGGGCGGCTCTATGCAGAATTACTCTCCTTAGAAGGTCAAAGCGTCGATCTTTTAGATCAACCAAGGTAACCACCGTCTACTAACTCGTTTGTTTATTGCTTAAACGAAGTCGATCCTGGTTAAAAGGAAATAAAATTTTAAATTCCGCTGCGTTCCCGCGTAGATTTCCTTACAATTATAGCTTCGCTCCGCTAGCATATCTACCAGAACTTTCCTCTTCGACTTAAAATTCGATGCTAGTTTAGACAACGCATCAGCCCGTTTGTTCTCACTCCGAGGTACCTGCTCGATGTGAACCGTCTTGAACTTCGATATCAACCCTTGAACCACTTTCGATAATTCTTCATAGATTCTTCTTTGGCCTCATACTACCTCGTATGTGATTCACTACGAGTTGAGAGTCACTATACACCAGGATATTCTCGACCCCCAGCTTCGATGCTAGTTTCAAACCCGTAATCATGGCCTCATACTCTGCTTCGTTGTTTGTGGCCTTGAACTCGAATCGAAGTGCATAAGGGAACTCTTATCCTTTAGGGCTAACCAACAATAACCCAGCTCCAGCTCCTTCTTTACTTGAGGCACCATCGACATGGATGGTCCACTGTTCCTCTGACGACTGTTTATCCTGCTCCAATTGGATCGACAATCCTCGGCTATAAAATCCGCCAGAGCCGATCTTTAATAGTCAGATGAGGTAAAACTCGATAGTACTCAATAGCTCAACAACCCATTTTGCTAGTCAACCCGATGTCTCGGCTTTGCTAAAATTTGCTTCAAAGGTTGGTCGATGACCATAGCAATGGGGGTGTGCTTGAAAATATGGCTTCAACTTCCTTGATGCATGAATCGGACTTAATGCTAATTTTTCAAATAGGGTGTACCGATCTCGGCTCCATGCAATGCTTTACTTACAAAATAAACCGAATCATCCCTGGTCCTCTTCTCGAACCAATCGCACTCACGCTTCTTCACAGATTGCTAGATAAACTAGGAGTTTCTCTCTTCTCGAGGTGAAGACAAAGTGTTGGTAAATCGGACAAATACTCCTTCAAATCATCGAACGCTTTCTGACATTTCTTGTCCCATTGGAACGGACTTGCTTTCTTCAATATCTTGAAGAAGGGCAGGGCCCTTTGCGCTGATATCGACAAGAAACGGTTGAGGGCCGCCATCCGACCCGTCAACCGTTGCACTTCCTTCACGTTATGAGGTGTGGGCATGTTCTTGAGAGCTTCGATCTTATCTGGGTTAGCTCGAATCCCATCTCTCGATATTATATAACCTAGAAATTTCCCAGATCGAACTCCAAAAGTGCATTTCTTCGGATTGAGCTTCATGTTCGCAGCCCGCAACACCTCGAAAACCTCTCTGACATCGACAAGAAATTGTCCTATGGACTTGCTCTTGATTAATAAATCGTCAACATAAACTTCCATACTTCGACCTATCAGCCCCTTGAAAATTTTGTTGACTGCCCTCTGATAGGTGGCCCTGCATTCTTAAGCCAAACGGCATTGTCACAAAACAAAACGTACCAAACTCTGTTATGAATGCGGTTTTCTCTGAGTCTTGGGGGTCCATGAAGATCTGATAATATCCCCTATATGCATCGAGATACCCCGAATACCTCGAAGCCCAGTGTCGAGTCGACTAACTGATCAATCTTCGGGAGCGGATACGAATCCTTAGGGCATGCTTTGTTGAGATGTGTGAAGTCCACGCACATTCGCCAGCTTTCATCTGGCTTCTTAACCAACACTGGATTGGCTAACCAATCCGGATAGAATACCGCTTTCACGATCCCAACAACTAACAACTTGTCGACTTCCTTCCTCAATGCTTCCTTCCTCGCAGGAGTGAGGTTTCTCTTCTTTTGCCGTATCGGCTTCTTTTTTGGGTCGACATTGAGTCGATGCACTGTTATATCTGCCGATAGGCCTGGCATGTCGTCTGCTTTCCATGCGAACACATCTCGATACTCGACCAGGAGGTCGACCAAGGCTTTCATGTCGGGTTGTGACAACCACTTCCCGATCTGGACCCCTTGGCCCTACTCTTCTTTCCAGACACGGATCTCTTTTGTCGGATCGACAGAGACCCAACTTCGGTCCTCCTCTTCTCTTCCGGTATTAACTCCTCAACCAGCACTTGTCCAACTCCTTTCCCTTTAATTGTGACTAAGCTACAATTCCTGGCTACCTCGATGTCTCCTTTTACTTCATGGGTACCATACCAGGTAGGGAATTTCATGTTGTTGTGGAATGTCGAGATGATGGCTCTGGGATCGTATAAAGCTGGTCGGCCTAATATCGCGTTGCACCCCGATGGGGCCTTAACTACGACATAGGTCATCTCCATTGTCCGTCCTTTTTCTCCGTCTCCAACTGTAGTCAATAAATTGATCGACCCGACAGGGTGGATGGCTTGCCCTGTGAATCCAAATAGAGGGGTAGATAATGGCACAATGTCTTCATCTTTCAACCTCATGGTTTTGAAGGCTGAGTAGTAAAGGATGTTGACGGCACTTCCACTGTCGACGCAGACTCTCTTTACCCGACCTCGGCTTATTACCGTCTTTATCACTAATCCTTCACTATGGCTGTGCAAACTCGGAATATCGTCTTTGGGTCCATAACCCACCTCCGTTGTGAACCTGAGCCTCTTCGATTCCTTCGATCGTCGGAAGATCGCCGATCGGATCGAGGTCGATCTGACTCGCATTCAGCGACAATCGTGTTGACATCATACCCGATGCGGTTATCCCGATGAGGGTCTCGATTTTGATCTTCCCGACGATCATCCCGACTGTTATCTCTGTAGGTCGGCTCGGATGATCTATCTCGGCGTCTCTGATTGTCTCGACGCGGCGATCGATCTCTCTTCCCGTTATAACTTTTTTTTATACTCTCGACGACCCTTTGGTTCGTCTTTCTCAGATCTGTCGATCACCTCGTCTAATCGACCCTCTTGAATACAGGCATCAATATCTCTCTTCAAATCAAAACATTCCTCTGTGTCATATCCCACATCTTTGTGATAGTCACAGTACTTGTGGGTATTCTTTCTCTTCTCAGGATCTTTGGACATTGGCTTAGGTGTTCGAGCGATATTCTTCTTAATCATGATAGCCACACTTCCTCCGAGATCGGTTGAGAGGATAAAATCTCGATCTTTCGATTCCCTTTCTTTCCGAGTCGATCTGTGATCGGAGTCGTTAATCGATCAAACACATTGGATTTCCCTTCATTATTTCGACCACTTTGACCGTCCCTTGATGGCCTCGGTGTCATTCCTCGAATTGAGACCAAGTGAAATGGTGTGCGAGGCGCGCTTTGCCTCTTCACCTTGGCAAAATTTGTGAACTATGTTTACACATTCGTCCATATCATTTGGCATCTTCTTGGAAAGCTTATCGTGCATGACTTCATGTTGCGCGAGACCTCCGACAAAGGCATTGACTGCGCAGCATCGGGCGTTATGCACTTTCATGGCCTCGAGATTGAAGCGCCTCGTGAAATCAATGGTTGATTCCCTTTTCTTGCTTGATGTTCATGAGGTGGGTAGCACTAAGGTGGAACTTCTTGTTCCCGATGAAAGCGTCTCAAACTTTTGTCCCAAATTGTATAAAACTTGAGATCGACCACGGCGTAGCTTGTAAAACCACTCCCGAGCTCGACCCGTAAGCAAGGTATCGAATGCTCGACACTTCATGGCGTCGTTGGCATTTCTCAATCTCATCAATGATATATACCGATACAAATGATCTTCTGGGTCCGTGGTACCGTCATAGGGTTCCATCTTCGGTGGCTTAAATGACTCTGGCATCGTATATATTTCGATCTCGGGGCTAAAAGGCGACTCGAGCCATTCTCATTACTCCGCTTCTTTCCTACGATACGGTTGAACTCGTTTCGAATCCTCTCCTCGACCTGCCGTTGTTGCTTTTCGTGTTCAGGACGCTTCTTGGTTATGCTGATTTCCACTTCATCCTCATGCTCTTCTTGAGGATCAACAGGCCTCTTTCCCCTAGCATTGTCACGCTCCTTTCGACCTGGTGGGTCTAACAGGTGTTCCTCGGGGGTATTACAAATTCACTTACCTATGAATGCTGACGCCACCACTCTCTTCAAGGCGTCTTCATCTAAAGATGCTAAATGATCTGCCATGTCTTGCAGTTGGGGTGGAAGCTGTGGCCTTGGGGATCTCGCCATCTGCGGTCTAGATCCAATTGGGAACTTCTTGAATGCTGGATGGAACCCTCTTTGGATCTACATCCGTGTGTTCCTCGACCTGCGGATTCTTCTTGTTCGTCGGTTTCTTTCTTCTTTGGTGGTGCCATTGCAATATCTTTGCCAACTCACCGGTAGAAGGCCTCCTTCTAGCGCTAAATGATGATCTTTGAATAATAACGCACCACCAAGAAAAGCAGTCGCGTGCCAGAAGGGTGAGAGGAGAGAGAAAAATATGCAAGGCCAAGACTAATAAAGATGGTGTTTTTAGTGTTATATGGTGAGTCAAAGAATGTATCTTGGATTACTTACGATCTCTGTCCCAATGTCCGCGAATCGCCTCACGTAGCTTCTCTGGTTTATGTATTTATAAAAGACACGTCCTTCTTCTTCCCTCTAAACTTAAGCGCGGTTTGGTCATTATCGACATAAATACCCTTAAATGGGCGCTTGTCTTCTTTGCCAAGAACTTGTTGGATGGTGGGCGCAGGTGTATGCTGACTGGAAGTCTTGGTCTCGACTCGATGATACCGACGTGGGTGATCAAGTAGACACTTCAGAATCTGTCGGTTGTTTCGGCCTTCACTGGTATGTCTCGAATTCGATCCGATGTGGATAATCAATGTAGACTTTTCAACGTATCCGTTTGACCAATCAGATTATTCCACGTGGAGGGGTGAAATCTCGTATCGTCACTCAACGTTACGTAACAAAATCATTTTATGTATGTATTTATTGGATTGGAGTCGATGAACGCATAGTCCCTAAAATCAGCTATAGTTTGGAGGGGCCCTAAACCCAGGTCCTTACTCAGGGCCGGCCCTGAATCCATTGAAGACACATCTGTCGTGAAAGCCTTGAACTTTTTATTAGTATTTATACCTCTTTGATGCTTGAGTTTACGTCTATCATTATCAAATATAATGGCGATGATACATACATACATACATACACATACAAATTTTTTTTTTTTCGTTTTTTGTTTTTTTATTGAAAAGGGACATATTATCTTGACAAATCACTGCTTGTTACCGGAATGGGTAATAGAGTCTGGAGCAATGATGATTTGAAGAACGTACAAGTTTATAAACATATTTACATTTGTTGTCGATAAAACATGTTCAGCTCACACTAATTAACTTGGCAGCACTACCTCAATTCTATGAGTTGAACTCGTTCACGGGCCTCATCTTTCGCCATTCGCTTCGTAAGAATCACTGATCCGTACAAACACGTACTGTAATTATGGTTTCCAGTAAATTATTAGCTGGGACCCCAGCAGTTCAAGTACATAACTTGCCGGAGAGAGTCGTCGGATGGCTTCCTTTTGCCGTCTACGTTTCCATTCTCGAGAAAACCACCAACGTCGGCTAAACCAAACATGCCGGCGGACATAGGTCGGAGATCTATTGCTTCGCCGGAGGATGAAAACAAGCGTTTCTTGCCATGGTTAAAAGTCTTGAGAGCGGATTTCAATATGTGGCCTTGGTCACCATGGTTGTTCACTACGGCGACGGTCGCTGCCATCCATACACGGTGTAGATTACTCATTTTCTCTGCTGAAAATTTTTGACTGCTGTTTTTCTTCGGAATCTGATGCTTGCCTGGTTTGAGTGCTTTGATATTAGTATAATTGCCAGTGTTGTGTAAAAAGCTAAAGGGGAAGATGTCTGTTTATAGGGGGAGCCGAACATAGTTTGCGCGAAAAGTATTGGGTGGTTTTCAATTATTTGAAGGGCGTGTCGACGTGTAATTAAGAGGAGTGATACGGTCACAACGAAAAGTCACAATAATGTGCCATAATAATGGTCGATATCATTGATTATTGTAGGATCTAGATCAATCAATATAGATCTCACAATAATCAATTGTGTAGATCATCGTTGTGGCACATTGTTGTGTCTTGTTGTTTTGACTCTATCATTTATCTGTGATTAATTCACTAAAAATCGAAGATAATGTTTACACGTAGGCCTCCTTATCACGTGCCCCATATGGTGGACCATTTACCCATAATGGGATTTCTCGTTCAACTCTAGAGTGTTTTTACACCAAACAAAATTATATACTCCCTCCGTCCCGTAATATAAGTCTTTTTGGTTTTTTAATAGTGTTTTAAAATATAAGTCATTCTTACAAAATAATACAATATTAAATGCATTGTTATCATTTTCACACTAAACAATGTAATATTATTAGATAATCCCAAAAAACAATACAATATTTTGCATTGAAATATTAAAAAACAACTCATTCATTATGTTTTCTTAAACTGTGTGAAATGACCAAAATGCCTTATATTATAGGACGGAGGGAGTATTACTTTCTACTCAAAGCATAAGTTATTTTGGTGTTTTCATACAGATTAATAAAATGGTTGAATGTCATAAATTTAAATACGAAATGTCTAAAATGTATATTAACTATCACTAACGCAGTAGTCGTTAAATAATGAAAAATTATTATATTGATAATAAATTAGGTTAAAATAGAGAAAGTAGTAAATCCAAAAAGGTAAAATGATAAAATGACTTATATTTTGAGATGAATGTTGTAGTTGTGATTGTTTTAAGTTTTTTTTTTTAAAGGAAAAAATATGTGATAAGATGATTTAGTGTAAAAAAACTGTAGATTTAAGGGAGTAAATCTATCGGTCCCCATTACAATACTACTTTGTCAAATAATGCATGTACCCTAAAAAAAAAAGTAACGTCTTTCTACAAAGCAAATTATTGTGACCCAATTCGAGTTAGAAAACGATGATTATTCCGATTCAATTCGAGTCAGAATTTTAAATGTTTTCCACACCTAAAACCGGTCAGAAAAACTTTCGGACTAAAATTGAGTGAAGAAAATCTTTAACATTCTGTCTAAGATTCTGTCAGACTCAACGACTTTGTAAATTATTCTGATTCAATTTGAGTCAGAAATGATGATTATTCTGATTTAATCGAGTCATAACTTTAAATGCTTTTCATACTCAATGTCGGTTAGAAATACTTTCTGATAAAAAAATGAGTCAAAAATACTTCTGACATTATGTCTGAAATTCGATCAGAATCAACGAGCGTGAAAAAACATAAATTCAAAGAATAAAAACGAAAAATAAAAATAGGTGGGTTCTATTTGGACCCCACTTTTTACTACTTGCACCACATTAATGAATATTTTTCGGTGAAAAAGCGTCACTATTATCATCGGTAGTGTTCTGTGGCATACCAACGCCGATCCATCGACGTTGGTATCACCATACCAGCCGATAAAATCGCGATCGACGTTCAAGATTTAACACTTTTTTATATAGGAGCGTCGTTACATCGGGTGTTCGCATTGGAACACCAACGTCATCGCGATCGACGTTGGTGTTCCACAAGCGAACACCATGCGATCGATTTCTTCCTATACAAAAATCATGTAGTCTTGAAGTAATTTTTGTGCATGCAGTAGTAAGTGGATCGCAGTAGTAAATAGGAAATCAAATAAAACCCCTAAAAATATTATGTATTAATTTTTTTTTCATGCAAAAAGACATTCTTAAAATAATTAATGCAAGTGGGCAAGGTATGGTGGCACCGCTTTAGCCTTTAACCACGTGCATGATCCGTCGTTTAGCCAAGGTATTCAATCCATACAAAACGACGGGAAGTTTTTGTCTAGTATGTAGCTATGTGTGGATAGACGTCGTGATGTAACGACCCGACCCGGATTTACCTGATTACCCGGATCCGAATCGCTCGGCCATGATCCGAACTAAAAAAAAACCGAATCACGAAGCCTGCTGCTGCTGGAATCAGAAACTAGAAGCCATGCAAACTTTATTCCATAAAAATAATAACAGTACTGCAAAGTCTTGAAAACATCAAAGTACGACAAGGGTTCAACCCTAGTTATTACAACATACCAAAAGCCTCAGAATATTAAAAAACTTATTTAACTTCCACGAAAGGGTAGCCATCCAAAACTACTAGAACATCCATATCTCCTTAGCTAAGGTAGTATGCAAGGCAGTCACCATCCTCCTCTCGTGAACTGTGATTTTCATCTGAAAAACATTACAATTATAGGGGTGAAAGCATTTAATCTTCCGTAGTTATGATCAATGTATCGAGAGGGAACTAAGGAATCACTAATAATCCAAAGTTCACTCTTAAGTTATACTTGAAAATACTATTATAATTAATATATAAAAAGACAACGATAAAATACTTTAAACTGAAATCTAAAGTGAAATAAAAAGTCTGTACTGAATAAAACCTTGAATAATACTACGGTTCTAAACTGTGCCTCTAACGGCTCTGATTCTGTCTGAGGTGGCAGACCGGATTTCCTGACCGGCTCCGGCATATAACTGTACTCCTTATTATTAACCCGCGAGAAGCGGGCGCGATGCGCCGATTCTTTAACTCACTGCATTAAATATGTAGTCCTCAATTCTTCCTCTAACCCGGAGTGGGGTGTTTGTCTAATGAACTGTAACATTATTTAAAATTATTTGCTTATCTTTTAAATTCTTAAAACATAGAATTTCCGATATGTAAATTCACCATACACATGAATATGTTTCAAAACTTGGTTCACATGCATCTATATATATATATATATATATATATACTGTGTTGTTTGTAGATAAGTGTATGATTAAAAGCATCGAAAACCGTGAAAGGCTCAACCAGAGTAATTTGTTTGGCTCTACTGCTTTAATCGCAAGCTATATAAAAACAATGCTGATACAAATAGATTATACATCTTTCTAAATAAGGAGTTATCCAAATTTCATAAAAATGATTAACATTTGTTTTATTTATAAGAAAACCGTAAACAAAAGCAAAATAAGTCCAGTACTTTATATATTTCAAAATAAAGCTACAGAACTAAGCAATATTTTATATCTAACGAAAATTCAGTACTACATTTGTAATACCATGGTTTGGGAAGACTCTTGATAATGAGTAATATATACTTTCTAATATTAAGAGGACCAAAAAAAAACTGTATTAATAAACAAAACCTTTTTTTTTTAAAATCCTTTCTTTCTAGAGTATATGGCGATCATAGACTGTGTCTTGTTAAAATAAAAATTAAGTATATATATCTCATGCAAATGATAAGTTTTGGCATCAACTAATTAATAAAAGTAAGAAAACATGAATAAAATAATAAATTTTGATACAAACACTCCTTACGTCGATTGTAGAATTGCAAACTTTGCTAGTAGTTCCTCACTTCTAAGGTATAGATCCTCCACTACCAAGATGATACCCTCAAAATTGCTTTTAGAGCCTTTCCCTAGCACCCGTCTCAACCAAACGTTCGTTCTAGCCTTCCAACAAATACAAGGCTATTGTAAAGCACTTGATTCAATACTCTTGTTTTGCTTGTAATAAAATTGTTTGCTATAGAGATGTGTAATAAAAAATGCTTTAGTGTTTGGTGAGAGCAATTATATATGAAATGGTCAATTTACAATTCTTCCCTTCAAAGCCAACGTATGTTTGGTGGTTATTAAGAGCTGTAACTCCATATTTAATACCAATATTCATCCAAAAGGACCAAAACTGAAAATGAATCATTTATCACCTTAACACCCATTATCTTGGGTAATTATTCCACAAATCCATTTAATTTGCATTATAATATTCGAACTATAAGTTGGTTTGGGTTAGCTTTTGGTTCGAACTCAGATCGGAACTTAAAATTGGGTCGGGGTATTACACGTGACACATTACATACCACACGATTTCATTCTGCACTTAAACTGTGTGGTTCTGATCATTTCACCCGTCACATCAGCTCAAAATCTCTACACCACACAAGTATTTCTCCAAAACGATAGCTTAACTTTTTTGCTTTGTTTTTTTTTTTCTGTTTTTTTAAATGAACTTTTCGGAAAATTATCCTGGAACTTCCTACTTGTGAATCGCCTACGCCAAGAAAGATCCTGACCACACAATTTTCACACACACGGGCACTTTGTATTTCACCTCGTGAACTCACAGTAGTCAGGATCCTCGCCACGTAGTTAGCTTCTAGTGAAATCCCCATGATAAACGGCCTGAACTTTTCCTAATTTAGTGCAGGTAGTACCACCTGCTATGATTATTAATTTTTTAAATTTGTTTTCTGAACAAATGAATTGAATTCTATGGATGGATTCAGAAACCTGTTTGCTTCCCATTGGCTACAAAGGCGTGAGTCATACATGGATGATTGAGGTAGGCTTGCCAACTGCCCCACTTTGGGATAATGTATGTCACGATCCAATTTTTATTTTTACAGAATTTTGAAAATTAAAAAAAATAAAGAAGAATTGGAAAAAGCAAAGAAAAGTCAATAAATTCCCATAAATGCGATTTATTTCCTTCATCTAGAGGTGGCCACGGTTAACCGAAACCGACGGTTGGAACCGGAACCGGCGGTTTGTGAACCGTCGGTTTGATATATTTGGAACCGAAACTCTGGGCTCGAATCGCCAATGAACTCTGCTTGAAACCGGTCGGAACCGGAACTGGAACCGTCCAACGGCTATTTTCTGGCAACGGCTATTTAAATTTTTTTTTTCTCAAATTCCTCCAAAAAATTTCTATAAATACCACCCATTTCAAACAAAAATTTCTACAGCAATCTCTATATCTCAATTCTTAAATCTTCTACTCAATTCTTACATCTTCTATTCAATTCTTTGATTATCAAGTTTGTTTAGTTGTTAAAAACAACAATCAAATTTACTTTACGATACCGATTTTTGAAGTTGTTCTGATTTAATCGTTACTTCAATACGGTTTTAGTTATAAGTAAATTTGGTTTTGTATTTTATTCAACTAATTTCTTTACAAGTGTAAAAAAAAATTAAATTTTATAATCAAATTTACTTTACTAGACCGAAATTTGAAGTTGTTCTGATTTAATCGTTACTTCAATTCGGTTTTAGTTATAAGTAAAATTGGTTAGTTAATTTAATTTTTTTATAACCGTTATATGTAATCCGAAATTTGAAGTTATTCTGATTTATTCGTATACTTCTTATAGTCTGAATAGATAGTTGGATAATTGATTTTTAATATTTAACAATGGATAATCCACATGCCCCTATAATTACCGATGAGGATGACGGTGGTGTGCCATGGGACGAACATCCTTACGAGACTCGATTCACATCATACGATCAATTTATCGAGTACCGTGAAAACTGGATAGGTAGAGCTATTGTTGGTGAACGGAGATTGGCATGGGAAAGTCTACCTTTTGAGATTACGGAATTGGTGGAAAGTGTAGGGTGGTATGGGTTCGTCATCGACCCGCACCCCGCCATCTGAGATGAATCGCTTCAATCGTTCGTGAGTTCTACGCAATTGTTTGCTACAACGAAAATGTAACAAGAGAATTCACATGCCGTGGTGTACGCGTCCCAATTCACACCGCGCGTTGGATCAACCGGTATTATTTACTTGAAGATATCCTCGTGATGTTGATTTTTTCGCACCGCTCCATTGGGTGAAAGATTGCATGCTAACATGGTACGACATTTTGGTGAGACTCACCTCACAGGCACCTATGGTTAGAAGGAGTGGTCAACATTACCTCGTAGATGGACCCTCAAGTCGTTCGGATGGTGATTTTGTTTCTTGCCTATCACATTCACGGTAATCGTAAACCACACCGAACCGACCATTGAGATGTACATCATTGCGTATGCTTTTCTTACGAATGAGCTAATAGATGTAGCCAATACATCGTGGAAAGAATTGGCCGATATAGTATGGGCCACGCAGCGATGGTTATATTTTCTTTCCATTTCTTATCACCGCTTTTTTGCCGAGAATTCGAATGCTATGCAATATGATACTGACAACCTTTCTGACCCAACGAACCTATTTTATACTTAATAAAAGAGTATGATGTAGTTTATTTGTTATTCAAGTTTATTTGTTATTCAATGAACCTATTTTATTTGTTATTCAAGTTTTATGTGTTTTATATAATTTATTTTATAATTTCATAAATCTAAAAATAATTTATTTTATAATCACATTTACATTTTTAAACTATACTATATAACATATAGATCATGAGATATGTAGTGCAAATACATTTTCTTATTACTATAAAAACCTTTTAAACAAACTATAAAAGACTAAAAATAAACAATAAAACTACGTTACGCTTTGATTTTTTATATGTGTTGTTACATCCGACACGATTACATATAAAAATACGTGAAAGAACCGAATTACCAGTCAAGCGTTGAAAAAATAACACAATTTACATATAAAAAAAAACACAATATTTCTCACATAATATTTAATAAAACAACATTTATAATCAACGATATCTTAAAACCGACTCAAAAATTTATAAAAAAACTATAAAAGACTTTAAAGAAAACAATAATAAAATTACTATAAAAACTTTTACAACAAACTATAAAAGACTACAAAATTAAACAATAAGAACTACGTTGCTTTTGATTTTATATGTGTTGTCATCAAATAATGATTACGATTACATATAAAAATACGTGAAGAACCGAATTACTGCATGTCGTTGAAAAATAACACAATTTTTTTAAAATAACATTATTTACATATAAATAAAATAACACAATATTAATATTATTTTTAAACCGAATAGAAAACTATTTAAAAAAATATATATACTCTCGCTTTAGTAATTATAGTGAAAAGAATAATAATTTGTTATTATAGTGAAAATAATAAGTATTATGTGAAAATGAAAAGAAAAAAAAAATTTATGAAAATTTTAAACCGTGGCTGGAACCGTGATCTGAACCGGGGTAAACCGGAACCGGCCCAAACCGGCAACCGGCGGTTTTGAACAGTAAACCGTCGGTTTTTCAAACCGACGGTTAGTCAAACCGGCGGTTCGTCAAACCGGCAGAAACCGGCACTGTTTAAAACCGGCGGTTCCGGTTCCACCATTTGGCCGGTCTACTTCGGGCGCGCCAATAAAAGAGCAAGTGCGTGGCTGAGGCTCGAAAATCAATGAATTTAAGAAATTTCACAAAATTTTCGACCTAATATTATATATATATCTGTATTTATATGAATGAGGAATGTATTATCTTAATTACAAAGACTTAAAGATACTGCATAAAATACTTAGTTTCGAATCTTCTAATTCTGATAATTTTAGTTTTTTAAACTAGGAGTAGGAGTCAAATAAATAGGTTTTTTTTCCTTCCAAACTTATGACTATCTCACGCAGCTTTTTATTTTTATTTTTATTATATATTTTTAGGTTAAAGGTTGTAAAGACATATTTTAATCTAAAATGGTTGGTATGACAAACACGTAATGAACACATGTACAAAAATGTAAATACACATGTAGTGATCGTCCCTTCTCAACCATTTAAGTTTAAAGTGTCCCTTATATTTTTACATTCTTTTTTTTTTTTTGGAGGTGAGGCTTAAAATTCTTTTTACTGCGGCTTTAAATTTGACAAGTGACACCCCAGTCTACCTTCACCACGTTTATTAGTTTGTCATATTGAGAGTTTCATTCTAAGGCTTTTTACAATCTCTTTTACTCACAATTCATTCACCCAAAATTCATCAATCCTTTATAATCTCTTTTACTCTCATAATTTCTAGCAAAATTCATCAATCCTTAGCACACCTTGAAGCATTTTTGAGTAGAGGAAATTTCGATACGAGTAGCTTTTTTGTGGGAGCTATCAAATCCAGAATTTAGTTAAGATAAACAATTTAACAACAATTGTATTTGATTCTGCATTTATATATATTGTTTTTGTCCAATTCAGAAAATGATTGTTAGCAGGAAAAAAGTGTCCATTTAAGAAAATTCTGTTGTAGTGGGCTGACTTTCAATCTAAATTATAACATAAAAAAAATGATGGTTTTGTTTTATTTAAATATGGGATTTATAATCCATCCATGGAGTGGTCCCCATTTGAAATTTTCTTTATATTTTTATATTAATCATAAAGTAAAATATATCTTTATCTAAGTTGAAGGTTTCATCTCCTTTACATGATCTCTTCGCAAGTTTTAAATCTTTTCTTTATATATATTCATATATTATTATTATTTTTGTTATTTATGTTTTTTTTAGATGTATCAAGTTGTTAACTCATTTTCGGCAAAGAGCGTGGATTGTAATTTTTATTTTAGACTGTTAATCTTTTAGGTATGATTTTTCTTTTTTTTGAGGAAAACAATAAATTTTATTAAGGCAAATGCAAGCGAGACGGAGATTACATCAAAAGGGTGATGGGTACCCAAAAAATAGACCCCTCAGACGCGACAGCGTGTCTAGCGAGAAGGTACGCCGGGACATTACAAGAGCGTTTAACAAAAGTGAAGCGACATGACGGTTTTTGGAGAAAGTGGGGGGTGTGGAGGATTTACCGAGGTGAGGAAATTTCCTAGAAATTTCTTTTGCAATAAAGGAGTTGGTGGGGTACTTAACTGGAAACTATTAGTAGATTACTCCCTCCGTTCCATAATAATCGGCGCGTCGCTTAAAAAAATTGTTTCTAAAATAACCGAGATGAACATTTTCCAAAGAAGATTTATCGCAAATTTTCCTACTTTACCCTTATTTAATACTAAGGATGAAGTTAAAAGAATCTGCATTAATCAGATTACAGTTTTTTTAATATCAGATCCAAAATCATAAGATTATTAAATCACGTTCTTAAGAAACACGCGTTTTTAGAATCGCCAGATTATTTAGACGGATGAGTACAAAATAAGACCGGGGCGACTTATACAAGCTACATAATTAAATAATAATAAATTTTACTAATTAAATTACTACAATTACATACTAATTTACTACTTACCTACTCAACAAAAATTAAATATTTAATTAATAAATTACCGTTAATAATTATTTTATAAAATAATTTAAATGAATATTTAAACAGTTTACATAATTAAATAATAAAAAATCTTATATAAATATACAAACTTGATTAATTACACAATAAAATAACTTATATAATTTCGTAATTAGCTACTTACAAATTATTAATTACATGTCCTGCAATAAATACCTACTCCTTATTTGTTTCTATACAGATACAAAATTGCAATTTTATTATCATCTTATTCAAAATAAATGAACTTATTCCGAACCACTTAACTAATTAAAAGAAATTAACATTTTTTTTCATAACATTAACTCATTCAATCGGGTAATTAAATAAAAAACTTACATTATACTTTAAGCTACAAAAAACTTATAAATTATTACTAAAAAATATGGACAAATAATTAAAAAATGCCGAATATTAAATACATAAATCTTTTTTTACTAATTAGCGAACTTACATAAACATTTACTAAATAAACCTAAATAATTCGACAATAAAATACACATTAGACAACAGTACAGACTGTGGCCTTTAGAAAAAAATTAACTATTGTAAATACTTTAAATAATAAATAATAAGTATCCATAGTATATCATATTTAAACACATACTAGTGTTACCTAGAAGTTTCTAGCTAATGGGTGGATAAGGAAACTAGAGGACGACAGGTAGGTGGTACAAAATAGGGTTTCATATTTTATGAGAAAGAGATTGGGCCGATAATTAATATAAAAGTGAGATGCAGGCCTTGCTAATTGCTATTACACAAATTCAATAAATATAGATATATATCTTAGGTAATAAAACTTATACAAAATATAGATATTATTATAATGTTATATGTCACATTAATATTGTTATGAAATAATGACATGACAAATACTATTTGACACACTTATTAAAATATGTTCATAATGTGACATACACATAACATAGTAACACATACTAACACATATTCCTTTAATTAATAACACATAATTATTTAATTAATTCTTTCATTCATTTCATCTAATTCATACACTTATAATATTACATTGAAATAACTTAAATGAATCTTTAAAAAGGTTACATTAATAAATAATAAAAACATATAATTTACTAATTAGCTAATTACATATTTATTAACTAAATGTGCTGCAGTAAATACCTATTCCTTATTTGTGTCTATACGGATACAAAATTTTGTTTTATTTTCATCTTATTCAAAATAAATAAACTTATTTTGAACCACTTAACTTATTAAAAATAATAAAACATTATATTTTTTCATAACATTAATAACAAACTCATATGTCATATGAATTTATTATTAAAGTGATGTCATGACAAATATCATTTCGCATACTTATATATTCAAACACTTAAAGTGACATACACATACTTATAGAAACTACTTAACAAGTATGCATAGTATATCGTATTTAAAATCACTATACTACTTCCAAATACTTAAAATGTTTATTTACTAATAACCAAACTTATATAATTATGTACTAAATTAAACTTAATTAGGTATTAACATCAAAAAAAACTTAATTAGGTACAACCACATAATTAATTACATAATAAAAAACTTACTTAATTTACTTATTATCTAATTAAAATAGATATTCATCAATTACACAAATATACCTACTACTTATTATTTCTCAACTTCTTCATATTTTTGTTCAATTTTCATTTTTTTTAAAACAACATAATATAAACTCTTTGCTTTTATATCATTTTTGGGATATTGTATTTGTCAGGAAATGACATCTCCACTGAATATTGGGTCAACAAACGGACAAGATAAACCAAAGAAAAGGGTCGGGGCGATCAGGACCTTTCCCCCAAATATAAACGGGCCAATCTGGAAGCATGGTCAAGAGGGAACTTCTATGGAACTTACTAAGGAAGAGCCCCACAAGGATCTGCCTGTTGACGTCATCGTGGTAGAAGACGATGATTCTGAGCCAGAAGAAGACCCTAGAGAAGAGGACCCATAGGAGGAAGACCCTGAAGAAAAAGAAAATCAGGGGGTAGAAGCAAATGTGTAGCATGAAGACACGCCAACCCCGGAGTATGTTCCAGAACCCCAGCCGGACCCGATAATGGAAGACCATGGCTCTCTGATCTGGGAAGCAACACCATTAGAGATTGTTTATCCCCATAACCCCTTGATAATCCAGGGTAGAGAATACCACTAGGCCAATGGATATGAAAGGCGGGTCTGGGATGAGCGTTTAGCCATACGAGAGGAGATTCAGGACTTGAAGGTTGCATTGTGTGATGCAAAGAGGAAGATCGAGCACATGAAACAGGGGATCATGTGATGGGCTGATTCTTTTGCGATGTGTTTTTTATATATATAATAAAATTAGGACAATAATCTGTCGGCTTGGATGATTTTGTTTTGGTAATAAATACTTTTTCATGGATGATCACATATTTTCTTTTACTTATTCATTCCAGGTGTTAAGTAAACTTTTTTGGGATGGTTGTTGTGCAATCTCACGTTCGCTTTTAATTGAACCTACGCTACTTTTCATTCTCATAACTACGACATGATGCTCTACATTTTTATATTTCATTGTATATATTTCATTCATGCCATTTTTTTGTTATTTTGTTTCACTTACATAAATTTCTTGAATTACTACAATATCTACAAATTTCTACATACACGTATATCATTGTAAATATTTCAAGAATGTCATTTTTTTAGAGTAAAATACCTTTTAAATTACTACAGTATCTATAAATTTCTATATACATATATCGATTTTTCAAGATTAACGTTACAAGATCGATCGCGGGTTTCATACTAGTATATATATATTTATTAGAAAAAACTGCCAATTAACCCATTTTCTAATAATTACCCGACCCAAACCCATGTTTTGAAAAAGAAAATATTGGTAAGTAGAAAGAAAAAAAAACCCGCATTAGTTGCAAAAAAGAAAACCCGTTTACTTTACACACGACGTGAAGCCGCAAACACCATAACCCTTGCGTTTGCCCCCACGTTCTGCTTCCGGATAAACTGCCCACGATACTCCTAAAAACTCCCCCAACGTCCCACGATCTCTAATTCCATTATCAGATTCTTCACCCCTGAAAATTCTTCTCTGGTGAGCTACTGATTCGGTTTGCTTTTATTTTTTCTCTTTAATTAAGGTTTCCTTTTCATTCTTTTGTTTTCTTTTACATTCATTTATTCAAAGATGAAGTAGTGCAAATTTTTGTTCCTATTACTTCATTAGTTCTCAAATCTTAAGAAATCATTTGTTATTCTTCATTTTTCTTATGGGTAGGGAAATGGTGGCTAGAGTCTGCCTGGGAAAAAAGATGACAACTAGAGAATGGAACTACATGTCTGGCAAATGCAATATGGGGATACTACCCACAAAGGTAATTTTAATTCCATTTACTTCGCTAACCTTAGAAGACAGAAACTACAGGTTCACTATTTCATATAAACTTCGTATTGGCTTGGCTTTCGCAGGATGTGATATCTCAATTGATGCAGTAGCAATAGCTCTATGTCGTTGTACTTCATAAACTTCCTGGCTTTCCTGTAAGCATTCCTCAAGTATAAATTGCAACATTTATTCTTTTTTCAACTGACATTATATCCTGCGAATTTTTTGTGAGGGGATATATGGTAGAGATGATGAACGGCCTTTTTTTGCATCTATGCAGCATACAGAAGGTCTTTATGCCCTTTCATGGTTCCACTTCCATACATCTGACCAAGGTGAAATACTTTACTTTGCTTATGTTGCTGTGTTAAGGTGGATATGAGAACCCTTACAATGCACTGGAAAATTATGTGACAAAAATAGATGCAAACCACTTCGTTTCTACACTTTGTTTTAAAACATTGAGGTCAAACCGACGTCGTTTTGGAGCTTAACATTTGCATTGAACACGCACAGTGGCTGGAGGGGGATATATCCGGAGCCGTGGATGTGCCTATAGAAGAACTTGAAAAATCGCGTAAAGAAAATAAAGAGTGAACTTTACTTCAAATATTTTGTTCTTTCATTAGACATTGTTTGAACCATCGATTTTAATATGTATCACTTTGAATTGGTTATGCTTTTATTCAGCAGTGTTAAATTGACTTGCGAAGTTCTTCAAGCTATGAATAATTTCTTCTTTTTATTTCTGGGAATCATTCATGAGCAAAAACATTTTGTCTTTTTTTTTTTTTTTTTTTTTTGTGTGTGTGCAAAATGATGAATCCTTTGTGTCACATAAAGGCCTAGAGAACTGCATCGTTTCATCTTTGTCGTTGCAGTTAACGTACATAGTACACCTGCTTAACGATGTATTTCATAATTTGTTATTTTTTCTTTTTTGAGCAAAAATATTAGTGTTCAGGCAGTACCATGTGAACAGAAACATGTTGCACACAAAAATATTAGTGTTCAGGATTTGTTATTTTTTCTTTTTTGAGCAAGAGAAGATGTTTATCCATTGCATATTCCACGATCCATGTGATCTTTCATATAGTTATTTTGGTGTAAACATAAAAATTTTCAATTACTTTCTCACTTCATGTTCCTGGTAATATTCCACGATCCATGTGATCTTTTAAATAGTTAAATTGTTGTAAACATAAAAATTTTCAATTACTTTATTTCTCACCTCATGTGCCTGGTATGAGTTTATACTCTAGATTAGGTTGCTTTTTCTTCTTTGCACAACTGAGTGACTACCTCTATCCATAGCCCGTCTCCGTTTTTATTGCAGGCTTCATCACCTTTAGCATGAGTTGCATTTATTTTTTGAGATGAATCATCGTCGGTTTCTTTCTTCATGGAATGAAGATTATACGACATGTATCCTATTCAAAGAGGTTGCGAAACAACTTATAAGATCGTATGGGACATATTCTTTCTAATTTTTTTTATATGACTGAATAATTGTATCAATGCAGCACGGTTTGTTGTCACTCGACAAATTAAGCAAATAAGGCCTTCACAAAAAGGTTGACAAAGCATATACAAATTCCAATGGGAACTCCTAAGAATTCAAAAAGGCCACAACAGGTGTGCAAAAACACAGAAGGTGAGCTTTAAGGAGATTAATTTTGATTGTTTTCTTTCAAGTTTCATGTTCATTTTCTTTGAATATAATGTTTTGATCGTCTCTTTTTTTCCTTTTCTTCTCTTTTCATTTTCTTGAAATCTAATGAGGAAGAGATTGTTGAGGATAACAATGCTGCTAAATCATCCTTTGAACACCACAATGTTCAGACCGTACCACACACGCTGTTGGGGACAAATGATTCAAAACAACTTTTGCTCTCTGTATTCTCTATTGCATCCGAAGTAAGTTGGCCAAAATTGTTTTACATTTTTTGAATAGGGGAATATTGATGCATTTAGTATCAGTTGGTATTATTTTCTATGTTTGTGATATTAATTTGAACCGTATGCGATGTATTTTTTTGGACTCACCACAATGTTTGGTGCAAGTCGTGCAAGTCGTTACTTTTGGTTATATATCTTTTTTATTCCATTAAACGATAATTGCGTTAAGCAAACAACATTATAGCAGCTACGTATTTACAACAAGAAGTAAAGCGCCTACATGCCTACATCCACCACCGACTCCGGCGGCTCTTATAACCATTCTCCCTCTCTTTAAGATACTGATATGTCTGTTGATTGGGGGCTGACCCGAATCGGTCCACGTGTCAAACAGGGCAAAGCGAACTGGCAGAACAGGACAGAGCTGTACCCGATCTGGGTACCACTGTGACCAAAAGAAGCGGACTGATCAGGCCAGGCCAAGTCCCCGACCAAAGAAGTAGGGCGATCCGCCAGGCGGGTCCCCGACTGTAAGAAGAAGACGATCGAGGCGGGCAAGTCCCCGACCGTAAAAAGCGATCGGGACATACTCATATGGAATAAAAGCAGTTATGACAAAGCGTGAGACGTGGGGGCTTATATAACCGCCCACTAACTCCATTATCATGGGCAACCGCCTGAACTACGGTTGGACTTGATTCCAAGTATATACTTGGATACGTAGGCAGCTTATTGATTAAGTTCAGTCCATTATTACAATAACCAGAATTATTCTCTGTATAATCCTAGAACAAGAAAGACCCGATTGATTATTCATTTCATTCTGAGTTCGATCATTGGCGCTAGAAGGAGGGTTATTTTTTTGCTTCTAGTGACAGATTACAGAGTAGAGAACATGAAATCGAAAAAAGTTCAACAAGGGAAGGATCCCGCCGGATCCTCGTATAATCAAGAAAATGTGGATCAAAATCCGGAGAAAAATCCAGAGAAACAACCAGAGGATCAACCAAATACGAAGGAAATGGCGAAACAACTCCTAGTGGATGATTTAAAGACAATGGGAGATGAAGATTTTCAAATTCTTTTCGAAAGTGTAAGAAAAGGGAAGGAAAAGGTAGAAACTTTTGGAGAAGAAAGGCAATTGTCACCTGAAAACAGGGGTGGTCATAAGGAGACTGCAGAATCCAGTGGCCAACTTGTTAGGAGCAAAGCTCATCAAGCTGATGAGGCGGCGAGGGCCGAGTTGGATGCAATGTTAGAAGATGAGGAGGACGAGTTCCATCTGGTTTCACCCTTTGCAGAGTATATTGAAGCATACCCCTGTCCCAGAGGGTTCAAAATTCCCAAAATCAGCCCATATGACGGAACCAGGGACCCGTATGATCATATGCATCAGTACATAGCGCATATACAGTTATACAATGCTCCTGACGAAATGAAATGCAAAGCTTTTCCCGCACTCCTTTCTGGAAGGGCTAGGGATTGGTTTAACAAGTTACCATCCAGGTCTATCACTAGTTTTATAGTTTTAACAAAGAAGTTCATGAGTATGTTTATCGCTGCAAGACCGTTCCAAAGAAACATCACTCATTTGCTTACCATCAAGCAAAAGTCTGACGAAACGGTTCTACAGTTTATCAAAAGGTTCAACGCAGAATCAACCCAGGTGGCTGATGTGGATGACCGGTTTTTAGTGGCCTCATTCGTAGCAGGACTACGAGAAGGGAGGTTACATGCAAAATTAAACGGCAAAAACCCCAGAACTATGGAAGAGTGCTTGGCAGTTGCCTTCAAGCATTGTCAAGGTGAAGAAGCTAAGCGTGCAATGCGTGAATTGGAGAAAGGAGATCACAGGAAAGGAAAGGCAGATGAGAAATCTGACAAGAAGCGTAAATCAGTTTGGGATAGGGTGCAGGCACCCATAACTGACAGATTGGGCAAAAGAGGTGCTTTGCAGGACAAAGACCTGATTCCGTTGAACAGATCACGGGAACAAGTTCTTGCTATCATGGAACGTAAAGGTATAGCTAGAACTCCGTTTCCCATGAAAGGACCCAGAGAGAAGAGATTTCACCAGGATATTGGTCATGATACGGAGTCATGCAGGGAATTGATCAGGGATATAGACGCAGCAGCTATGGAAGGACAACTTGACGAGGTCGTTGACAGGTCTCGTAACGAACAGCCCAGGGGGCACAGAGAGTTTAGGAGGGGACCATACCAGAATGAAAGGAATAAGAGCAACGAACAAAAAAGGCAGAGGTATCCCTCCCCAGATCAGGATGGTCAGATCGATAACCGTCCAATAAACACAATCAACACGATTATGGGTGGTCCCAGGCGGACAGACCAGGAAACAGAGGTAAGCTCAACAGGACAAACGGATCTGGGTCAGAGTTCTGGTAAACGTCAGAAGGTATCAGGAGAAGTGAGGTATGGGCCAGAAGATCCATTACCACTAGTCATCAACAATGAAGGGCTGGTAATTGAGGCTGTGATTAACAAGAACTGGGTGAAAAGAATTTGTGTCGATACAGGAAGTGCTGTTAACATCCTGTACTACAGGGCTTTCCAGGCCATGAAGTTAAAAGATTCCAGTTTAACGACAGTATCCACACCTCTATTCGGATTTGCAGGCCCGCCGATCCATCCTATGGGTATGGTCACCTTACCTACAACTTATGGTAAATTACCTAAGGGCAGGACCCTCATGGTAAATTATATTGTGGTTAAGGCACCTTCAGCATACAATGTCATCATGGGGAGACCAGCAATCATCGATCTGCGAGCGGTTATCTCACCACCCACAACAAAGATGAAGTTTCCAAAGTGAAGTTCGGATCGGTTGAAATTAAAAGAGATGTGGAAATAGCCAGGAGCTGTTACACATCTGTAGTTGGAGAGAAACAGTTGGTTCAACAGGTAATTCTTGAAGAGTTGTTGCCGGAAGAAGAGAAGACTTGGGCAATTGCAGATCAGACCGAGTCTGTTCTGATCGGAGAACCAGGAACCGAATCAGTGGTCAGCATAGGTTCGTGGATTCCAAACCCCCATAAAAAGCGTTAATGCACTGGCCAGAGAATATCGAAATGTTTTCGCATGGAAGACGGATGATATGCCTGGCTTATCCCCGAGTTCATAGTCCATAGTTTGAATGTGGATCGAATCGCACTCAGCCGTCAAAAGAAGAGACATTTTGCCCCGTAAAGGATCTCGATGTCGAACAGAAGTTGCCAAGTTAAAGCAAGCGTGGATTGTCAAGGAAGTAGTTTACCCGAATGGTTAGCCAATCCGGTGTTGGTGAAGAAGTCGATGGATCTTGGAGAATGTGTGTAGACTTCACGGACTTGAACAAGGCGTGCCTTCTAAGACGCTTATACTTCACCCGCACTGACAGTCGTGGTGGATTCGACCGTGGGTTTTGAGGTTTTGGGTTCTTGGACGATATAAGGGGTATCACCGATATTCATGGACCCAAAAGATGCAGAGAAGACGGCTTTCATAATGCAATTTGGCACATATTATTATGTGACCATGCCGTTTGGATCAAGAATGCAGAGAGCCACCTACCGAGAGGAAGTTAATCAAATTTTCCACGATCGATAGGCAAGTCTATGAAGTCTATGTTGATGACTTCTCGATCAAAAGCGAGTCTTTAGATCAATATTTACGAGATGTGAGAGAAGTTTGCAAGGTGCTTGGGCAACTAAGATGAAATTAAACCCAAAGAAGTGCACGTTCGGGGTCAGATCTGGAAATTTTTTGGGTTACATGATCTCTAAAGATGGAATCCGGGCCAATCCGGACAAGTTGGATGCTTTGAAGATGATGCCACCTCCCACCAATATTAGAGAAGTTCGAGGTTAACAGGAAGACCGGCAAAGATTGAACAGATTTCTTTCACGTTCAAAGACAAATGCAATCGCTTTCTTCAAGATTTTAAGGAAAGCTTCTCCATTTCATTGGGGACGATTGTCAAGAAGCCTTCGATGATTTGAAGAAATATCTCATTAGAATTACCAACCCTAACCTCTCCTCGTAAAGGAGAGGTTCTGCACTCTATCTATCGGGCTTGTGATGAAGCCATCATCTTTGTATTGGTTAGGCAACATGACACATATCGGGCCGCTTTACTACACGAGCAAAGCCTTACATGGACCTGAAGTGAGGTACTCGGATGCGGAAAAATTAGTGTTAGCATTAGTACACGCAACCAGAAATTAAGATCTTATTTCCGAGTCACCTGCATCATCGTCCCGACCGATCAACCATTAAAGCAAATACATCGAGTAGGCCGATACTTCAGACGCTTAGCCAAATGGGTCGTGGAGTTAGCGGTGATATGATCTAGACTACGAGACCACGAGCAGCGGAAAGCTCAGCTCTAGCGCACTTTACGCGTAAGAGAAATCCATTTCTATCAATCAACAGTGAATACGAAAGAATCAGGTCAGTGGAAGTTATTTGTTGATGGAGCATCTAGAAAGAGTGGGTCAGGAGCAGGGCTTCTCCTCAAAAGTCCAAAGGGTGAGGAATTCCCTTATGCTCTGCATTTTAACTTCCATGCAACAAACAACGAAGCAGAGTATGAAGCATTAATTACTGGTTTAAACTTAGCTCTAAAGCTGGGGGTCAAGCAACTCAAAGTCTATAGTGACTCTCAACTTGTAGTAAACCACATCAGGGGGGAATACGAAGCAAATGAGGAACCTATGAAGAGATACTTATCCCTGGCCCAATCGAGGATAAACCAATTTCAAGAAGTGCAGGTGGAAGCAGTCTCCATCACGTATCACCAGAGCGTATGCCTTGTCCAAATTAGCATCGAATTTTTTGTCAGATAAGAAGGTTCTGGTCGAGCAATTAAATCAACGGAGTTATGAGGTATCTGAGGTGCAACCATTTACACAAAGGGAGACATGGATGGATTCCATTGTGGCATACCTAAAAGACGGCCTGTTACCAGAGGATAAGATGCAAGCTCGCAAAATCCAACGTTATCTGATAGGTATGCCTTATTCAATGACATTCTGTATAGGAAATCATTCATATCTCCTTGGTTGCAGTGTGTTACTATAGAAGAAGGCAATTACTTGTTGAGAGAGATCCACCTAGGGATCTGTGGAAACCATTTGGGGGCAAGAGCTTTAGCTAGGAAGTGTAGGCTATTTGGCTACTATTGGCCTAAAATGCAGCAAGATGATGAGAGGAGTTAGTCTTGGCATGCAGTCATGTCAAGTCCATAGTAATCTATCCCATCACCGCTGAAAATTTAACTCCAATAATCTCACTGGCCCTTCGATCAATGGGGTGTTGACCTGGTGGGACCACTTCCAACAGCACCAGGAAGTTATAAATTCCTAGTAGTGGCCGTTGATTATTTCACCAAATGGGTGGAGGCTGAACCATTGACCACCATCACAGCTAAACAGATCCAAAAATTCTTGTGGAAAAATCTGATATGCAGGTATGGGATACCAAAGACTATAATTTTAGACAACGGAACACAGTTTGAAGACAGTGGAGTTCAGGAATGGTGTGCAAAGCTAGGTATAAAACAACATTTCACCTCTGTTGGTCACCCACAAGCAAATGGTCAAGTGGAACAAACTAACAGGCAGATCAAGCTTGGTTTGAAAAAGAGGCTGGAACAAGAGGGAAAGCACTGGGTAGAGCATCTCCCAAACATTCTTTGGGCTTATAGGACTACCCCAAATATGTCAAAACATGAAACTCCATTCTCATTAGCCTATGGATGTGAAGCTGTTATTCCAGCAGAAATTGGATTGCCATCCCCCAGAACAGCGCTACATAATGACTAGATCCAAGAAGAAGAAATAAGGCACACTAAGGATGAACTGGAAGAGAAAAGAGATATTGCTTTGATCCAAATGGCTAAGTATAAGCAACAGAGTTTCCCGATGATTACAACTCTGTGGTGAAACAATGCTATTTTAAGATTGGTGATCCGGTGTTGCGCAAAAATGAGGTTAGTAGCGGGAAACCAGTGGAAATCTCACCCTAATCGGGAGGGTCCTTATCAAATCATTAAAGTGCATGGAAAAAGAGCATACCAATTGGCTGATAGTAAAGGAAAAACCATCCCCAGAAGCTGGAATGCAATTAATTTGAAGAAGTTTTATGTTTAAGGCAAGTAATTATCATCTTATTTTGTAAGACTATTATGCACTATGAGTTATTTTAAGTCCTTGATTATGTGGAATTGCTATAATTATGTTTCTATTGCTAAACTCTTAAAAAGAGAAAACTCATTAAGTCTGATAAATCAGACCATCTTAAGACCTCAGGTCAGGTCATAAACTTCCAGACCTCAGGTCAGGTCATAACTCTTAAAAAGAGAAAAATCGTTAAGTCCGATAAATCGGACCATCTTAAGACCTCAGTCGTCATAAACTTCCGCACCTCGGTCAGGTCATAACTCTTAAAAAGAGAAAAATCGTAAGTCCGATAAATCGACCATCTTAAGACCTCAGGTCAGGTCATAAACTTCCAGACCTCAGGTCAGGTCATAACTCTTAAAAAGAGAAAAATCGTAAGTCTGATAAATCAGACCATCTTAAGACCTCAGGTCAGGTCACAAACTTCCAGACCTCAGGTCAGGTCATAACTCTTAAAAAGAGAAAAATCGTTAAGTCTGATAAATCAGACCATCTTAAGACCTCAGGTCAGGTCATAAACTTCCAGACCTCAGGTCAGGTCATAACTCTTAAAAAGAGAAAATTCATTAAGTCTGATAAGTCAGACCAGTTTGAACCTCAGGTCAGGTCAATATATTTTCAAAAAATAAAAAAAATGATGACGCGTTATGTCTGATAAATCAGACCATTTTTAGACCTCAGGTCGGGTCGTTAACCTCTAGATATCAGGTCAGGTCGGCAGTTCCTAAAATGAGGAAATTCATTACAGTATGACATATGCTGCATAGAAAATCACATGTCATACTGGGGGGGGGGGGGAACAAAAGCACAACGATTTCAAATACAAGGCACAAAGGGAAACTTAAATCTTATATTGCAAGAATCGAAACATGTCATACAAATTGCAAATACAAATTGCAAATAGTGCCAAGGGCACCAAAATTTCAGAAGTTTCTAAAAGACAGCAAATTTGAGGGGCAATAATAGCAAAACATAATATTTGAAGTCAGGACTGAAATGGAGGATAGGCTAAATAATTTCACTTTGAACTTGGGGGAATTTGGGACTGAGATGATGAGCCAGTCTGAGCAGGTGGAGGCCTCTTGCCATACTTGGAGACCAGGTCCACTCCATCTCTGAACTCCTTAAATCTGGTTTCATAGATTTGAGATCCATCGTTCCTATTCCAGCCCGCATGGGGAAGCTTGGTAGCATCAACCTGGAGACCAGCAGCTTTCATATCCTCAATGGCTGAGGAGTACCCAAACCAGATGATTGGGGCAAATAACATCTTGATGCTGTCGGCTAGCTCATCAGACCTCCTATAATTGGTAATGGCTTCAAAGAATGTGCTCAGCAACTCGCTTCTTGATTATCCTCTCCTTTTCAAGAGTGTCCACCATCTTTTCCAAGTCGGATTTGATCTGGTTAGCAGTAGCAAGCTGGGTCCGGAACTCTTCTGTTTTGGTTTTCAATTCATCGGATAAAGCTATCTTCTCAGCAGCAGAGGTGTTCAGCAAATCTTCATATTTGGCCTTCCATTCGGACAGAGAGTTGGCCAGGTCTTCCTCAACCTTCCCAGAACTTCTTAGCCTAGACATGATCTCTTTACCTAGTTTAGCTCCCTGAAAAGGAATACAGGAAGCAAGATCAGCATGTGTTATCTAAAAAAGATAGAACACTACTTGTGAAGGAAATACTTACAAATGTTGACAAATCTTGATTGGACCACTCTCTCCAATCATATCTTTCTCCCTGGTGTCGATCCGAGGTCTCAGCACCTCCATCAGCGTGATCCTGAGATCTAATACGTTTCGAAGCACGCCTAGTCTCAGTCGTAGTCTCTACCAAAGCATTGTGAGAAACAATCCGAAAGTCGTTGGTCTCCTCAGAGTCGTCGTCAGCAGGATCTGTCTCAACCGAAGGCTCAGTAGGATGACTGTCAACAGGCTTGGCAGTCTGATCTAGTACATCTGGATGGGTAACGGACCCAGATGCGTTCTGACCTTTGGGTGGTGAAGCCTCATCAGCAATCTGGACGATATCAGTGAAGCTTGCCACTGCAAATGCCAACAAAAAATTAAAAACATGTCATGGAAGAAAAATATAAATGTACAAAACAAGAGACCCTACTTAAATTATATCTCTCCTCTGATAATTCAACATAAGGTTCGGGCGGCTAGCCTCCAAATGAGCAAAGATCAATCGAGTTAGAATCAGATCTTTTTGCACTCCGAGATATATCGGGATTCACGATATCCTTTAACAATTTCTTGCCCGCTTTGCTCTCTAGCACATCACTATTCTTAGTGGAAGTGTTCCATTTGCCCAGATCCCTAATAGTGTTGTGCCTAATGAAGAAGAAATGTTTCTTCCAATCAGAAAAAGACTGGTCTGTTTTCTTAATCAGGCGGACACCACTCAAATTGTCAGTTCTCCTACAGAAGCAGTACCAACCAGGGCTCTTCTTAACTTGTTTGCATTGGTAAAAGGTTCTAAAAAGTGTTAAAGAGAAGGGGGTCACAAAGCACCTACCCCAAATCAAAAAACCAGTAATGGCCCTTATACTATTGGGAACTATCTGACCAAGCCCCAAATCATAATATCGGAGTATTTCCAGGAGAGCTGGAGGAAGAGGAAACCTAAGGCCGCACTCAAACTGTTCTTTGTAAACGGTGCAATATCCGGCAGGAGGAGCAGCAGCGCTCCTTCCAGGTGCAGGTCGGATAGGAGCATAAGTGTTCCTATTTATCCCAAACCTGTCACAGATGTCTGTGATATCCGAATCCTTCAATGAAGAGTCGATTGCGTGGCAAGCCATCATTTTCTTAGTCTCGTAGGTTCTTCTCAATACTCTTATGGGCGCGGATAAGCCAGATATATTATACTCGGTCGGAGGCGATTCGACAAGGGTAGGAACGATAGAAAATCAATCGATGATGAGGGAAGGACGAGAGAAAGAGGATTTTCACCCGGGTTGGATATTTCAGGTTGATTTGGATTCATAAGGATGAAAAAAAGATAAGCTTATTATTACACAAAGACAAATAAGACTTACTTGTCAATTAGGGGAGCAAATCTGCAAAATTGGACGTCTGTAACTTTAAATAATGATTGGCGTTTGCAGAATCTATTAAATTGATAGCCTTTAACCAAGAGATAGGACGCTTGGACTGTGCATTGATTGAAGAGACAAAGCGTGTGCATTTATGGTGACGTTTGAGTTAACCGAGACAAGGGTTGAGGGGCCATTTGGACGGTACACGTGGAACGACTTGGAACTTCAGATCTTAATCCTTTTTAACGACCAGACCTGATCGATTAAGATCTGGGGGGCTTTGATTGAGGGCTGACCCGAATCGGTCCACGTGCCAACAGGCAAAGCAAATCGCGTAACAGACGTAGCCGCACCTGATCTGGGTACCACTGTGACCAAAAGAAGCGGACTGTTCAGGCCAGGCCAAGTCCCAGACCTGAAGAAGTGGGCTGATCCGGCCAGGGCAGGTCCCTGACTAGAAGAAGAAGACTGATCAGGCCAGGGCAAGTCCCTGACCAGAAGAAGCAGATCGGGGACATACTCATCTGGAATAAAAGTAGTTATGACAAAGCGTGAGACGTGGGGGCTTATATAATCGCCCAATAACTCCATTATCATGGGAAACCGCCTGAACTACGGTTGGACTTGATTCCAAGTATATACTTGGATACGTAGGCAGCTTATTGATTAAGTTCAGTCCATTATTACAATAACCAGAATTATTCTCTGTATAATCCTAGAACAAGAAAGACCCGATTTATTATTCATTTCATTCTGAGTTCGATCATCTGTCATCGGCGTTAATATGAACACTTATTCTTATATTTTGCTAATTTATTCCAGTTTTTTTTCTTCTTCATAGATTATAGTGAAGTCGTAATATTAGCAGCTCATGTCTGGATGTTTTTTGTTTCCACATTGTGAAAATAGTTGGATCAATGGATGACAGTACTTAAGTTATCAAAAGAATGAAATCCAATTGACGATACAGGGTTTCACCCCTCCACATGTCGTCTATCGGTTGGTCCTCACGTTATAAATAAGTGCCAAGCTATGCGTGTCGAGACACGAGGTGGTCTACGACGATCGGCATTCGAGCAGTGTAGGTCGGTGGTCCGGAGTCGGTCTAGCGCAAGTCGATTAGGTCGACCTCGAGGACAGAGTCCGCACCAGATACGAAGGCCCATTATCAGCATGATAACTTGGGCAAGGAGCAAGGCCCATTAAGGGTAAATGTGACAATAGCCTCGACCGACTTAATATTAGGGTTAGGGCATGCATTGTCATTATAAATACCATGTTCCAGGAACTACGTAAGGCGTGATTCCTGGACAATTACAGGATACGTAGGCAATCTAAGACAAGTTCTTAGACTCAGCCGCAAATAACACCAATCACCACCACGTGCATAGGGCATTAGGGTTTTTGGTATTCAACACTAGGTTCACAGAAGCCCGGATTAACTAGGTGACATAAATTGTCATCATCATTGGCGCTAGAAGGAGGGTACAGACTACTGTTGAATATATCAAGATCACGATGCCACCAAAGGAAAAAATGGCCAGGAAGGCTAACTCCAGGGTCACAGATCAACAAGGCTCGCAGCTCCGTGAACAAGTAGATCTGGATCCGCAAGGAGCAAAGGATCCGGAAATGAATCCCATCCAGGAGAATCCCCAAACAAAGAGGCAAGGTCTCGCCCCGGAACACCAAGTTATTGTGGATCAACTAGCAGTTGTTGATCCTGAATTAATGTCCAGGATTATAGCAAACGCATTCATGGCACAGCAGCAAGGGGACGGCGGTAAGAAAGATGTTGTAGAAAGACCCAAGCAAGCCCCTGGGGATGAAGCCAGTGCGTCCTCCAGCTCCGCGGAGAGAAAGAGACGCGAGATCCAACAGAAACATCAAAGGATGGATTAGGACAACGTTAGACAGGAATTGGATGTTATTTTGGGAATAAGTCAGGTCTCGTTGTGGTTGCAATCACCTTTCACTAAGGAGATCGAAGAGTTCCCAAAACCCAAGGGGTTTAAGATACCAAAGATAGAACCCTACGATGGCACCACTGACCCCGAAGATCGTCTACATAGGTATCTATCTCAGATAAGGTTGGATGGCGCACCAGATGCGATGCGATGTCGAGCTTTCAAGACGCTCCTCGCGGGTCGAGCCAGAGAATGGTTCAACAAGCTACGACCCGGGCCAATCTCCAATTTTACTATGTTAGCTAGCAAGTTTCGAGATGCGTTCATTGTAAACAAGAAATTTCACTTGAGCGCCACACACCTCATGAACATGAAGCATCAAAAGATGAAACAGTGCTAGAATATCTGAAGAGGTTTAATCTCGAAGCCATGCAAGTCAAGGACGTAGATGATCGACTTCTGATCACGTCGTTTGTGGGATGGCTACGTAATACAAAGTTGTATATGAAGTTGAGCAGGGATGTCCCTCGTACTATGGACGAGTGTGTTAATGTGGTGCACAGGTTCTGTCAAGGGGAAGAGGCAGTGCATAGACACACCCGATCCGATTGGATGGATTCGAAGAAGGACAATCGAGGTCCGAATAAGAATCAGTCCAAAGGACAGAAAACTGAGAACAAGCCGACAGTCTGGACCGCATCACGGCACCTATCTCAGACCGTCTGGGAAAGAAAGGACCTCCGCAGGATAAAGATCTCATCCCACTCAATCGGTCGTGCAGAGAAGTTTTGGCCATTGTGATTTCGAAAGGCATAGCAAAGAAACCAAGTCCACTGAAGAAACCTCGAGAAAAGAGGAATCCCAAATTTTTTTGCAATTTTCATGAGGATATAGGTCACGAGACGGAGGAATGCTCTGACCTAAAGAGAGATATCGACGCTTGTATTCAAGAAGGCAAGCTAGATGAAGTGGTGGACCGATCTCAGTTCAATGAGCCCAGAGGGCACAGAGAATACAAGAGAAAGAATTTCGATCAAGGTCGAGATAGAGGTCAAGACACTCAGAGGCGTAGGGATCGATCACCACATCGGGATCGATCACCAAATCGATAAAAAGACTGTAGGGGCGACCAGGACTGTGATAGGTACGACGATAATCGACTTAATAATTACGTCAATACGATCTTTGGGACAGCTGAGAGTGAAAAAGACCGAGCCAGTCGAGAGCCAACTCACAGTTCGAGAGGAAATAAGAGACCGAGATTTACTATGGAAGTCGGGTATGGACCCAAAGATGACATTCCCAAGTCTCGGAGCCATAATGAAGGGTTGGTAATCGAAGCAGTGATTAGCCGGGCTCGAGTGTCGAGAGTCTGTATTGATAATGGAGGTGCGGTAGATATCTTGTACTATTCGGCTTTCCAAGCGATGAAACTAAAAGAGAAGGACATAGCTCCTCTAGCATCTCCTTTGTTTGGGTTCACAGGACAGGCGGTTCACCCCATGGGATCTATAAGGTTGCTAACGACAGTCGGGGATGGCAAGAAAGGAAGGACCCTCAAATTAAACTACGTGGTAGTTAAGGCTCATTCGGCATACAATGTCATCTTGGGCTGACCTGCTCTTTTTGACTTGCACGCCATCATCTCCACTTTCCACAACAGTATGAAGTTTCCCACTAAGAACGACTCTCATGAAGTAAGGGGAGATGTCGAAGTCGCGCGGAGTTGTAACTCCATTGTCATGAACAGGAAAATGGCTGTATAACAGGTCCTGGTCGAGGAACTGATCCCGCAGGAAGAAGAGGAGAAGAGCTGGATCTCGGTCGATCCAGTTGAAAATGTTCGTCTATGGGAAGGTGAAGATGATCAGTGCGTACAAGTCGGTGTTTGGGTCAAAGCCGAAGAAAAACAATCTCGGTCAAGTTGCTAATCGAGTTTAGAGATATTTTTGCTTGGAGGGCTGATGACATGCCGGGACTATCCACGGATATAGCGGTCCACAAACTCGAGATAGATCAAGCCAAGAAGCCGTTAGACAGAAAAAAAGAGCTTTGCGCAAGATCGAGTTGAAGCCATAGAGAAAGAAGTCGGAAAGCTATTAACCGCAAGGATAGTAAGAGAAGTGTTCTACCCAGAGTGGCTGGCCAACCCAGTGCTAGTGAAAAAGCCTGACGGCAGCTGGCGTATGTGCGTGGATTTCACCGACCTGAATAAAGCATGTCTAAAGGACTCATATCCATTGCCAAAGATTGACAGGCTGGTAGACTCTACCATCGACTTTGAAGTATTCGGTTTTCTGGATGCATATAAAGGATACCATCAAATCTTAATGGATCCTCGAGATGCTGAAAAAACAGCCTTTATAACAGAATTCGGGACTTTCTGCTATGTAACTATGCCGTTCAGGTTGAAAAACGCCGGGGCTACATATCAGAGAGCAGTCAACAAAATTTTCACCAAGCAGATTGGTAAGTGTATGGAAGTGTACGTAGACGACTTGCTCATCAAGAGCCGGTCGATGAAGCAATATTTAGTAGATGCTCGAGAAGTATTCAAAGTGTTGAGGGACACAAAGATGAGATTAAATCCAAAGAAATGCACTTTTGGGGTCAGGTCGGGTAAATTTCTGGGATATATGATCTCGAAGGACGGGAGTTGAGCGAACCCGGACAAGATCGACACGTTAAAGAACATGCCCGCGCCTTGAAACATAAAAGAAGTACAGAGACTTACCGGCCAAATGGCAGCCCTTAATAGGTTCATATCGAGATCTGCGCAGCGCGCACTACCATTTTTCAAGATCCTCCGCAAGGCCAGTCCTTTTCACTAGGATAAAGAGTGTCAGACAGCCTTCGAGGATTTGAAAGCCTATTTATCAGAGTTACCCACACTTACTTCACCTCGAGAAGGAGAGAAATTGTTGGTTTATTTGGCAGTATGTGAAGAAGCGGTGAGTCCGGTTCTAATCCGGGAGGAGGTCCACGGCCAAGTGCCAATCTATTTTGTTAGTAAAGCTTTGCATGGGCCCGAAGTCCGATACTCAGCTGCAGAGAAGTTGGCGTTATGTCTAGTACACACCTCCAGAAAACTGAGGCTGTATTTCCAAGCCTATCCCATCACGGTGGTTACTGACCAACCATTGAAACAGATTTTGGCGAAGCCCGACACCTCAGGTCGGTTAGCAAAGTGGGTCATGGAAATGGCTCAATATGATATTGAATTCGTCCATCGAACTGCGGTTAAGGCCCAGGCACTGGCGGATTTCTTAGCCGTGGGAATTTCCATCCAACTCGAGCAAGAGAGGCAAAATACGGAAGAACAGTAGACTCTCCAAGTCGACGGGGCATCGAGTAAAAATGGGGCAGGAGCCGGACGCCTCCTAATTAGCCCGAAAGGTGAAGAATTTCCATACGCCCTTCGGTTCGAATTCAAAGCAACGAACAACGAGGCTGAGTATGAAGCTATGATCACAGGTCTGAAACTCACTTTGAAGTTAGGAGTCGATAACCTGGTAGTATACAGCTACTCACAGTTGGTGGTAAACCATATCAAGGGGGAGTATGAAGCCAAGGAAGATACCATGAGGAATTATCTAACATTTGTGAAAGTCTTCCTGACTAAATTCAAGACGGTTCAAGTCGAGTAGATCCCCCAAAGTCAGAATAAGAGAGCTGATGCACTATCTAAACTCGCCTTGAACTTCGTCTCGAATAAGAAGGTTCTGGTCGAACTACTGACCAACAGGATTTATGAAGAATCGGAGGCCCAGTCGATCACTTAGCAGGCCACGTGGATGGACTCGATCGCCCTCTACCTTAAGGACGGAATCCTCCCATCCGACAAAGCACAATCTAGGAAGGTCCGACTCCAGTCAGCGCGGTACGCCTTCTTTGACTCTGTCCTCTATCGAAGGTCCTTTGTGGAACCATGGCGTATCCGAGGAAGAAGGAGAATATCTTCGGGAAGAAATACACAGAGGAGCTTGTGGAAACCATTGCGGGGCTAGGATGCTTGCCCGAAAATGTAAGCTAGCGGGGAACTTTTGGCCGTCGATGCAACGAGATGCGAATCGCCTGGTTCAGAGGTGTAGGACCTGTCAAATTCATGATAACATTAACCACCAACAGGCCCAATAAATGAATGCCATCTCGTCAGCATGGCCTTTGATCAATGGGGTGTCGTTATAGTTGGACCCTTACCTCGAGCTCCGGGTAACAACAGATATGTGGTCATCGCAGTGGATTACTTCACAAAGTGGGTAGAGGCCAAGGCCTTGGACGATATCAGAGCAGCTACCATTAAGAAGTTCTTGTGGATGGATATTTTATGCAGGTACGGAATTCCCAGGGCTTTGATTTCAGACAATTGTACCCAGTTCGAAGATCGAAGAGTTAGAGAATGGTGTATTGAGTATCATATCAAGCAGCACTTCACCTCGGTCGCTCATCCATAAGCAAACGGTCAGGTCGAGCAAGCTAATCGATAGATCAAACTAAGGGTAAAAAAGAGGTTAGAAGCTGAAGGGAGAGACTGGGCAGTGCAACTTCCGAGCATCCTATGGTCGTATATGACAGCTCCAAATTCGTCGACAGGAGAAACTCCCTTCTCTCTGGTTTATGGATGCGAGGCGGTCATCCCCGCCGAGATCAGCCTTCCTTCTCCTCGAGTTCTGGCATACAACATCGAAACCAACGACCCTTATCTTCGACATGAAAAAGACAGTATTGAGGAGCGAAGAGAGATCGCTTCAGCTCGGATGGTTCGATACAAGCAAAAGATTTCGTAGTACTATAAGTCAAGGGTCAAGTACAAGTATTTTAAGGTCGGGGACTTAGTCCTCAGAAAGAATGAAGCGAGTTGACAAGAACCGATTGAAAAATTGGAGCCGAACTGGGAAGGCCCGTATCAGATTCTGGAGGTTCACCACAAAGGGTCCTACCAACTCGGACGAGCTGACGGAACCACAGTTCATCGACAGTGGCACGCCAACAACTTGAGGAAGTAGTACGTTTAAGCTAAGCGTTATCTCGATTAATTTCTGTTTTTACATTTTTATGCCTTGTAATAAGTACATGTGACAATTTTATAAATATCCTAATAAACATGTCTTTCCTCGAGATGCTTTTATGTGTGTTATGATTTACAGCCTTTACATTACAAGTCTAATGCGATACAAAATGTCAAAGGCGATGCAGTCGACAACGACAAGGGAAAGTCCGCAAGTCGGATCCCTCAATATAGCTAAAAGCAATACAGCCTATAAGGCAAAAAAAAAATGCTAAAACAAAAAATTCGACCAACCTTAAAGCAGAACTAGCCTAATGGGCAAAAAATGCTAAGGCAGAGGGGAGGTTCGCAAAGTCAGACCACACGCCCAGAGAACGATACATCTATGGCAGAACTAGTCTGTGTGACAAACAATGCTAAGGTGATCAAGTCGATCTCAAACAAACTGGACTCGCAAGTGTAATAAGAACCAAAGGTTCATAATACACTTGGGAGGGGCAACACGACATCGATAAAGTAAACGGAGAACAGAGCCAAAGGCTCGACAATCGAAGAGCTAAAAGACATCGAGACAAGAAAGATAGATAATAACAAGAAAAGGAAGCAAAACACTACAAAAATGAAAAAAAAATTAAAGCAAACTCAATGTCAAATCATACAAGGTCTAAGTTCGACAAGAACAAAGTTTGAAAAGAACAACGACTAAGAGGTAGCATCAGGAGTCGGATCAGTGGCGTCAGGGGTCGGTGCGGTAGCAGCAGTGTCGGAAGCCGGTGCAGAAGCTGAAGGACCGTATTTTCGAGCAAGAGATTCCCCTCGCTGGAACTCCTCGATATACTGGTCATACAACTTCTCCGCCTCGGGCTCATAGAATTGTGGCACAGTAAGTATGCCAACATCAAACTCGGGATAGACCGTCGAAGCGTGGTTCACTGCCAGCGTATAACCACCCATCATCGCCATGCGTATCATCACCTCTAGATCCGTATCCAAGTCACTCGACCTCCGATACTCTAGGATTGCAGCTGCCTTGGCCGCCTCGATCTGCACGGAACCAGGTTTAGCTCGACCTTTAAGGCATCTCTCTCTTTCTCCAGATCGGCCCTCAGAGTATCCCTCTCCTGCCGAGCCAAGGCCACGTCGGCCAATGAAGCTTTGTGCTCCCGCTGCACCTTCTTGAAGTCCAAGGCCAGATCAGCTAACCTTTTACCTTGGTCTTGTCGCTCTGGGTTTAGGTCAAGTCGTCGGCAGTAGCCGTCAGCACATCCTGCAGCTTCTTGACCTCGACAGTCGCCTCGCGCTTAAGAGTCTCAAATTGAGACTCTATGCCAGCTATAGTAGCGTTCTTCTTGACGTTATCTTCAATCAACTTGTGGATCTGCCTCCTCACATCCTCTTCTGACTCGACTGGCTTAGCCAATCGCCTGGAGGCCTCTCTGCTGAGGGGGTTATTCTGTCAAAAGAAGAGACAGACGTCAGATAATAAAGATAAGGCAAATGCCTCGAGAGAAATCATCAAAAAAGGAAAAGAAAGACAAGTGACTTACGATACGGCTCGACTTCCGAAGTGCGGAAGATAGAGCTTTGTCCTCCATGGTCGCGCAGTCGTCAGCTACCAGGTTCATGTCAATCTCGGCCTCAGTAGAGACTTCACCGACTTTGGCCTTCTTGGCCTTTTTCTGTTGATCCTTCACCAACTCGGGAAGGGTCGGCCTTTTCTTGGATCGAACCACCTATTCTCCGACGGTTCCTCCGACATGAGGTGTAATGTTGACCAGCTCCTCTTCGTCATCGTCCCGCAGTGAACCATAGCGAACTTGCAAGCCGCCGGTAGTCGGGTGTGGGGTGGGCGAGCGAGCTGAAACTGTCGACTCGACGCCAGCCGAAGTAATCTCGATCTGAGCAAAATGCATTTCTCCGGCAGAGAGAGGAGCCCTGGTCTCGGCCACTTGTGCGACAGGGGCATTTTGGGTTCCGAGAGGCGGAGCAGCCTGGCTCTTCGACGCTGGAATGTTTTTCGGGTCAGTGATAAGAGAAAACTTTCCCACTGCAAAAAGAAAGATAAAGTTAGCATCAACAAAATATCAAGTTACAGACTTCGATAAAGAAAGAAACATATGCAATAAACAGAGAAGTATCCTACGGTTCTCCTGGTCGAGGGCATGAAGATTCCCGTAGGGTATCGGCCCTGCCTCTTCCCGATGCGCCAGACCATAGAGAAGGCTCAGATCTCGGGTGGCCACCTCAAAGTTAAAACCGTCCATCGTTCGGGCCTCGGGAGGGGCTGAACCCTGACCCAACATATCGTCCTTCTTCCCCCTCAACCTCCATTGTCCGATGTAGTGGTTGTCCAGACCATGTCGGAGAAAGAAGAATCGAGGCTTCCAATCCCCGTGTGACGAAGGTCCTTTGGAAACGAACTCGTGTCGATTTGTCCTTCGCTGGAAGGTATACCACATCTTGTGCGGCATGGCTGACATCTTATAGTAATGTCGGAAGAGGGGAATCGAGAAGCACACCCGGCCACTCGACATGCTATCACGAACCCCAGCAAAATCCTGATGGCATTAGGACCAAGTTGAGATATTCTTATCTCGTAATGGTGTAAAACAGCTATGATGGCCAGGCACAGCGGAAATCTCAGACCACTGAAAGTTGGGCCTCGTAGACCGAACAGAATCCCTCCGGAGGTTCATCGGCGTACTGGTGTTGGCCGGGAGGTAGTTGGATTTCGAATTGAGGGCTGGCAAGGCCAAACTTCAGCCTGATTCTGGAAAGATCATCAAGGGAAATGGTAGAAATACAACCTTTCGGACCTTTCCCTTCCATCCTAGTCACTAATTTCTTCGGTTCTCTAAGAACACCTATGGGGTCGTTTGAAATTGGTTGGGGAGAATGATCAGAAGCAGTAGGCAATGAGGTTGGGGTGGGGGAAGGTGATTCACTACTCCTATCAGACTCTGTTGCACTACTAGACATGGATAAATGCAAGAAAAAGAAGAAATGCACAAGAAAGATGCTTACTTGGAGTTGGAATTTGTAGAGAAAATGGTGAAATGGACTCTGCTCTGGTTTTCTCTCCATTTTATGCTTATCAAAATCTTCAAATGATGTGAAAGGACGTGATTGAGGGAGTTATAAGGAGTTATAACCCCCTACAAATCGCGTGAATCAAGGCATGACGTTACGGTTGCAGGAAGACGAGGCGTTAGTGCGCCATGACGTCACAATGCAGTGCCACGATTGGCCAGGGTTACAGGTGGCAGGCGAAGTGTCAATACTTTTTCCCGCTCAAACAAAGGTCCAACTCGAAGACGATTTCAAAAATGGCAGATTTGACCTCGGGCAACGGGCGTCGCCTCTCTTAAGTCTGGGGGGCTTATGACGATACAGGGTTTCACCCCTCCACATGTCATCTATCAATTGGTCCTCACATTATAAATAAGTGCCAAGGTATGCGTGTCGAGACACGAGGTGGTCTACGACGATCGGCATTCGGGCAGTGTAGGTCGGTGGTCCGGAGTCGGTCTAGCGCAAGTCGATTAGGTCGACCTCGAGGACAGAGTCCGTACCAGCTATGAAGGCCCATTATCAGCATGATAACTTGGGGAAGGAGCAAGGCCCATTAAGGGTAAATGTGACAATAGCCTCGACCGACTTAATATTAGGGTTAGGGCATGCGTTGTCATTATAAATACCATGTTCCAGGAACTACGTAAGGCTTGATTCCAGGACAATTACAGGATACGTAGGCAATCTAAGACAAGTTCTTAGACTCAGCCACAAATAACACCAATCACCACCACGTGCATAGGGCATTAGGGTTTTGGGTATTCAACACTAGGTTCACAGAAGCCCGGATTAACTAGGTGACATAATTTGTCATCATCACCAATTCATCTCGAAGTGTATATTATCCCTTGAGTTTGTTGTGTAATAACCTTTTTCTATTGACGGATTTTGTTGTTGTTGTTGTTGGATTTGAGGTGATGGAGTGAAGCAGGTAGGAGAGGTAAGGGGCGATGTGGTTCTCTTGCTATTCCGTGGTGATTGCTTACAGCAAAAAAACACAATCACTATTAGGTGGAAGGGGCTATTCTAATGGTTGGATTGGCAATGAATTCTTTTGATGAAGGTGGAAGAGCTTGTTGGTGATATGTATCGTGTGTGGAGTGATTTACAGAACATATCCGTAATTAACGGATTAAATTACGGAATATTAAACTAGAAAGTAACTCATGCGACTACAATATTATCTAGCAGATCTAACAAAAACAATATTACGTGCAGATCTAACTCGAACAACGAATAGGAAAATTACGATGCATAAAATAAAGGACTAGAAATCAAACCGAGGCGACTAGTTACTCTTTCCTTAAGACAAATTGCTCCGGTATAGTGCCCACGGTAGTACCAACTGTCTCCCAAGATACAATGGTTTTCGTCTTGGATTTAGAGGCACTTCAAAAACCCGAGCTCCGGAGAACTTACATAGTGCTCCGACTTCTCTTCGACTCAATATCTAGATCTATATGACTGAGTCTTTGTGGTGGAAAGACACAAGAGAAAATTCGATGATTTCATGCTCTTTCATAGGGATTCTTTATATAGTGGAGAGGAGGAGCCAATGTTTGAATCTGATTGGCCGAAACACATCATCAAACTTTTCCCCTTGGAAAAGTAATGGCTGACTTCTCCCTCAAGGAAAGAAGCTAGGCGCCACTTTATTCCCCACGCCATGTTGGGATTAAAATCCCGCAATCTGATTGGTCGGATGATGTGTCGTCTGAATTCTGATTGGTCGAATGACACAATCACATTCCAAAATTAATTTAATGGTTAATTCATAAAGAAATTTTGTCCAATAAATTAATCATAACACCCGAACCGAGCCGAGCTCGAGCACGAGCCGTGCTCGAGCACGAGCCGAGCCGGACGGACGGCGGCGGCGGCGCACGTGTGTGGAATAATCTAAGTCCTCCCTCCTGCACAAAAGTGCCTTGCCCCTTGGGGCACATCCATAAGAGACACACTAGCTCTTATAACTTGAGTTCCCAACACTCAAGTTTCCAATGTGGGAGAATGGGGTGAGGTCCTCCCTTCAACTCTCATCTCCTACATATTTTCTACCAACTTTAGCCATTAATTTCTCATTCACCCGATATCCGAGTCGAGTGATTCAAAAGCCCATCATCAACTACTCCGTATGGAGAATTTAATGATATCATTAACTCTCGATGACATACATCGGAGCCTATCCGTAATTAGCGCTAACATTGACCATTCAACCCTTCAAAAAGGGCTTTTTCTCCAACAATCCCCCACATGAATGAAAATTAATGCAAATGCAGACTCTGAAGAGAAGTCAGACGGAAAAATATTGCATCAGGAGAGGTAGTTTTTGGCCTTGAACCTTCCTTAGTGAAGTACTATCGGATTACTCGGCTAATCAGTGAACTAGGTCTTGAACTGTTCAGCCTTCAGTGTAATCCAAGACAATTGCACTCACACAATATTTCCCCTAGCACCTTTTGGTTCTCATGGTTGTGTCCGTCTCGGCCCTGGACAACACTTGGTTTCAGAAAGTGCTTTAGAGAATTCAAGCATCAAAATCCTCATAGAAGCTGCCCCACTTCACACTTACATAGGTGACCTCCTATCAAGGGTATTCTGCCCTACCCCACTTGAATATCAAGATATAGGAATCATTAAAAGCTAAGCTTAACCTTACACCCTTTGCAGACATCACTTTTATTCTCTCAGAATGGGTAAGTGCTAGACTATTCCTTATAGCTTAGTTGTCCCTTTTGAACCATGATCTTGGGATCTCCAGTCAGCATGGTTGGGTTGCCACTACAAGGAAACATGCGTGATAGGCTTCAGTCCCATTCCGGTTGTCAAGATTGACATATGATCTCTAGCTAAACTTTTGTAAGCGGATCCGTAAGATTCTCCTTCGATTGTAGACAATCGATGGAAATCAAACCATTAAAGATCAATTATATTTAATGGTATTGAGTCTACGGCATATGTGTCGAGACTTACCATTATACGCACTACTCTGTGCCCTTCCCATAGCCGACTGACTATCGTAGTGTATGCTGATAGCAGCCACTTTCTTAGGTCAGCATGGAAAATTCTCAAAGAAATTCCTAAGGCATTCAACTTCTCCTCTAGCCTTATCTGAGGCTATAAACTCAGCTTCCATTGTGGAACGAGCTATGCACGTCTGTCTTGTAGACTTCCAGGACACAACAACCACCAATCATGGATAAGTATCAACCGGTGGACTTCGAAACTATTGCATCCGATAACAGCTGGCATCAAAATATCCTTCTAATACTGTTGGATATCTCATATATCTTAATCCCAGACTCATAGTGTACTTCATGTACCTCAACAACCTATTTAAGGCTTTCCAATGATTATGATCTGGATTACTCATGAACCTACTCAGTTTGTTTACTACTCATGCTAAGTCTGGTCATGTACAGGTTGTTATGTACATCAGACTTTCAATCACTTGAGAATATCTCAATTGATCCACATGTTCACCTCTGTTCTTGACTAAGTGCATACTTAGGTCAAGTGGAGTGCTCACTGGACTTCTATCAAAGACGTTAAATCTTTTCAAAACAGACTCAATATAATGAGTTTGTCACCACAAGTCCATCAAATATTCTAGAGATTTTAGTCCCTAGTATCAAATCTGCAACTCCCAGGTCCTTCACATTGAAGTTCCTTGTCAATATCTTTATCGTATTCATGATACTCTCATGAGCACTTCCCATTATTAGCATGTCATAGACATACTATCACAAAAGGCGTGTTCTTAATGTAGACATATATGTGTCCTATCCACTTGACAGCATAACATTGTCAAACTTGATATGCCATTGCTCTGTCTATTATTCGAACCCACGGGGAGACTTGATAAGTCTACACACCTTACTCTCTTGTCCTGGACTGCGAACCCCTCGGGTTTTTCCAAGTACATCTCTTCTTTTAACTCACCACAAACATCCATTTGATGGATTTTTAGGTTATAGTCTCCAGCTATACCGATGAGAACCCTTATATAAGTAATTCTCGTAACTGGTGAGTAAGAAGTCAAGGCCTTCTTTCTGTCGATACCCTCAGGCTACCAAAAACGCCTATCCATCAACCTTTAACTTCTCATTGAAGATCCACTTGCACATGAGTGGTTTATTTCCTAATGGAAAACCAACCAACTCCCAAGTGTGGTTTTGCATGATGGATTTCTCTATTTATAGCCACTTTCCAGAAATGGGCGTCTGGAATTGACCTTGCCTCAGCATATGTCCTGGGTTCGTTTTCTACCATATAGGTCAGAAAATTAGGAGCAAAGGACTTGGAAGTCCTAGCTCTCTGACCAAGACGATGTTTCTCAATTTCTTGAGGACCACTCTCTTATACTTCCGCTTACTCATGCTTGTTTCTTCTTTAACACTTTCCTTACAAGGAAAGATATCCGCAAGGAACACCACATTCTTAGACTCGATAATGACATGTTCATGTACATCATTGATGTCTGATTCATGCACAAAAAACAATAAGCACCAATGATTTTAGGTCATATCACTCACTTTGGTTTAGGTCTTCAACCTTAGCCAAACACCCCCTCATTTCCAAGAATTTGTAGCTAGACATTGGTCTTTCCACAACTCATATGGGGTGTCATCCTTCTTCTTTGAAGGGATATTGTTCGAATGAATTTTCTTTGAGAGGACAATTCC